>CM031710.1:4410896-4730896 GCA_018466805.1 Hippocampus abdominalis
CTATAAGGTAACGTGGTTAAGTCATTATTATACATAGAGATGGTAAAAGTGCTCACACTCTAAAGTAGAAGTACAGATATTTGTGAAAAAAAAAAAAAAGACAAAAGTAAAAGTACTGATTCAAATGCCACAGGCTGACATGTACTTCAATACAAGTCAAATTAATTTTTAACGTCACGTAGCATATATACAATACGGTGGTACTGGCTGGGCAAGCAGAATGCAACTTTGGCGGTGGATGAGCCAAAACCTCGGGAGGAGTTCGATGAGGCCATTAGAATGACTTCAGAATGGCTTTGAAGAAATTCTGCTCCACCATTCGGTGTCTCGAGAGGGAGGCGCAATGCACCATCAACACGTGTGTTTAGTGGGGTTAGGGCGCCGTTAAACTCGAGATGTTGTGAGTCAGTGGGTGGAACATTTGGAACACCTCCTCAGTTTTATCGACATGCCTTCCCATGAGGAAGCAGAATATTAGGATTTCTGATGCGAGCTCTCCTACGTCTGGGGTTGAGGTCAGCAAGATGGTTCAAAAGCTAGTCACTGGCAGATCCAGGGAGGTCCCAAAGGCGGAGCCTCTGCTCCTCCACATAGAGAGGAATCAGACGAGTAGCTTTGGGCCTGTGATTAGGATGCCTTCTAGACACCTCCCTGGTGAGATGTTCCGAGCAGGGGAAGACCCCACGGGCTGGGTACGCCTTGCCCCCGGAAGAGGTGGATGAAGTGACTGGGGAGGAGGAAGTCTGGCCCTCTATGCTAAAGTTGCTGCAACGAACCCTGGATAGAGAAGTACACTGTAGATGGATGGATCTGTTGGATTTAATAGACAAACCCATCCTGCTTGATCAAATGAACTACTGTTCCGATCGTGATATAATAACCCTTCGTTAGTACTTCGTTCTACCTCTGTCGGAATATTTCCCCTCTTTTAAACATGTGTAAGGAAATGAAACAATTTGATTGTGTTCCACTAATAATCAATATTCTGAATAAAACATATGCATATGAGAGGATGCTTCTATGACTGACAACACAGTAATGACTCAATAAAACATCAAAAAGATCATATATATCTAAAAATAAGATTTATTTGGATTCTTTTGCGATACACGTATGTCTATGAGATTTCACAAAACAGACAATACAATATATTCACAAGCCGGTAATTCATGCATGGTTATATTTTCCTTAAGCGTTGTTATGGTTTCTCTTTCCCTTGTTCTTTTATGTGTTCCATTCGTTGTCAGGTGTAGAATTTTACACAGAAATGTATGATGTGATGACATCGTATTTGAAACCAAATCTATGGCGACCAGAGTAAAATGTTCCTTCTTCAAAACAGTTTGCGTTCATCACATATATTGTGTGAATGCTGCGAGACGAGCATTCTACCATGGTTTACAATATTCCAACTCCATCAAAGAGTAAAATATAAGTTAGTCATTTTCTCATTCCAGAATACTGGGCTTGATCTGCAATGTTGTGTGACGTTTTACATGTAAATGCCATCATTATTCTCCAACCATATATTTTGTTCGCATTTTAGCCATTGTCCAAAATTTACATTACATACAATTGCAACTTCAAGCGAGTTGTAAAGTGCTTTCGAGACATCGGAAGTGACTATTTCTGAGGTGTCATCGTATACTGTCACTAGTTGTTACGTGGTCCATGAATTCCAGTGGGAGCGGAATAGTCCCTTTGCGATGCAACAGCTGTTATTGACATATTGTACACGAGTCCAGTATTGGTGTAACTACTTCACCCCAATCTGGAAGGGTGGTTCTTTTAAAATCATGACAGCGAGCAAGTGACACCGGCATCTTCTGAGTGGTCACAGTTGTGCACATCCCAGGATATATGGGAGCAATTCCCAAGGGAGGCTTCTGTACCGTTGCACTTGAGATTGTCCAATAGGATTGTGCCTGTTCCTTGACCAAAATGGGCTTCCCCCCACGCTGCGATAGCCTCCCCACAGCCAAGCTGACGGCACACAACCTTAGCATCGGGGATGTCCCACGCATCATCACACACTGTGCCCCATTTAGAATTCAGGTACATCTCCAAGCGACCTTCGCATTCATGTTGACCATCAACCAGCCTTAGTGATCCTTCAGAGAGAAGAAACAGTCTTCAAATAGTCAAGCAAATTTTCATAATATTGTATAAAGGATGTGCAGACTTGCCTTCAGTCGATGGCGTGGAGCTGGTGGGATTCCCGGAGGCGATCTCGTCTGTTGCTCGAAAGTCACGGGTAAAATCAGTGAAGGGTGTAACCGCTAGTGGAAAAAAAAAAGAGGCCACTGTTATCTGCATTTGATATTTACTGACAAATATCACAACTTTGCGGATCATTTCATATTGAAACTTAAATGCGAGTGGAATGTCAGTGCTATTTAGTAGGTACTCTATGGGCTGTGATTTCAAGTGTGAAAAGATCTGCATCTTTATTCTCTTGATTTGTTGCGACTGATTGGAAATGAGACCGTTCTTGTGCCAGGCTAGCCGTTTTGGTGTAGCGAGGGCGTTTCCTTTGACATGCATGCATGACAATTTGGTGGCTGGAAGTCGGTCTTTTGGCGCAAGTTAGACCGCTTGTCGAACACTATTTTGATGAATTTGATGGCGATGTAGGTGGACAGAAACACAGCTGAGCAACAGGTGTGCTGTTTCATTCATAAATATTTGACCTGAGTGTGTCAAATCCTTTGAACGTTTGTAGAAATCAGCTCATTTACTGCATTTTTATTATTATCATCGTTATTATATTTTTGAAATCATCCCGCTGGCTGCGGCAAAGCGGCGGGTAGGGACTTCTCTGAAAATGGCAACACTCGGTCGAACCTGCCTCTGCGTAGAATTCAATAGCTCGCCATGCTAGACTTGTGCTGGGCACGAAAATAGACCACTGACTGCACAATGGCATGATTTTCGATTGACGGTATTTTGTCGTAGGCTAAAATATGCTAATATGTGTTTGGGATTGATATACGACAGTCAGTTTCATCAATGTTGTATTATATATATATATATATATATATATATATATATATATATATATATATATATATATATATATATACCCACACTTGAGGACTTGCACACTGCAAGAATCAAAACAAGGGCACGGAAAATCCTACTGGATCCACCGCACCCTGCCCACCACCTTTTCCAGCAACTCCCCTCAGGCAGGCGCTTCCGATCCATGCGCACCAAATCCAGCGGACACTTACACAGCTTCTTCCCTCTAGCCATTAACTCCCTAAACAGTCACTGATTTATACTCCACCGCACCAGACACTTTAAAGCGCTCAAGGACATCTGCATAATTGCACACTTCTTGTAAACAAATACTGCTACTGGTCACTTTAAAATGGTTCAATGATTTTCTGCACCAACTGTTATAGTATTGTATTCTACCACTGATCATTTTAGCTCTGCTTAATACTTTGCACTTTGTCTCACAGTTGTCACTGGGTGGTACTACCGCACTACGGTTCACTACATTACGAAATGTCCTTTCATACTATTTGTCATGTCCTTGTTTATGATGATACTAATGCAGCGTGTTATACCGGAGTCAAATTCCTTGTGTGTTCTACATACTTGGCCAATAAAGATGATTCTGATTCTGATATTTATAGGCACATTAATACCTGAAAGATGTGCCATGTGTGTACGTTACATTATCATGAAGGAGATGTAGACAAACCCTATGCTCAGTAGTATTTTCCATTTTCCGAACTTACTGTGGTCCACTGACCCCATGTTAAATAGTCAAGCCTTACGTGTATAGGTAACTCCAGCATCCTCATGATGGCCACAGTTGTGTTGACCCAAGCCGGAATGGGCGCACATGGAGAGATGTGTTTCTTCACCAGTACAATGGACATTGTCCAGCAGGATAGGACCTGTACCATAACCATAATAGGCCTGCAATTTCACTTCGAGAGCCGTGCCACAGCCAAGCTGCCGACACACCACTATGGCATTGGCCATGTCCCAGCCGTCGTCACACACTGTGCCCCATACATCATCGTACTGCACTTCTACACGACCCTGGCAGCTGTCGTATCCATCCACCACACGAATAGCCATTCGAGCTGCACAGAAAGACACATTTATAATCACATTTTTCAAGACGTTTTTTTCCCCCCTCTCATTCAGCGTGTACAGTTAAAATTAGGCACATAGTGTTACTAGTTCAATGAGTACCTTTTGTCTGAGCAGTCGTGGAAATACTTTTCAGGTCTGTAGCTGTGACGTCAACATTTGTTACTGGAAGAAAAAAAAATGAGAACAATAATAGACAGCTGCAGTGTGAGGTGTGGTGGCACGGTGATACAGTCCAAGAAACCTGGGGTAGAAATGTCTCCACCTGTTGGTCAACTAACAACGGTGCACATCTATACACTTAAAAAAAAAAAAGAAAAAAAAAAGCAGGTTCATAGCTATTCGTATTTTAACGAAAGAAATATACATTCTTGCTCCCATAATCGGTTGAAAGTCTTTTATTCATAAAACCTTCACATTTCACCAAGCAGGTGCAGGAACGACAAGACACCGAGGCTAGGGGGTGATATTAGCAGCATCGGAAATCTGTGTAGCAGCAGTTTACCCCCTGCACTTTTTAAATTTTATATTTGAAAATATTTTCATTTATTTATATTAAAAAAAAAAAGCGTGACAACGTTCACATCCAATTCCTGCTTGCATGTTTGTGCGGCGCTTGCACTCCATGTGTGTAACAGGAAGAGGTGGGTAAAGTATTTCATCTCCTTGTGCGCTATTTTAAGACAAATATAATAGTCTGTTTCAGTACTAGATCATTTTGTGATCATGATTTTTTTTCTTTTTCAAAAAAGAGGCAGGATGAAAAATGAAAAGTCTCGAAAAAAATAAAATAAAATAAAAGGGAGATAAGAAAAATATCCTGAAGAAAACATTGCCGCTGAACTTTGTAGGCTTTATTATTAACTATTAGTCATTCAAGTAATTATTAATAATTAAATAGTAAGAATTCTTAAATGGTGTTGTGATCAAAATCAATATTGCCAATGCATAGTTGTTTGTTTTAATTAGTTGTGCGTATGGAATAAATGCACTCATTATACCATTTTGGATGCACTGTCTGTTCATTGGCGGGCATATGGCCGCTGTCCCACGCTGTATCTGTCACCTTGGTGCGTGAAACATTTTTGCTGTTGCCTTGTGGTCAGTTCTATTTGTTTAACAATTCTATTGAGTATTCTTTGGCCACATTTAGTTAAAACTACTTTCATACGGAGCATAGTTGCTTTTTTTGGGGGGGGGCTCCTTAAAAAGTAGAAGCCATGAAAATCGATAATTTTCTCGGTTTGCCAACACGTATTAGTGAAGACCCCGCCCTGAGCATCAGGAGAGAAAAAAAATCCTGAAACCGTGCCTGAGCGGGTGAGATTAAAACAACAATACCTGCCATTTCCTGTGTGGAGCGGGTCGACCCTTGGCTTCCAGTTGGGGTGGGTTCTGTACCTGAGTAGACAACAGTTCAGATTTAAGAGTTATGTCACCCTCAAACACAATTTGTTTAGTCAAGAAACACACCGGAGCCGAGCTTTAATTCATTCACTCCCAAAGACGTTTTTAAACGTCTTTTCAGACTTGGTCTACAATTGGCTGGTGATGAATGAGTTAAAAAGATCCAAATGTATGATGAGCTGATGTGAAACGTTTGCTTTTATAGTGCAATAAACACCTGCTACATATTTCTTCAAGTATACATAGAAGGTTCGAAGTAACGTACCAGAGCAGGTGATCCCAGCATCTTCATGATGGCCACAGTTGTGGTTGCTCCAACCAAGGTTTGTACATTGAGCCAGTTGCTCTTCACCGCCCATACAGTTCACGTTGTCCAGAAGAATATGGCCGGTGCCGTAACCAAAGTAGGAGTTGGTGTGAGCGGAAACGACCCGGCCACAACCTAACTGCCGGCAAACGACCTCGGCCTCCCTTGCATCCCAGTCGTCATCGCACACCGTCCCCCAGCGTCCTTGGTAGTAGATTTCCACGCGGCCCTGGCAGATGTCCCTTCCATCCACTAGGCGTACGCTGCCATCTAAAGACAGATACCGTTAATTGAGGTGGGATAAGTTTCATGACGATTTTACAAATGGTGTAAATGAGCCCCAAAAAAATGGTTCGTGTTCGGGATGGTCAATATGATGATCTAAATTCGATTATCACGGACATTGTCACCTTCTGCCTCAAGATAATGTTTTTCAAAGGTAACCTAGGAAGCAATAGGGACATCCTGGAACTTATGAGTCATCAATATTTCTCCAGACAGATGAGTGGGGAAAAATCTGACTTTGCCCATTGCAACACAAACAATTTGAACTTCATGCATCAGAACAGTGGACACTAGAATAGGACCAGTATTCACGTGTTGATCCAAAGTATTTGTTTTTCCACCCGTAGATATCATTTAGTACACTTTATGGACGTGGGTGCCAAATAGCAATTCTTTTTTGTTCCATGTTTATCAAATTCTTGTTAACTGTCACATGATCAGATGCAAATCGCAAACCAAAAAGAGCAAATTGATCATTACAAAGAGGAGGTCTCGGTATGGTCCCAAACAAATTCAGTAGGAATGAGTCAGGGTACAAAAACGGGAATGCACCGGCAGTTCTCTCCCCACTCACAAATGACACACTCGGGTCAGACGCTAAAAAAATTGAATAGTGAGGTGACTGTATTGAACGGATTATATTGCATGGTTAGGAGTGCAATACAACTTTATTTACATAGCGCATGAAAGGGTTAAAATTATTATTAATTATTATTATTAATTATTATAGTTATTAATCTATGTTTTTAATCTAACACGTATGCTAACACATTTGATTTCGTCAAGACGGGACAAAAGCGGTCTGAAGCAGAACGCATCCTTTTTGCATAAATCTGACTTGACACACTCAGACTGACCACCTACTGCACCAGAAATTGTACCCTGTAGTTCTGACAATGGAAAAGCACCAATCGTTTTTAAATAATTATTATAATAATACATTTTATTTAAAAGCGCCTTTCATGCCACCCAAGGACGCTGTACAGAAAATACAATGTAAAAATAAATAAGAGAAATATTGTATAAAAACAGGACATAAAATCACAAAACAGAGGAAATGGAAGAATTATGTATTGTAGGCAGGTAAAACTTATAACATGGAGAGAGTACTTACCTAAGATTGCATTCTGTGGAGGTGGTGTCGTAATATCCCCCGAAGCTTTTGCTCCTACCACAAGTGGTTCTAATAGCACAAGACCAAAAAAAAAAAAAACCCCACAAAACAATTAATACCTGTCAGATTTTCTTCTTGCAGATAAATGATGCTTCAACACCACCCTGGTTGAATACTGTACTTGAACGTTTTACCTCGACATTTGATCGCCACATCCTCATAGTGGTAACAGTTGTGGACGCCCCAGCCCAGGCTGTCGCAGTGACCGAGGTTTGTTTCACTCCCCTCGCAGTCCACGTTATCCAGCACGATGGGTATCAAGGTTTGCCCGTACTTTGAGTTGCTGTCCATGGCCACAGCCACTCCGCAGTCCAGCTGCTGACACACGACTTGGGCATCCAAAATGTCCCAGTCGTCGTCGCACACTGTGCCCCAGTAATCATTGTAGTACACTTCCACGCGGCCCTCACATCTGTTGAGCCCATTTGCCAGTCGCACTTTGGACAAAAAACAAAACAAAAAAAAGTTAATTAGTTCCCTTAGTTTTTGTCCATCTATCTATCTATGATGATTATTCCAACTTGGTAAAATGTGCCCATGCGCTATAATTCAGTGACCTGAAAAATCTATTCAGTACTTTGTCACTTCCCACCCAAGGGTTTTGCTGGCAATGAGGAGGTTCTCCAAACTGTCCAGTTGCCCGCTTTGATTGTTTTTTTTTTTTGGCTTGATTCAAATTTGAGGGAATCACATTCAAAGTGCTTTTTGTTACATTCAGTATACCCAAACTGGGCTACATAGGATTAAAACAATTAGAATTGGGCCAGTTGAAACAAAACTATGCAAAGGAGAAATTGGGTTAACGTGTGACAAACTTGACCGTAATTTAACCCTTTCATGCACCCGCTAATCTGATAACATGATAAGCTGTCCACTGTAGTAACCGCTGTCCCTGAAACAGTTAAGGACAAAACGCCTTACTGATAAAGTTGTAATCTTCCCATGGTATACATGCACTAGGGGAGCCAGAGCCTTCAGTCATGCTGCTCCAAAGCTCTGGAACAGTCTACCTCCAGACCTCCAAAACTGTACACCTCTATCCTCTTTCAAGTCCCGTCTAAAAACACACTTGTTCAGGACTGCCTACAATACATAATTCTTCCATTTCCTCTGTTTTGTGATTTTATGTCCTGTTTTTCTACAATATCTCTCTTATTTATTTTTTACATTGTATTTTCTGTACAGTGTCCTTGGGTGGCATGAAAGGCGCTTTTAAATAAAATTTATTATTATTATTATTATCACTGGTGTCAAAGTCAAGGCCCGGGGGCCAGATCTGGCCAGCCACATCATTTATGTGGCCCGCGAAAGCAAATCAAGCATGTCAAGTTCCATGATGCTTGCAAAACTCTGAACCAAAATTTCTAATCGGCATATGTAATCCACAATAAGTCATTATTCTTGACTTCTGATTTTAAAACTAGTAATTCATCAATTTGTTGTGCGCTGTGTATGTCATATGTGGAGGGGATTAAACATTTACATGGTTTCCCAAAACTCATAACGGCCCTCCAAGGGAAACCGTAACTACAATGTGGCCCGCGACAAAAACGAGTTTGACACCCCGGTATACATAAACACTAACTTACTGTATATTAGTTGTTGGAAAGTGGTTTTGTAAAATCGTGTGAATTTGTTTGGAAAGCTCAACGCCCTTTGTATCATTTTTTTTTTTCAATCTATCTGTCAACAATCATTGGCTTGGATATTGACAGTCTCTTCAAGATGATGAAATTCTGTGGCAGGTGCATGTACGCTTAGTATTGATAGCCCATCCTCACCTTGGTAATACTTCCTCACTGGATATTGCAGGTGACTGGCTGAAAAAAAAAAAGACAAACAGGACAAGAAATGAGGCAGTGAACATATGAGCAAATTCTGGATCAGGAGGAAGTCACTTGTCAGTTAAAGAAGTTTGAGTTCATAAACAGGACTGAGCCAACACCTCCACATGACGGCTTTTAAAAAAATTTTTTACATTTCAAAAATTTAAAAAAAAAACTTTTGTGGTTGTTTTGGTTGCATCGATGTTTTTAGCTCTGCCAATGAGACGCAACGCCCGGAGACTTTTCTTTGGTTTCAACACCTCACAAAGACTTGAGAGGCATATTTCTACACATCACACCCAATCGAGGTCCTTTCACAGGCTTCTCCCTTTTTGTTTGTAAAGTGAAACTTGGATTACACATGGGATAGTTGTCAGAGTATTCAAATTTCAAAGGTGCGGGGATTAGGGTTTGAAGAGTAGTTGCCTTTTTCGTGCTACATGGTTCTACTTAATCGGACATACTTTCTACTTCTCACTTGCATCAACATCAGAAACCAAAAAGTCATCGTTACTTACTGGGTGCAGCGCGTCTAGTTATTTTGACGTCCCCTGGAAACAGAGTGTGGCACATTAACATTCAATTTAAAAAAAAAAAAAAAGTGACACAAAATATAAACTGGTGGAGATATGTTACCATTTACTGTTGGATTGACGGAGTGTGTGAAAGATCTTTAATGCCAACGCATGTGAACAAAGTGCGTAATTTTTACGTTACAGGTGGAAAAAAAGAAGGTATGTTTGCCCTCTTCTGATATATTTTTTTTGCATAGTCTTCCCCACTTTAATGTTTAAAGATTATCAAACAAATGCAAAGAACAGAAAAAAAAATCACTCAACTTAAAGGGCAGTTTTTAAATGATCATTTTATTATTAAGGTGGTGAAAAGTATTCAAAGCTACCGGGCACTGTGTGGGGGAAAAAAAACCCATTCATGATACTGTATCGATACTGTATCAAACCGTAACTTAGCATGAACAATATTTTGCCTTATGCACCTACATAAACCCTCGTCTGTACTCACCTAATCGCAACAGCACACTGAGAGCCACTAAAACAAGAGATCCAAGCAAGGTCACCAGGAGACAGATAGTCGGGTTCCAGCACTTGCAGACGCTCTCCACAACACGTTGCACTCGCATGGCTGCTTGAATGACCATCCGCCTGCAACACATGAATACACTTTCCCTCTTACAAATTAACACACCGACCAATGCATATCATACAACAAACAGCCACTTTTTTTTTTTTTTTTGTGGCCTCGTTCCATTGTAGCCTAATTACAGTATTGGATTGTGTTGCCAAATGAGCCTGCAGCGGTAGTCGGTATTGATGGCGTTTTGCAAAACGGTGCACAGACTTGTAAAAAGTGTGATTCGAAATCAAAGTGCTCCCTTAGCCCGTTTTGTAACGCAAAGGGGGTGGGGAATTGTTGCTAACGTTTGGTTTAGTAGTTTTCCCAAGCATTCGGGGGTGACGGGGGGAGGAGGGCAGGTGTCACCTGTGTTGTGGTTTTCCCTGTAGAAGGGGATTCCCTGGAGACAAAGAATTTCGGGATTCACAGACAATCACTCAGTAATCGGAGGGAGATAGTACAGAGGGGGGAAGGGGGGCGGAGCCAACATTCGCCTAAACGAGAATGTGCTCAATGACCATTGTTCAAATACATGTAATGCGTTCAATGTTTTCATGAAAGTAGAAACGATTACAAACCGTGACTGAAGCAAAAGCAAACCGATGCATATAGTATGAGGAGAGAACACCTTGGAAGTCAGGAATTAATTTCGAAATTGCCACTGGAAATAGATAATGTCCGTGTTTTGAATTTTCCATGTGTCGTGTCTCTTTTGGGATATTGTTGTTTTTTTTCTTATCGTCGATTTCCCCCCTGACCTTACACAGGAATGTGTATGAGTGGATGATGAGAGGAGAATTTGATATTAGCCCCTCGAGATAGTGGACATTCCGGGCCCAGGGGGCACAAAAAGACATTTCTGCTTTCTATGGCCCCCATCGTCAGGCATAAACACTGCTTCCTGTAATCTGTCATTGAAACGCTTCAGCACCTGATGACACCGCAGGGGTGCCTCTCATCTCCTGGACGACAGGAGGAGGGCGGGCTGCATGTTAGAATCTTAAGCCACTGTTTTGCTCAGCTGAGGTATTTTTTGCACGATCGGAAGACACGAGTTGGCCGCTACTTTTTTGATACTGCTTTTATTGCCAGAATAGGGCGGGAAAGGGCCATGTGGTACATTTAATGCATTTAATTTTCAGTAACACATTTGTTCGGCAGGAGATTTTTAAATTCAATTACATTTTGAATAGCCACTGTTGTGTCATTTCCCGATTCAAACGAACCGTTCACAACTCCGGGACAATTGTTCAGTGATCAAAAAAGAAAATTTCCCCTTCATAATAGGATATAATGGGAATCCACAAGGGAATAATGTTGCCTTTTGTGTCAACATGTGCTTCCCCTCCCTTCTCCCTGCCCAATCCTGAGAAATAGCAGAGAAATATCATCACTGCCCAAATGTATCTTCACGACAACATCGACATTCATTGATAAAGTTAACTAAATATATGTGACATCAATTATTCCATAACGGTAATGCAAAATATGATTCATTTTTATTGACTGTAATAAAGAGGAAAGACAACACACAATTGAACTGTAAATATTAAATTATTAAACCAATGACTCACATGACACTCTTAATGGCCCTTTAAGTGCCTTATTACATTAAAATTATATAATTATAGAAAGCTAAATGCATTTAAATGTATTTTTGCATCGCAAAGGAAGGTTCATGTCAAAATATCCTTGTCCTTGTATGAACTTAACAAATTTGAAGGCAAAATGTAGTACTTTAAAGAACACATACCTTTTTGTGAGAATATATGGTGTCACCCAATTGTTTTAATCGTCATAAAAATCCAAATAAAATAGATATCCACCTAAAAAAAAAAAGCTCTTAGGAATAGCTTAGAGCTCAGTTAGCATCCCAATTCCAGGACTCACAAATCTGACTTTGTCTAAATAGCGCCTCTTAGATCTTTCATCTCCTCGGCTCTCTCAGACTATCCGGCTTCGGTGACAGAGATTACATAAAGCAATAAATAGCTCATCATTGTATCATGCTCATCATGTTATGTACCCGCCTATACTTAAAAAGCAGGAGGGGCCCACAAAAAAAAAAAACAATAACAAAGAAAGCTAACGCTTCATTTGTATCCCTGCATCTCCTGTTTCAGGTAAAGCTTTCTCATAGTCATGTCCCACTCGCTTCTGTACAATCCCATTGGGAGATTGCAGTTCAGTTCCTGTGGTGGGTGTGTCTTTTTTTTTTTTTCTTTTTTTTTTTTGCATGTTGATGTACAGTCTGGGTATGATGGGGCTGGATTGGTTGTGGCTTCAAGCTTGATTCATGAATAATTCTTAAAACTTAATTTTACAAATTGACTTTCAGTTATCTGAAGAAGGCTGATGATTTATGACATTAACATCACTTTACGATGTACGAAACACAAGCTATTGATTAAATACTGGAAAAAGGGGCTCGCTCGTTCTACTAGGGCAGGGGTCGGCAACCCAAAATGTTGAAGGAGCCATATAGGACAAAAACAAATATGTCTGGAGCCGCAAAAAAAATAAAAGCCTTCTATAAAACTTACAATGAAGGAAACACATGCTGTATGTATGTAGGAGACTGGACTGTCTCAGAATTGTTTGTTATTCATTCCTTTGTTGTGTGTTCACAAACGCCCCCATAGAATTTATTTTGTGATTTCCTCGCTTAATTTTTTTGTTTTGGTGCATTATTTTTGCTTTTCTTAGTGTCAGTGAAGTGATCATGAATTTCCGTTTTTCGGAGGCTGTCTTTGAACGTCTCCAGTTTTTCGGAGCTGCAACATGTATCTACAGTGAAACTCCTCTACAACGAAATCATGTTTGCAGCAAGACATTTTTCACAACAGGGGGTTTTTCACTGTAGCAAATTTGAAACAAGAAAGTGTGAATGGTGTTAATGTTTTATTGTTCATTGTAAAGAAAGGCGCTTGTAAATGAAATGTCATGAAGATTTCTTCACACTCGGGGGTATATTCACCCATGTAGATTTCTTTGCAGAGGAGTTTCACTGTATATCCATTTGAGCTCTATTAGCCTACTATCAAAATATTTTTCCTTTTTCAAACATTTTTTTATAAAGCTCCAGGGAGCCACTAGATGTCGCTAAAGAGCCGCATGCGGCTCTGGAGCCGCGTGTTGCCGACCCCGTACTAGGGGGACTCTAATGCTCGCATGGGCAATGACACTGAGTGAGTAACTGCAAGGGCTTGAATGGGGGGAACGGACTCACCTTCAGAACCCGAGCGGTGTTCTGTTACTGGACTTCAGTGCTCGTTATGGATTGTACATAACAAACCCCATGTTCAAACATAAGGGTGTCCATATGTGCACTTTGTACCCCTGGGCGGAGCCAGAAAATGTTCAGTGAGGTGGCCAGGGTGATGCATCACCTTTTGTGAGGGGTGGCCAGGGGTGGCCGTGCGTGCACCCGTACATCTTTATCATAGCATCCAGTTTCAAGTCCCACTTGTAGCAGAGATTTGCCCACATCTCTGAGGAGGCTGGGGACAGTGAGGTCATCTGTGCTTGTCGTGGCAGCAATCCCCGAAACCACTGGTGGACACCGGCGGGAAGGGATCCCATCAAGCAGAAGCAGGAGTCCTACTAAGCCTATATGGCCTGTGGGACCCCAGAGGCAGCTGACTGATACTGGCTGGCCAAGCGGAATGCAGCTTCCGTGGTCATCGAGGCAAAAACTTGGGCATGGGTGGAGTTTGACGATGCTATAGAAAACGACTTCGGGATGGGTTCGAGGAAATTCCACCGTCTCAGGAGGGGGAAGCAATGCGCCGTTAACATTTTGTATAGTGGCCATTGGGCGCTGCTGACCTCGACTGGCAACATTGTGAGTCAGTGTGGAGAGTCCTTAAGTCCACCAACTTGGCTTCCCTTGGGGAAGCAGAGTCTGGGGAGTCTGAGGTGGGCTCCCCCTATATCCAGGGTTAATGTAACCGAGCTGGTGAAACAACATATTGTTACGTGAGTGTCCCAGAAAATACAAAGTCTTTCGTATTTTTAGTGGAATACTCTGCACTGACGGGTTGTACAGTAATCATTAGTGGTCCTCATCCTACACACGTCGACTAAATTTATGTTGCCTTCATGATCATCGGTAATAAATAAAGAATGGTCAAACGCCGCAGGGTACTTGAAGGCAGCACCACTCCTGGACTGTCCAGTCGGGTGACGTGTTCCTTACGGATAAACAAACCCACTGTCGCACGATGGCTCCAAGGACCTTTTCGAGCTAACGGTTGTCACTTTTGCACGTAGTTTTAATGTACCCGAATGCAGTGAAGGCAAAGTAACATTGCAATGTACGTATCCGCTATGAGGTAAGTTCGGTTGAAGTCGCAGCCAGACAATTCTAACTATTGCGCTAATGTTTTAGCGCAATGCATTAAATTTAGCGAGTAACAGCGAATCCAGCTCCCAATTTACCCAGGAGCCCTATCGTTCTCTTGTTATTTCATTTATAAAATCAAAGAGTTTATCCTACTATATTGTAAGCTACTCACGTAAGCTAATTAAATAGCGGACTTCTAATAAGCTATTGGCCACTAGTTCGAAGCTTCCACGTCTGGATGTTGCATACCATCGTTTACTTTGGCGCTGTTGATCATTGCGCTGATGATGATGATGTTGTTGTTCTTTTCCTACATTATCACTTGTTGCATTCATATAGATTAACGTTTGCCGTAGTTGAAAAAACTGTTCCCTCATAAGTCCTCATCCGCATGTCATTTGCAAGTAACTAATCGATAGTTTATTACATCAGTGACACCTCTACCGAATTGACGTAACATATCTTTAGTAAATACACCGACTATCCCCAAGTTACACAATACAGAGCATATCCAACACAAGCGCTGTATCGGGAGCTTTTATAATGACACTGGATTGCTCTTGTTGGGCTGGGCAGCATGGCCTTAAATTATATTTATATTCTTTCTCACCACAAAATTCCGATTTCCAGGTATGACTGATTTACTTGCCTTTACTGATAAAAAAAAAAAGCAACAAACAGTATCATTGTGCAAAACACAAGTCTAGCGGGGTTTGAATTCCCCTTAAGAGATTTGCTTTATTACTCCAAATGCCATGAACGTCAGGGGGCACAATTTTCAGATCCAAATTCTGAAAGAAAAATGTTAAGAAGAAACCATCCTGACAGATCCAGATTAATTAGTTACCCAGCACATCTGTATCATACTCAAAACTGTTCTTAATAGTTTAAATCATTTCATTTGAGGCAATGGGACATTTGTTAAGGCGGAATAGCTCTTGAATTGGATAATGTCATAGTGTGTACAGTCAGTGGTCATGTTGTCTTAACACCCACCATATAATCTATTGCTAACTACAGGTATAGCTGTGCTATTTCTTGTCATACCATTTTCTGTACAATACATCCTTCTCTGTCTCATCATTCCAGTGTCCTGGTCTGACAACTGCATGCTGCATGACTGATATAAACTGTCCATCACCCAACTGCACATCCTTTGTGATACACTCTTCTTAAAGATGATTGTGTCACCTGTGCATACTGTGCTCTGACTGTGGCACAATGAGAAAAGACGGCCATAACCCTCTGCTATTATCATCCAAGAAACCATGCCAGGGCCTGGCGAACCATGGACCGGAGCTAGAAACGCTACATGCTGTTTTGGAAGTGGAAGAGGAGCGAACAGAGCAGGCCCTCTCTGTGGAGATAAGGCACCCACGGGAACCACAGGAGCATGTGCAGGAGGTGACTTCCAGACGTGCGTGCCGAGAAAACGGACACTCCAACAGGCTGCGGTGTCTCTTTAAAGACCGTGGGCGATACACCAACATTGTGGCAGGCAGCTCCACACGCGAAACTCAGCTGAATCTGGAGCAGCTGCTGCTGATGCTGTCTGGGAAAATAAATAGTGAGCAGGGAGTCTATAAATTGCATAGGCAGGAATTGGAGCTGGAAAAAGCCATCGTCCTCTGCCACCTGCTAGACACCCACCAAGATTTTCTGCACAAACGACAGCTTGTGCGACAGTTCACCCAAGATGGGAGCAGCTCCAATCAGCTTGTTCCTCATCTAAACCACTCGAGGACCTCGCTGCGTGGATCCAAAATTGCTTCTTGTTCCTCCAAGATAAAAAATAAACAGAACGAGCCGGTACAGCAGGCAGCAAGCAGTGACTTGTATTTAGATGACGCCTATACCACGTGTGTAGCATCGGACACCTGTTGGAGCAGTGCTCTAAAAATTTGTCACCCTCATAACACTTCTCATGCACGGCGCAACGACCAGGCCCCCTACCACAAACAGTTTACTGGGTCAGATGTGTCCCCTCCCTCCAAATGCATGGACAGGAATATGGCGGTAAGTGACTTAATGTTTCCAGATTGAACCTTATCTATTTGAGTGATCCGTGTTTGTATAAAACGACCAGTTAGCCATCTGGGCAACTGTGGGTTGTATTTGAAATCTAGTTTTGGGGTCTCGAAATAGCGGTTTCATTATTATGGTGATACAGTCATACCTCGGTTTTCAACCATAATCCATTCCAGAAGGCTGTTCGAAAACCGAAACCACACTCTTTAAAAAAAACAAAAAACAAAACTTTATTGAACACGTCTGTTCACAATGGAACGCTAAACCAGGAAGTGACGCTTCCTTGGGTAGACGAGGAAGTGACGTGTTAGGAAGGCGAGAGGAGTCAAGTGATGCATTCAAGTGCGCTCAGTTTGTTCGAGAACCGAAATTTGGTCATCATCCGAGGCATAAAAAACTCTAAATTTTTGGTCAAAAACCGATTTGGTCGAGAACAGAGACATTCGAAAACCGAGGTTTGACTGTATATATGCACACTGATAAATCATACTTTTTACAAGATTTTTGAGTAAGTAATTTTTGGGCCATCATCTGCCCCACCACCACCCCCCCCCCAAAAAATTGATGTCAGCGGTCTCTGCTGTTGGAAGTGTGGCTAAATCCCCGTCTATATTGATCTTAAAGGTACATTAAGTGATCTTTGTGGGTTGGGCACTTGAGTATCTTTCCTCTCACAGGCGGCACATATTTCGAAGCATATGATTGTCCCTAACGTCATGATTAAATGAGATGGAGCATAACTAATGATGGGTTAATTTCACACTAAGAGTCTGAATACAGGCTTGCTTCAGCACTCTATCAACCCAAATGGGATCATCCCAGAAAATAGTTAGCTAGATGGAACTGATGGGTCGAGTCGCCTGTGTTGGCTGATTAACTGAGATGTGTCAATATTTTTCTCTATACCAATGAATAGAACAGAAGATAAAGTGGCAGTTATTGAGTTTATTCCTCAGGCACCCAAAGCAATAGTCTTGTGATCATAAGAACAAGATTACACAACAGTTGATTTGAATAGTGGTGTGCATTGTGAAATGAAAACATGTGAGATGTCTTGAGCCTGATATCTTTTTAAGCACATCAAGCTCTAGTCTTAATGTGTGTGGTGGCAGTAAAGCTCATAAACAAGCAAGTTACCCATGTTGAGCTCATTGAGTTTCACCCAAATAAAGCCAGTCCAAACAGGAGGAAATGCAGTCAAACCTCAGTTTTCGTCCATAATCCGTTCCAGAAGGCTGTTCGAAAACCGAATTGTTCGAAAACCGAAACCACGCTTTTTAAAAATTAAAAATGTTTATTGAACATGTCTGCTCACAATGGAAAGCGATACGAGGAAGCGTCACTTCCCCGTGTAAGGAAAGCGAGAGGAGTCAAATGGTGCATTCAAGTGCGCTCAGTTTGTTCGAGAACCGAAAATTGGTCGTCATCCGAGGCATAAAAAACTCAATTTTTGGTCGAAAACCGAATTGGTCGAGAACCGAGACGTTCGAAAACCGAGCTTTGACTGTAATTAAAAGAGTACCGCAAGAGTTGACTTCAAATGAGTGAGATTTGGTACCTTCACAGCGGGTGGTTGCCAGTGGTGGTAATGAGGTAATTGTGGAAAGTCAAAGTCATAAATGTTATATTGTGTTGGCGCTGTACATAATGGCTAAATGACAACAAAGACCAACAAAAAAAATGTCACTTTTGAAAGAAGTGGCTTGAAGGCTCGCGTGCATTGAATTGACTTGTGATGGTGCTTGTAGGATTTGACTTGGAGGTTGTGCGGGCATAGTCTTTCGAACTGAACTTCTGCTCTCCGTCATGTCTGGCCTGTCATAACAACGGAGCTAGGAGGAGCTGTGTTGCTAACTGTCTATTTTTATGTGCCAGCTTGCTACGTTGAACCAGAGACTCACAAGTTTGGCTAGCATGTTTAATTGGCTTGACCTATATGTGGATGAGGGCGGGCCGGTGGTCCACTGGTTAGCGCGTAGACCTCACGGTGCAGAGGTGCATGTTGGGTGTTGATCCCTCCGGCCTTCCTGTGTGGAGTTTGCATGTTCTCCCCGGGCCTGCGTGGGTTTTCTCCGGGTACTCCGGTTTCCTCCCACATTCTAAACCCCCCCCAAGACCCTTGTGAGGATAAAGCGGATGGGAAAATGGATGGATATATTTGGATGAAGGCTACTTAATCTCATTGCATCTACTTGACGTTATGGTTGGAGTTAAGTTGTCAAAGTTGACATTGCTGGGCTTACATGTGCACAGGTTTGCAAAGGCCACACGCATATTGTGTTAAGATGTGTTAAAGAAAACCCTCAATAAAGGCACTAATAGTCAGTCACATCCCTCATAGTGTTATTGTAGAATATCTGGAATATGTAATTTGTTCTACTCTCATCATTTGACCTTTTTGGCATCGACTCTGGTGACATGAGCAAAAAAAACATACACAAAAAAATTAAACCAAAATTCATATATATCCATGAAAAATGAAACTTACCAGTGACTAAAAATCGAAGGTCATGTCTTGCAATTGCTACTGACACAAAGAAGTTTGACAACTTCGTAAAGAATTTTGCCATTTTTGAAAAATGTGTCTGCAGTAACTTTATAAATGTTTTTCATTATTGTTATAGAATATCACAATAGATAAATGAACCCATATCGCTCATGCCAGGTCATATTGAGAGAATGAGATATCTAAAATGTGATCAAATTAACGTGCAGAGACACTATTTTACCCAGGGAGGCGAATTTGATACTTAACTGCGCAAACATACTGTCAAATGAAGACGCTTTCCTGTCAAGATTCAATTTGTTTAAAATCAGGAAGACTCCGCATCTTGTAAAACAAAATTCGGAAGCCTGACAAGTGTGAAACTGCAACCGCGCATTGGCATTAGTTCCACACGCTCAACTGCGTGTCTCATGCAGCCTCCCCATGTTGCAGCCCGTGTTGCCTCTTGAACAATCAATAGGGAGCCAACATCATTCCAGCGTCATCTCCATGGAAACGAGCCATAGTCGCCGTTATGATTGGGCACTGACTGAATCCTTGCCTTTTTGTGATAGGATCCTGAGGAGGTCTTCCCCACCCCCTCTCCTCTCAATGACAACCCCCTGTTTCATACGCTCATTTTTCCAATCGTCCTTCCAAATTTTTCTTCACCCTTATGGCTCCGGAAACAATATGAGATGCAGCCTGTCGTGTCTTCTCGCATCTGGCTAAAAGCAGGAAGCAACCCCGATGGGCACGGACTCTCGGAGGAAGAGCTGTAGTTCCACGGACGTCTCAGTTTTATGGGGACGCTGCAGTAGGGACCTTTTAGTTTGGATTCGTCTTGCATTTTCCTCTCTTTGTATGTTTTCTTTTTTGCTGTTTTATTTTGGGGCCTAAACTGTATGTCTTGCTTCGACATGACATGCAACATTGCCAGTGGTTTTTTTTGTTTTTGTTTTTCTGGGTGTTGTAAATTGGCCAAAGATGACGTCGGTAAGGCATGGATAGTGAATATTTATGAGTAGCATGGCGTTACTCGGAAGCTTGAGTTTGTCTAAAAAGCGCATTTTTAGTGTCAGGATAATGAACGTAACGGACTTGCCATTTGAAACAGAGAACATTTTGTCATATGTTTTTTGAGGGCACTGGCCTTGTTTTGGTAGATGTCGTTACTCGGAGAATGACAAGGCCCTTTACAATAACTTTGTCCTTAAACGATTTGAAACAGGCATTAGCAGGTTTCATGCTGTTTTTTTTGTTTGTTTGTTTGTTTTGGTGTTGATGACCATGGCGTCCTTAGTTTGGCTTCAGATATTTAAAAGGCTGTAAAAAAGACCTCCGCCCATGATCGTCTCACTATGTTTCATAAAAGAATTTCACAAAGGTTTTTTTCCCCCCAATGTACTTGTCCACCAGTTAAAAGCTGGCGCGAGCTTCATTTCATAATCTGTCCTTGGTGGCGAACTGAGAGTGATGTATGATCTGTGGACTCGGCCAAAGCCGCCTGAGCAGACACCTCCGCATGTAAATATGCAGTCCCGACAGGAGACCCAAATTTTAGAACAAACGCCACAAGAGTTAAGGAAATCAGAAGACCAGAGAGATAAGGGTCGAGGACTCTCCGAAAAGCCCATGCCAACTTCTGCCAATATCCCTTCAGCACCGTTATTGGGAAAAAGACATCATTCGCTCTATGAAAACCTAAATGGTTTTGAAGCAGAAGGGAAACACAAGGTATGTATTGTTTGTGTTTGCTTGCCAATTGTAATAGATTACAATAAATTAAGTTTAAATCCCGCACTATGTAAAGATAAAATTAGTGTTGCAGACTTTTTTTTTTTTTTTAAGCCAATCATGCGCTCATTGACTCATTGAACATCTGTTGTCCCAAGCACGGGGAATGGGCCATTATAAATTAGTCTTGGGGCCCTTCTGCCGCGGAGGGCCCACATTTGCTTTTCATTAGGAGCCTGTCAATTTAATTTTTTTGCATGCAATGAACCATGACTATTGTTGTTTTCGTAAGAGCAATAGCAGCATCTGATAGCTTCACAGTTAGGATTATGAAGCTTTGTGAAGAGCGGGCATTGTACAGAATAATGAAAAAGGTAGTGAACATTTCCGAAAAATATATATGAATGTGGAACTTGTGCTGAAAGTTGGGGAAATAATTCTCTAACTGGCCTACAATAAGACAGTGTCACATGGTTTGAGAGAGTCCTTTAAAGACGGGTACAGTGAAACTCCTCTACAACAAAATCATGTTTGCAGCAAGAAATTTTTCACAACAGGGGGTTTTTCACTGTAGCAAATTTGATCTCAGATGTAAACACACACACACACACACACACACACATGTATCTGTACTCTTTATTTTTATTCCAATAGTGCATAAGTATGAGCATACACTTATTTGACACTTCATATAGTCAGTGGAGAAAGAAAAAAAGGGCAAAGAAATTGAGAAATTTACATCAGCATTCACTTTCACTTTCACATCAATTTCTTGGATAATGTCTTATTTTGCTTCCTCCGTCTTTCATTTTGATCACTTTTACCCTCTCTTCCAGCGTCAGAGGTCTCCTTGTCTTAGCTGCTTGACATCCAAAGGTCCGTTTTGTAGCCATTTTAGCAATGCAACGTTCTTGCTGCTTCTGAAACGAACAATAACAAATACTTCCTGGACTACTGCACATGTGTAAACCAGTGTGGTGGTTGCTGTTGCCGTTTCCGAACGAAGCAGCAGAGGTCGCTGTTGGATTAGACTTCGTTGTAGTGAGGCAAGAGCAGAGAAAAAAGATTTCGTATAACGCAACAGGGTTTTTTTCCCATTGTATGGGGGGCAGGAAAGTGGGAATAGTGTTAATGCATGAAGATTTTTTCACACTAGGGGGTATTTTCGCCCATGTAGGTTTCGTTGTAGAGAAGTTTCACTGTATTTTCTTCAGGCTGCTGATGCTGCCCTTGTATGCTCGGAATACAAGTGGCGGCAATGTTGATACAGTACAGTAGTGAGTATTTAATCTTCTGTACCGATTGACCCTTTTGGCAATACGGCAATATTTGAAGAATAATGAAGAGGCACAAAATTGTTCGTGGTTTCAGTGTTCGACGACTGTTGAGTTGTAAATAACAAAGTAAGCAATGTCATTTCTTGATTGACACAAGAACAAACCCTGTGATTAGAAACAGGTTTGTTGACTGTGGTTTTCTGTGATCAGCATCTGTCTGGACTCCATATGGCCATCTGACTGCCCCCCCCCCCCCATCCCCATCTTTGATCATCCCCATTGCGCGTGAAGATCATGTCAGGTTACAAAGTCTTTTGCACTATTACGGAGACCTTCTTGTCTTTGTCTGCCGGTAATTCTGATAGCGTCCCATCTCATAGTTCTGTACTTTCGTCGCTCACTTGAGCAATAAAGTTACAAATATTCTAACTGTCAAAAGGTATTTTCTTTCCAGTGGCCCTTATGTTCTCTATTGGCTTGCAGCTCAAGTCGTGTTTCAAAAGTTGTTTACATAGCATAGGTTGTTCCCACAAGCCAGTTTTTACTGGACAGGCCAAATGGAGACCATGTTGCTCAAAGGTGTAAACATGTTGGCAAGAGACACTCATGCCAGCACTGCATATCTGAATCGACCTACTTTGTGTACCTGTGGGAGAGTCAAAAGTGGAGCACTCTACTTTTGACTAAGACCTCATTATAAGACTTCATCATTCCTTTGCTTGAACCGTCCGCCTCAAATCACATTGTTTGAAATGCTTGGAGAACCAATTTTCTACCTCTTAAAACAAAAAACTGACGCCTAGTGTGTGATAATAGTTGCCGGCATCTCTTTGTGTTTTTTGTTGTTGTTTTTTTAATATGTGACTGTAAGCTGCGTTTTCCATCACTGATTCTAAATGCTTCTATTTCCACACAGTTCCTGCATATTTGCATATTTTTACTGAATGAATAATTGATACATGGGGGTCAGGCTATTCTCGAGAGCATTTATCTCAGCAGCCCCCAACTCACCCCACCGTCTAGCTGTCTGGTTGCAAAGCATATAGATGGTCTCTAGGGTCGGAGGTCATGAACTGCTTTTGTTGTAAAATGCAATTGCACTCACTTCAATATCACACTGTATTTAATGGAATATACTTTATATGTTTTTAGAAATATGTCCTTTTGACATATTTGTAGTTTGGACAACAGTTTGGTTCTATACTTTGGAGATATCTCTGAATCCTTTCAGTTGGCAGTAGTGCTGCGATATTATCCAGTGAAACCTGCGGTGGTGACGGTGAAAGAAATCGATGCAGCCATGATCATGTTTTTTAAAAAAAAATTGTTTGCCAATAGCTTGCTATGAAATGGGCTCCCCAGCCTGTCATAGAGATACAAAATGTATCGTAATTGTTTTTGCTTTTCACGGCTGTTCATATCGTTACAAATTGAATGTTGCTGTGTCTTTCCTTGCAGACTGTGTTGTTTTAATTGGATATGATTGCCGCCACCACCACCTTAACGATCCTTCACAAGAGTACTTTAATTAGACCTAAAATGAATGTCTTCTAATTTATAAAAAATATACGGCACTGTGCAGGATAATCACTCGAAAACCGTTACCAGCAAGCATATTTTATCTCTTTATTTATTATTTACATCAAACCCCGAAGGTGCTTGCAGAGGATGTTGGTGTAATTTGCCTAATGCTTCGGGGGACACAAAAGCAGCCTGTCATGGGCTCTTTGTCCTCTTGCTGGTTAAAGCAGACCCCCCCTATCCTTCAGTATCAGACACCCAAAGGGTAAATGAGTAATAAATACAGGAGGAGATTTGAGATGACACTTCGAGTCTGTTCACGACTTGTATATTATGAGCATTAGAAGCTGCTGTTTACTAAATCAAATCAAGCAACAAACAACCTTTTGGAGTGCTCAAGATATGGGTACAATGATGTACAATTCAAGTGTCATGATAGACTGATAGTTAAGGCTGACTATTTTGTAAATTCATCACAGATGATCGGACTAACTCTTATCTTTGTGCTCATGTGTTATAAAGTGTGTGTCTGTGTATAGAGACGGGGGGAGGGGAGTTCAGCCTGCTCCCGAAAATTGCTGATGTTCGCCTTTTAGCCATATCAGCCTGGAGTCATTTCAGCATCCCTTACAAAGACCGATTCAGAATGCCAAACAAAAATGTAATCAGACTGATCTTAATTTATATGCACAAGATGGATACCAATAATGTGCTGCAAACTAAAATCAGGTCATTCTGTCGTATTTTTCTGATGTTTTCTTTTTTTTTTTCCTCCAGTAAACTTCCAACACAATGTACGTCACACAGGAAATGATTTACGTTGTCATTACCGTATTGGCCCAAATATAAGATGGCGCTGATAAAAAGACAACCCTGATTATACAGTAAGTCTTTTTCAAGACTCAAGTTTGAAAAAAGACTTTTTGAACACCAAATTAATTTTTATACAGAAAACAGTACATCTGAAACAAATGATTATAACAATATATTTAGCAGAAAAAGCATGTTATTTTGCCTCATTCAAATCTTAATATCTGAACATTTAAATTTATAAACTAAAGTGCAATCACATTCCTAAATGAATGGCTTCTGGTTTTTGAAATTACATCATAACTTCTCCTCCGCTGCCGGTTAACCTGGCTGATCTTCGACCCACTTTTCTCCAAATTGTCGCTACGTTTCTCCATTTTCTGTTATCTCTTCTATTATTTTCTTCTCTTTTCTTTCTTACCGCTATTTTTAATTTTTCTTCTTTGTGCGACCGCTATTTTAATTTTTATTCTTCGTGACAGGGGTTCACGTTGGCCTGGGGAGTCAAGTTCAGCATTCGCTTCAATGATATATGGCGCCATCTAGCGTCGTGAATGGGTATAATGTCTAGACCCCGAATATAAGAAGAACCACATTTTATTTCAATGCAAAAAACTGTCTTATATTCGGGCCAATACGGTAATTAGCAAGAAATTAAATCATGACAGAATTTGCATTGTACAGACTTTTTTGTTGTTTGGCTGTCGAAAAAAAGATTGTAGTGATAGGACAATGAGACTTTTAGATGATTATCGTTTTTTGTTTTTTTTTTGCAACATGATTTTATTCCTTGGTTCTTTCTGTGTGGCACACCGTCAGTGATTCACCTCCCTCTACCGTACCGCGTGGGTGCAAAGTTCTTCTTTCCTAACTGAGAAGAAAGTTGTGATTCTCGTGTGTCAATATTTATTGAATGGTTTTTGTTCCAGAGTGGTGCAGACTACCGGTTTCTGGTACGGCAGAACTTTGAACTCTTGCGAGCTTTGGATGAACTTAAGAAGACATGCAGTATACTGAGGGAGGAAAATTGCCTGTTGGTAAGTTTCAAAGCAACAGCTGGATTGATACTGGATATGTTGTAAATACTATACTTAGGGTTTTTTTTTTTGGTGTGTAGTTGGTATTGACTGCAGGTGTTGTGTGTAATTTGTTTAGCGGAAAAGCAGTGCTCCAGAAACGGAGGAGAAGGTCAGGCGGCTAAGGAGGAAGAACACAGAACTGGCAGTGCTTGCCAAAAGGCTGGAGGAGAGGGCACGGAAATTGCAAGAGGCGAATCTCAAAATGGTATACCGAACCGATGTTATAAACATGTTCACTTTATTTGTGATTATGTCAATCGGCATTTATATGAATAATTTTGGGCAGCGGTGTCAAACCCATTTTCATCGCAGGCCATATTTGATTACCGATTCCATTGGAGGGCCATTATGACTGAAATCATATAAAAAAAGGTCAAGAATAACAAATGTATCCAACTATTGTTTAAGTTACTTTAATGAAGTGTTTGGCAACAAGAACATGCTTACAATATGTCTCTTATTTATTACATATAAAAATGTGAAATTTTGCTCCATATTTTAGCAAGCATCATGGAAGTTGCCATGTTTTATTTGCTTTTGCGGGCCGCATAAAATGAGGGGGCGGGCCAGATCTGGCCCCCGGGCTTTGACTTTGACACCTGTGATTTAGGGGTTTTAAATCATAATTTTTTTTTCCCCAATGCATTCTCGCTATGGTGGGGCTTGATCGTAAATATGCAAGTCATCTTCTGATCGAATTGTGATTATCATTTTTTTTTTTCTTTTAATCGTCTGATCGACCCAAAAAACCCTGATAACGTAAAGCCTCGCTGTGATTCCTAGATTTTTGGTTATTGTGTGAAGTTCAATCTAAATATTGTATATATAAAGTTTTATTGTAAATACATCAAATTACAAGGAGTTCTTGGTTTACACCGGTATTGACAATGTAATTTAAATGACTGTTAATAATTTTGTTTAAAATTTCGATTTTCTAAGAAAACTATGTGCCATATCTGCACATGTATCACTTAATCGAAATGAGACAATATGCTTTTTTATTTTCAATACATTAAAAATAACATAGTACAAATCTGAGGTTTGCTCGTTGGCCTGGCCCTTGGCAAGCTTTTCAGTTTCTCATCGCTGTCCTGTCGGCATTGCCCTACTGTGGAAATTGTCACGGTATATCTTAAAATTTTGCCCTGTAGGTGAATTCTCCATCACTGATAAGGCCCGGATCAGTGGAACACTACAAGAGGGCATTTGCACGACAGCGAGCACGTGATCTGGCCCAACATGCGGATGCACTGCTGTGTAAGGAAAAGGAGATCGCCGCGCTCCAGCAGGATTTCAGGGAACTGGAGGCACGACTGGGCGCTGCTAAAGTATGTATATTTTCATTTCTAATTTCTTACATCTCATGTCTTCAGCCCTTACTATTATTATTTTATTTTATTTTTTATTGTCTGGTCGTTTTTATTCATTGATTCCGGATTTGTCGGATTGTTACCAGTGGTGTAGTGGGGATTTTTTACGTGGGTGTACGCGATTCTGGGATGTTCTATATATACATACAGAACATCAATCATAGGCTACAACACCAGTTGAACTAACGTTAAATTTAATGTTTTACTACTCCAAAATAATCACAGGCCAACGTTATTAAGCATAACTCGCATTAGAACAATGATCAACAAACATTTCAATAACCCGCAGACAGTGCAGGGCTAAAACCGAAATAAAAATTGAATGTGGCGTCCGGAGAAGTGGGTGGACGGCGTACCCCCGCGTACCACGCCCACTACACCCCTGATTGTTACTGATCTTGGAATGTTTAAATTCAACTGACAGTCCAGGATCTGGCTCATGTTGGCTCAAGTCTGCTCTCTGCTGGACAACAATTGTATTTCCATAAATAATGACACCCCCAGCCCCCCCCCCCCCCCCCCCCCCCCAAAAAATAAAAAAACTGCTCTCCTCCAAGCATCAGCCTTGACCAAATCAATGATGTGATCACTCCAGTTCCTAGAAAAGAAATATCAGCTCATTGGGAGTGAAATGATCTGTGTTTTATGGATATCCTCCATGGCGTGTGTCTTCGTAGGGTTCTCCTGTGCCTTCAAGCAGAGTCGAATTTGAGAAACTTCTCAGCGAGTCTCAAAGAGAGGTTCTGCGGCTTCAAAGACAGCTGGCCGTCACCTCGACCACACCGCACCAAAACCACAATCCTGATCCTGGCGGCCCAGATCAGTGCGTGACATCTGCTGAGGTGGAGGTCGTGGAAGAGAAGGTAAAAATCGCTGCCGACACTTCATTATTGACCACCTCTGCCAAGTTATTTTTTTCAAGCAAGTGCCCCTGATTTGATTCTGCTGGAAATTACATTTGAAAAAAAAACCCAACAACATAATGTTCAAGTATTCCCATCCTCCTGATCTGTTGTCATAAAGGTAAAGCACATGTTTTTCACCCCAAATTGGAAGAGAGCAAACCGTCTTGGCAACGGAACATTTAGCCCTGAATCTGAAGAGTATGTTTCCGCTTGGCACGCATGCTGTTTTGCCGCGTTATATAATGGCTTGTCGTTTGAGCCGATACTAATCTGCCGCGAGCCATAATGAGATGATTCCCTTTCTCAAACTTGGACCCGATCAAAGATGCAAAACTCACACACACTCTTGATCCTCTCCCTGCGTTTAATACCCGACCATCTCTGCTTCCCCATTCCTCAAATCACTTGCTACCCTTGGCGCTGTAGAATTGATGCTTTGATATGATGGCCACACTTTAAAGTTACACTTCGATCCTGGATGAAGGACTCACTTACATAATGCGGTGCTAACGTTAGCACACCTGTAAAAACGCCACTCGAATGTTTATAAAGAGACAAAAATCTCTTGACACCGTGGCAAATTTAGTGCATCGCAATATATTTGTAAATGTCAAGGGGAGAATCACTTCTGTGACGGAATAGACTATTTTTTGTGTGCGTGTGTGTTGATGTTGATGTTTAGCATGGGCGTTATGCCCCACGTATCTTCCTCTTGATCCGCAAGTGTCTGTGATGTACAGTCTTTCCCTGGGAAGCTCAAATGAGAATGCCGATTGTGGTAATCTCTCCTTTGTGGGCCGCACACACGCACTCACCGTGCTACACGAACACCCAGAACGGGGCCATGTTGTGTGAACTCTAATCCCCTCTAACAACAGAATGGTACAGTCCAGTAATCCGCTCTCTGTTGCTGTGGCAGCGGTGAGAGGGTTTTTCGGTGGTAGGTAAGACTCCAGCCGCAGCAAAGACTTTTTCCACCAAGCCCCGCTCTGGATAACTAGCAGGCCCGGCCGGCGACAGCCTTGATGTTGCCTCAGATCACGCAAAAGGGGTAGGTCATTTGATGAGGTTGTCTTGCTTTGGCGTTGCATTTCCATCGGCCGTTCTTCTCGGCTTTTACCTCATTTGAGTTAGTTGGAGGTGAGATTCAAGTCGTGCAATTCTCAACATTGACATGGCGCATATCTGGGTGTCAATCTGGGATGGGGACAGCTTGCTCAAGGCGTTTTGTTGGAGTTTATTTATTACTTTTATCAAGCGCTGTCTGTGTTCTATCGTGACTAGTGACCAAGGGCCTTTTGCATGTTGGTCTTGCAGCTCTTTTAATATTAATTCCTGTAGACATGTTTGTGGCGACCTTTTATTCAAGATTGACAGTATTTATTTGTTTTTTTTAATGACACTTTAAATGCACAAGGCCTATTCAACGACAGTCAAACTCCAATTTTTATCTCGAAGCCTTCAGATATTAAAGGCATCCAGACTGACGGTGACAGGATGCTCCTGCATTTGACTGCTGGACGGCGATATGATCTGTATTTAAAAAGAAAATCAACGGCCAGGCCAATCCATTAAGGTGCTTTTAAAAGAAGTGATCCAGTTACCCGTTTCAGTAGTCTGCAGGGATTACACCAATGTGCTTATGGCACTCAGGGACTGCTGAATGGAGTGGGACTCCGCGTTAGTGCTCCAGGGCCCCAGGTTGTTCTTGATCCTTGAGTTTGCGTGGACCCCCTTCAGTTTTGAGTGTGGACAGTCGCACTGCTGTGGATTCTAGAGGTGTACTTATTAGGCCTTGGCGGTCCGGCTCCATCCCACAATCCTTTTGTTGGCTAGTGATGTTGACACGAATACTTAATTACCGTAGTTTAACTGCGCATAAACTGTATAATGAGAGAGAGAATGAGTGAGGACAGGAAATATAAATCCTGTGCCTTTTCCAGTGGCGGGAATGTGGTTCTGGGCGAAAGCCCTTAGTAATGTTAACATGTAAGCATCACCGTGACATAAGGGATGGGAACGTGACGCAACCCAAATCTTCTAAACACGAGACTGTGTCGCGTTTAGTAAAGGTTGACTGGGCCTCTGATGCTATCACCTCCGTCGATGGTGTAGTCTGGTTTCTCTTCTGGGGCATAGCTTCCAATTCACCGCTAAATCACATCCATTTATCCCTTCATACTTTTTATACACACCGCCTATGATATGCAGGGCTACGGGGTTTCACAGACTATCACTGCTGACTGTGCGGCATGGATAAATAATCAATAGAAACAGTGGACACAAATAAGATTCTATTGTCATTATTTTATCTGGAGAAGAAGCACACTTTTTTTCCAATCTACTGTGGTATTCCTGCGACAGTTACATGAAAGAGGGGTTTTCATAAAAGGCACATACAGAATTTGGACCAAAAGCGGGGATAGAGCTGAGAACGAATTCAATGAAATACAAACACCGATTCGAATGAAGTTGCGGAAAACGTAAATAACAACAGAATACGCTAATTTGCAAATCCTTTTCAATCTATATTCATTTGCATACAGTACAAAGACAAGATACTGAAGGTTCAAGCTGATAAACCAGATTTTTTGGTGTTTGTTTATTTTTATGTTAAATATTCATTCATTTTGAATTCGATGCCTTTTTGGGGTCCTCCCAACAACTACCACCACGCAAAACATGACAACCACATTCCAAAAACCTTGGGCCAAGGGCATGTGTATCACTGCGTCACCTTTACTTTGACCTTTGACCTACGCTCAGTTAGATTTTGGGAACCGAGGATACTAATTGTTGAAGCTTTAGTGGTAGAATTCTTTAATTCTTGTTTGATTCTACATTCATCCATTTTCTATCGCACTTGTCCTTGTTCGGGTCATTTGACCTGGAATCTCTTCCAGCCAACTTTGGATAAGAGCTGAAGTACACCCTGGGCTGCTCGACATGAACAGATGTGGCCCAAAATGAACCCTTCATTCTGTTTTTCGTTTTTATCTGGACATCCCATGATGTTTTTAATGTGATGATGCTTTTGGATCCCCATCTTTCATCCGTGAGACATTATGTAAAGTTCTCACTGTGTGCCCTTTTTGTAAAAAGTATGTCAGAATTATACACCACATGGATGCTGATTATATTTACTTTGAACTCAACTTTGTGACAATCCTTTTGAAAAGATTTGGTCTTTTCCACGATTTGACCCGTTTGCTCATATTATTAGGTCCCAATGCTTATTTGTAGCATGTAGCACATGTATCTTAAAACAATACAGTCAATTTTATATGAACCAATGGATGAAATAGTGATGCTTTTGCTGTAAATATTTAGCATCTCAAGTCTTTAATTCAAATAAATGACAGATCTCCAGGTCTCCAAAAGGAGGGTAAGACATACCTGTGAAACCTTTCAGTGGTCTTGACCGCGATGAAGACATAATGGAGCTTCGGCAGTGTTCCGACTCGACGGTCATGGCCCCTGCCATGGGGCTTTGGGTGGCCCGCTGCAGGGTGATGAAAGCGAGTTTTCATTCACGCGAACGGACCCAGGGAGGTGCGCCCCACTCACTCAAAGGTTTCCTACTGGCTTCACTGTTTTATCCATTGGGACATATAAAATTGAAATATGGTTCAGTATTGTTGTAAAACACAGTGCGTTGTAATGATATGACGGCTTTAGGTTAAATTCGGAAATGTATTTATTTTTTGTGTGTGAAAGCTTCTTAGTACTTGACAATTTACAATTTGCCACTGCGCTGCATCATGCAATTCAAGTATTGAATCGCCGCAAAACCAGTAGCTGAGACTTGCCCACTGGTGAAATCGTGTGGCAGAATCCCACACACTGCCAATGTGCAGGAGTGGCTTACACAGTTCGTTAGATCCTGCTAGGCTGTTCTGGATGCCGGAATGGAAATGTGTATATAGATTTTAGTACAATGTTCAGTGTGCGTCGTCCATATGAGGCCTCCGTACGATGAGCTGAATGCAGCCTTTAATACATTAAATTATGTTATTTGGGTAAACACCTTCTTCTGTAAATTGCCAGCCCTCTTAGGAATGATGTCATGCTGAGACCTATTTACCAACGTTGATTAATTAGTGCAGCTGAATGAGTCATTGTATTTTTGCTAGCATTTCACACTTGTTTCCGCTAACATTTTAAGTAAGCCTCGCACCTGCCTTTGATAAAAATGTAGTATCGGAGTTCATTCGTGCGAACTTGCACTTTTCTTAGTTCTCGCTGTGTTTTATGTGAATTGATAAGATTTTAATTGGCTAACTATTTGAATTTTGTTTACGAGGCCTCCAGCAAATAGGCTCCTGTCCGTCACCGCAAAGCGACACAATCTGCTATATTTCTGCACACCTAGGGTTGGCTTTGAAGATAAAATGCCAAGTCTGATAACACTTGAGTCTCAGCTCTTCGGGGCACGAACATTAATTTCTTTTTCTTCATTGCAGGCACAAAGTGCAAGAAAAACTCTTATTATAGACAGGTACCAAGTTAGAACAGCAACAGTATTGAAGAAACAATACAAGTTGCAGTGTTTTTTTAAAAAGATGAATCCAAGAATGGGGGTGGAAAAAAAAGACACCACACCCTGTATTGTGAAAACGAAAAGGAAAAATCTGCAGTGTCATACCAGTGTATTTCATTCGAGCCCTGGGCCTTTGTTTAAATCAATTGACTGAAGCTGGCTATATAAAGCCTCACAGCTGACAAAGCTATTAATAGAGAAACAACCGAGTCAGGAGGTGGGAGGAACTGCTTTAAGAGCTCAGAGACGCAATGATTACCACGGCACAGACCAAGATAGAGCTTCAAAAAGATTTCTGGTTACCGTACACACATTGTTATACCAGAAATTTGGGGCAACCGGAATGCTTCTGGGTGGATAAGTTCTGATGAGACAGTGATTGTCTTTTCAATAAATTGCAGGTTTGATCGCTATCAAAGCCCTTATATACCGGTAGCCAAGGCGTATTCTTGAGCAAGGTCCTGGGTGTGAATGAACTTCACCTCGTAAGCAGTGAGCCAGATTTACTTCCTGGTCTTGGTTTACCGCTATACTGGTTTACAGACCGGCCATAATGCCTCTGAAGCCAGGAAGTTTGCCGGTCACCTTTGTCCCTCAAGCAACACTTTGGCCCGATTAATTGGCTTTGATAGGCAGAGAGTGTAGGGGGTAAAGATGTATTCATGCTGTATGACTGGAGCGTCTATTTAAGTAAATACCTTGCAACAGAAAGCTAATGAGTGAAGTACTCACTTATACAGTGCAGGGCAACAGAGAGCCATAACCTGACTGCACACATTTGTTCTTTCGGGGTTGCTGCTGTTTCACTCCTCCGATTTAAGTGCTGTAGATGTTGGCAGCAGGCGTTTTGAATTGCAGTCTTTGTCCTTTATTATTTGTGTCTAGACCTTCACTAAAAACTCAGGAAAGAGACGCATGCATATATCGACAAGCACCATGCACTTTATAAAAGGGGCGGGGCCCTTGTGCGACAGGATATGAAAACGATTGTGGTCGTTATAATAAAATCAAATACAGTCTCCCACTGTTTGCAGCGAGTAGAGGCAGAGTCCGATTGAATAGTTTTAAAAAATATGCAAATACAGTCAAACCTCGGTTTTCGTCCATAATCCGTTCCAGAAGGCTGTTCGAAAACCGAAATTGTTCGAAAACCGAAACCACACTCTTTTTAAATTATAAAAATGTTTAACACGTCTGCTCACAATGGAAAGCAAAACGAGGAAGCATCACTTCCTCGTGTAAGGAAAGCGAGAGGAGTCAAATGGTGCATTCAAGTGCGCTCAGTTTGTTCGAGAACCGAAATTTGTTCGTCATCCGAGGCATAAAAAACGCAAAATTTTGGCCGAAAACCGAATTGCTCGAGAACCGACACGTTCGAAAACCGAGGTTTGACTGTACTGTAGTCGCAGTCACAGTGATTATATTTTCCGATCTTAATAGTTTAAACGGTAAATACAGTCGACCCCTGCATCCTGCGGATTCACATATTTGCAAGTTTTATTTTAGCCATTTATTTTCAAATCCGCTTATCCTCACAAGGGTCGCGGGCATGCTGGAACCTATCCCAGCTATCTTCGGGTAGTAGGCGTGGGTGCACCCTGATCTGGTTGCCAGCCAATCACAGAGCACACATAGACGAACAACCATCCGCGCTTACGCTCACATCTAGGGTCAATTTCGAGTGTTTCATTAACCCGCCTTGCATGTTTTGGGAACGTGGGAGGAAACTGAGGCACCCAGAGAAAAACCACGTGAACAAAACAAACGATAACAACAAAAAGAATAGGAGCCAGAACTGTTTTTCAACAAATCACCAGGAATAGGAAAAAATAAATTTCTTAAATAGATGAATTTGTGAATGGCATACCGCAAATATGGGTCCATTGTAAGATCAAAAGTGAAAGCCAAAATATAAGGATACAAGGCAACCAATCCATCCTGCCCCTCAAGTTTGGTTTATTAGAATTTGCAAGGATCAAATGCATGCTAACTTGCCAATCCGATCGTTCCAGCCGGCCGTTATTACTGATAACCTGCTGTCTTTCATAATAAAATTAAACCACGGCATAATGTAAACAAGCCACAAAGTTAAAAAAAATGTAGGGTGCAGCACTGTGCTTCAACGGGGCTCCAGACAGGCTTCTGTCAAAGTGTACTGGATCACTCAAGCACTTAAGTCCGGTGTTTCACGGTAACATTAGCTTAGCATTGCAATTAGCATGGCTTCTCCGCATTTCACTCTTGTTAATTACTCCTCGTAATCCCTTTGTGAGAATGATACTTGGAAGAATCAATGTTTAGCCACAGTAGTAGCCAGCTAAGGCTTAATGCTTGCTTGCTGCTCTGGCTTAAATAGCATCGAACTTGCCTCGACTGCCTCAACCTGCTGACTACCCGCACATAGGTGACGTAAATGCGTTACGGCACGCATGATCAGACCGGCGAAGCTTTTTGGGACTGCCTCTGCTGTTTAATTATCGGAAAGAAATGAGAAATCTTTTGTTTTTTGGGGGATATTTATTGTGTTTCATGAAGCACAAAATGCAAAGACTCGCAAATTACTGTGCACAAATGCTTTTTTCAGCCTTGTACAGTTTGAAGGAGCTTTTTCTTTTTTTTTTTGCTTTTGCTGCGTTTGTTGTTGCTCATTATTTCCCAAAGTAGTAGTTTTCATTATGTGTGCGTTCAGCCACCTTGCTATTAATTTGCATTAACTGATTAATTTTGCACCGTAACCTGAGGACGATAGATATTTAAAAAGACCATGTCAAAAAAGGGAATAAGAAGAAACTGTTGAGTAGTCTGTTTATGTTTGTTTGTCCATTGCGAATTCGCCACCTACTTCATGAAGAATGATGTGCTCATTGCTCTCAACAATTGGGTCAAACGTGTCAGATAAATCTAAAAGAGCATCGGTGTCAAACCCATTTTTTGTCACGAGCCACATTTTAGCTACTGTTTCCCTTGGAGGGCCATTATGACGGAAATCATATAAAGAAGTCAAGAATAACGATTTATTCAACTATTGTTGAAGTTGCTGTAATGACGTGTTTGGCAAAAAGAAAATACTTACAATATCTCTTATTTATTACATATGAGAATTAGAAATGTTTGAAAACATATTTTAGCAAGCATCACATAAGTTGCCATGTTTGATTTGCTTTCGCGGGCCACATAAAATGATGTGGCGGGTCATATCTGGCCCCCGGGCCTTGACTTTGACACCTGTGTATAAGACGGACTCCTTCTGCAAGCTGTGGCTGAGTACTGCCGATCCTGTTATTAGGTTGTGGCCTTCGGCGTCACTAGCACAGTCACTTCTTCAGCTGTCCACCATAAGTAGGTTTGCACTAAAATTAGATAAGGCTTCACAACTCTTAACAGCCTGACTGCACTCAGTTGGGTAGAAGACAATTGGAAAGATCCAACACTTTATAAAAAGAACTGCCAGTCATTTGTAAGAATATTGTATCCTTCTGTCATTAAGTCATTATATCCTTCCTAATTCCAATGTAAAAGCTTCCTCCTGATGTGTTGTAGTCATGTTACAGGCTCGGGGGGGGGGAATCCCCGTGGATTATTCATTGTTTCTAGCCAGACACCGGGTAAGGAGGCTCGCTGATAATCAGTCACTCACAAATTGGTGGGGGGTGTCATGTTTCGTTTCACTACAGTTGGATAGTTACTCCCTTGTGAGACACTGGCTAAGGTTCATCCAAAAATGGAATGGAATCAATTTAAGAATGGATTTTTTTTTGCAATACAGTTATCAAAACATTATTGGCAAGATTTACATCTATGAATGGGCGGCCCGGTGGTCCAGTGGTTAGCGCGTCGACCTCACAGTGCAGATTGGGTTCGATCCTGGCTCTGGCCTTCCTGTGTGGAGTTTGCATGTTCGCCCCGGGCCTGCGTGGGTTTTCTTCGGGGACTCCGATTTCCTCCCACATTCCAAAAACATGCATGGCAGGCTGATTGAACACTCAAAATTGTCCCTAGGGGTGAGTGTGAGCGTGGATGGTTGTTCGTCCCTGTGTGCCCTGCGATTGGCTGGCAACCAGTTCAGGGTGTCCCCCGCCTACTGCCCCAAGACGGCTGGGATGAGGGTGCAGCACCCCCGGCGACCCTTGTGAGGATAAAGCGGATTGGAAAATGGATGGATGGATACATCTATGAATGTAAAATGCCTGACTTGGCCGATTTCTGCCTCTCATGCCAGGTTGTAGGAGAAACCCCGTGTGCGCCATTAGATGAATCTCCATCTACTTGTGAGAAGACTCCCGGAGAGGAGGAGGAGTCGGGGCTCCCAGTGACGCCCCACTCGGGCCTTAGCCCGCCTCCCCCCCATCAGGAGAAACATTCAGAGGAGAAGCATCTTCACTATCTGGTCAGTAACTCCTGTAGCGGCTGAGAGCAAGATTTGACTTGCTCGAGCGTGATGTACACACTTCCAGTACTCCGTTCAGCTGCATGACATTGAAGCTTATCAAGGGAGTTCAACTTGTTCTTGTTAGCAGCGGTGACTAGTACGAGTCATTTTATGGGGCTCTACATTTTTGCTATGAAATTAAATTTGTTGAAATATTGGTCTTATTTGTTATACAGAGGTGTATTTCAAATGATGACATGGTAGTCCGGTGGCCTTGAAATAAACTGATTTCTCTTATGCTGGCATGGCATGTAAACTGCATTTAGAATAATGAAATCATGCTAAAATGCGTACTGCCTCGTTGCTATCATATAGGACGTCTGTATGGAAACCGAATGCTTTGTTTTCTGAAATTGTAAATGAAATACAGTCAAACCTCGGTTTTCGTCCATAATCTGTTCCAGAAGGCTGTTCGAAAACCGAATTGTTCGAAAACCGAAACTACACTCTTTTTAAAATAAAAATGTTTATTGAACACGTCTGCTCACAATGGAAAGCGACATGAGGAACCGTCACTTCCTCGTGTAAGGAAGGCGAGAGGAGTCAAATGGTGCATTCAAGTGCGCTCAGTTAGTTCGAGAACCAAAATTTGTTCGTCATCCGAGGCATAAAAAAATCGCAATTTTTGGTCGAGAACCGAGATGTTCGAAAACCGAGGTCTGACTGTATTGTTTTGTTCATCACCCAATAAAAACGATCACATTTCGAGAATCTCACTTAAGGTTTCCATGAGGTACCCCACCAAAACGATGTTTAGACCCACTCACAAGCCCGTATCAATTTCTCAGAATGATGATATAGCCAAATTAACTTTGTTGGTATTCATTGTTGCCATTTTAGGAGAGTGAGCTGACAAAGAAGAGAAAAGAATGTGAAAATCTTGAGCATGAAGCAAAGAAGCGGCAGAAGAAATGCCTGGATTTGGTAAGTGATCATCTTTTTGTCTTTGTTATACTTACGATCTGTGTAATGCATAAAACCGAGATTGTTTTATTCAAACACTTCCTGGTGTTTCAATGACAGGAGAGCCAGCTTGAGGATGAGCAGGGCAAAAATGAGAAGCTAAAGGAGGAGGCGGATCTCCTCAGGAGGAAGGCACAGCTGCTCGACCAGGTTCCTGTCCGTATTGTGTCTACGATTGTTGTAGGAAACATTTCTAACAAGCCAATACTTGATATGCCAACACGTTTTCGGAATAATGTTGAAGCTTGCTCTACAAGAAAAGCAATGACAATGAAGGACATTAAAATGATCATGTTTCACAGACTCGAGTTGAGAATGAGGAGTTGAGGGAGGAACTCTCTAAAGTGACCGCTCAACACAATTCAGTTCTCGAGGAGAATCAGAGACTCTGTGCCAAACTGGAGAACCTAGAGCAGGTCCTAAAGGTGTACAATCTGCCTCAATTGTTTTTTTAAAATTATATCTGCACTGCTTTCTTCACTACTCACCACTAATATTTGGTCTTTTTGAGCAGCATATGCGAGAGGTCGCTGAGCGAAGGCAGCAGTTGGAATTGGAACATGAGCAGGCACTGGCTATCCTTAAGTTCAAGCAGGATGAAATCAAACGCTTACAACGGGTACGAACCACAGCCTCCGCCACACCGTTTTGTTTAGGAAATGTTTTGCCCAGCAGGAGGCACCCTTTGGGCACGAATAAAGCCCCCTGGTTGTCTTAGTTTTGACCGAGAATGAGTGTACACCAAACTCAATATTCTTTTGTGATTTAATTTTTTCTTTATTTTGTCTTTTTTAAGGCTCAGTTATATGCCAAGAGAGAACATGAAGGGGTGGTCCAGATGTTGGAGGTGAGGTTGTATTCCACTTGTATCATGTTTTGGGGAGGGGAGGTTGTGAACATACCAAATCTATAATGTATTGACCTTTTCTATATTGTATGGGCCTGTGATATGTCACCACAGGCAGACATATTTAGCTCTTAGCTAATTGCTGTTTGAGACTTCCTAAGTATTCCATTAAAGCGCTAATGGACACGTGACTTTTCAAGATACTTTTAATTTAAGTTTTCAGACCACACAAAGCAAAGTAATTTTTTTATTGAGTGTCTTTTCCTTTGCGAATTTTAAATGCCTTGCACATAGCAACAGCGATCTGCTGCCTTAGCTAGTATCACATTGTCGACATAACACCGATGGTTGACATCAAACGTGCCATATCCCATGTTAGTTTGCCGCCATGTTATTTAGCCCATGGCACTTTGTTCTTTTAATGAATTGTGTATTTGGATTTTAGGAGTTGATTCAGCTTGTGTTGCGGAGGGAGCTGGTAGAGTATAGCTTGCCCCTCTTATAATGCTACTTCCTGTTGCTTGGCTTCTTTGTCGAACGTTCTGTCCCTTTATTTAACTCAAAAGCATCACTGTAGAAACTCATGAAAACATGAGTTGTGTAGCTACACTTGCATTGGCCATTGTTTGACAGATTCAAGAAAGTGAAAAAAGACGGAATTAATTATTTGCTAACCGCCAAGAGACATTCGGGTGAAACTGCATCTTGACAGGATTTTCTTGCTGACTCTGGCTCTTTAAGGTGTGTCCGAGTTTGTTGTTTCAGAAGCATGAATTTGAATTTTTTTCCCCCCCCTTCCCTCCATTTTCTTTTTTATGTCTGCTAACCAGAGTACACTGGACTGCATGCAGGTACTGTTGACCTTTAACCTGCTTGAGCCCATGCACTGCAGTATTAATCTTCCCTTACACACAATCCTCCCTAGTCTCTTGTCGGTAGAATCACAATACCTCTATAACCTCTATTTGCCCATCTGGCTTATTTCATTCTGGCCCAATATTTTTGGGTTATCAGCGTCAACCATATAAATGAAGACAGTCACATCATTTCGGTCCTTATGACTACAGTTTTTAAAAACGAATGTGATTATGCTATAATGCCAGACTGGGTCTCAACGTGTTAAAAAAAATCTTCAACTTAGTTTGTACATCTCAGTATGCATGTAAAATGATGCTAGTGTAGGTGTTGCACACAGGAAACGTTCAGACTATTTTATGCGAATGCAACCAGGAAACCCTCACCGCAAGCCCAACCTTCACACCATACAGAACATCAGCGGTGCTTCAACTAGCTGTGTGTGCGTCTGACAAATCATACATCACCGTAATAGGGCAGAAAAATCTAATCTACAGTCGCAGATAGAATAAACAGCTGTCACCAGACTGCTTCAAAGGCTGGTGGTCAACTACCTTTGAGTGGTTTCAAAAGACCAGCAGTGAGACTGTAGTGCAGATAAAACATCTGCCTTGAACCCAATAAAACAACATTGTGGCGTTTGAGTACAATAATTGCAAGATTCAAATATTAAGAATGTCTGCAGTGAAGTATGGGGTAAAATTTAGGAGCACATGAGTGCCCCCTTACATTAGTTGCACCGTTTTCAGTTCACTTTGTTTGCGATAACGAAAATGTGTGCGGCTGTGTGACTCCCAGATTTAGAAAACTCCTTTTGACTGACATCATGATCCAAACAATATCATTAATTCCTTTGGCTCAGTCAAAGGTGCGAGATCTGGAGGAGAAGTGTCGCAGCCAGAGTGAACAGTTTGGCTTGTTGTCCCGAGAGTTGGAGAAGTTTCGACTGCAGGCCTCGAAGGCGAACCATGCCGGCGCCGGGCTTCTGAACCACCCCGGCTTCTCTCTTCTGACGAATGGAGTGGGCCTGTCAACCGAGCGAGGTAAATCACACAAACAAAGGCAAAAAGCCACCCAACTGGAAGTATTAATTGTTCGGATTGGAAGTGAAGTTGTATTATTGAGTGTATTGTATTATAAAGAAAGGACACAGTATTACATAAAACTTTTTTTTTTTTTGCAGCTCAGTTATAATCATAACTTTCGTTCTTTCTTTCTTAACTATTTAAAAAAAATAAAAATCTGCCTTTCTAGGCATTTACAAAGACGTCATAGATTTTTTACCATTTATTAAAGGGGGCGGAAAGGCAAATAATTTCTTGCCAATATTATGTTTTATGTGGCCCCATGAGTTTAAACACGTTATCCTGATTAATATGCCGTTTGTTGAATACGATATAAGCAGCAAAATCCACCCGGGGTTTTTTTCCCCCCTCTATCTGAGGGGGTGGCCAATTTTCCATTTGCAGTCGAATGAGAATGATGACACATTTGCTCAGGAGCCAGGTCACGACCAATCACCTCAACTCGCGAACGTCACGACCAGACTCAGAAAACGGATGAGTCCTTATTGGTCGTTGAGCAAATGTGATGTCATTTTCGATTGTGAGAGCAAGTGGAAAAATGGCTACCGTCTGAGAGGGCTAAAAATAATCAAAATTGATTCATGAGAATGCCGTCTTTAGACTAGTAGGGGCACATAGAATATATTATTGTAAATCCTTTTTGTGACTTGACTTCTGTGTACGGTCAGATCAAAGGGTCTACATACAGAGATTCTTCATCTGGGTTTCATTGAACCCCAGTGATTAGTTGAGCCTGTCTTGTTGTTTTTGTGGTGCTTTGTGGTGGTGGAGAAACACACTCAGAGTGCGCGTCCGTTGCGGTCACCCAGCTCATGTCATTAATGACGTCCCGCTGCGCTTGAGCTTCATTAGCTGCATTCGTTTTGGTTAGACGCTTTGCCGTGTTATGACTTTGTGAGCAATGCTTTTGCAGATGGTAGACAAAAGTAAAATGGAAGAAAAGGAGATTGCCATATTGTCTGTCAGGCAACAACAAAAGGCACATTTATTGACAGTCAATAATCAATGTTTTGTGTGAAATTCTTGTTTAGTTTTTGAACATGGTGAAATTATGTGTCACTTATGCATTTTTCATTTTATGCACTACTAAATAATTCCTTGTCCCAATGTTTATTCCAATTACAAAGGGTTTGGTGAATTCACATTTGAATCTTGGGGGTGTGGTGGTGGGTTCACGACCTCCACCAAGGTGAAGCTCGATTGCTCCACAAGTTGTTTCAGTCGATTTATGTAATCGTTTTGTTTTCATACATTAACTGTACTAATAGTATTAAGAGTAATACGTCACTGATAAAATGCCTTCACATAAAAAGGCTGTCGCTACCTTTAATGCAAATACAGTCAAACCTCAGTTTTCGTCCATAATCCGTTCCAGAAGGCTGTTCGAAAACCGAAACACGCTCTTTTTAAAATAAAAATGTTTATTGAACACGTCTGCTCCCAATGGAAAGCAACACGAGGAAGCATCACTTCCTCGTGTAAGGAAGGCGAGAGGAGTCAAATGGTGCATTCAAGTGCGCTCAGTTTGTTCGAGAACCGAAATTTGTTCGTCATCCGAGGCATAAAAAACGCAAAATTTTTGGTCGAAAACCGAATTGGTCGAGAACTGACACGTTCGAAAACCGAGGTTTGACTGTAACATGCTTATACTGTATTTCAGCTGTTTTTATCTCTACTCGTATCAATTGTGATGCAAGTACAGGATTGGTCTCATTTCTCCACGCTCGAGTGTTTCTGGCATGCCTGATGCTAATCTAACACCATCTGGCTGACACTGAACATTCAATTTCTGGGCAAATCTGACAACTTCACATATCTTGGCCATACATCAAACTTCTTACTTGTTCATGTGTTTTAGACTGCACAGATGGCTCATGGGATATGGAGTCTCTGAGCGAAATAGCCTTCTGGAGTCTCGAGGGAGGTGACACCCTCTCATGCGCTGAGGGTAATGATCTGCTCGGTACCGTTTTTTTTGTTTGTTTTTTTGTCGCTCTTCCACATAATATATGGGGGAAAAAAGCATGGCATGTTCGAACCCCGTCATCTCATCTGCACTCAACACTGTCACGGAACTTGCATGGGACTCTGCTCAAGAGCTGAGGTGAAAACTGTCTGTGGAATCAGTTAAGCCCCTTAGCGATGCCGGTGTGACACATGCTACCACAAGGTAGTGTGACCTCTGACTACAGACAGATGGAGGCAGGATTTTTCTCCACTGTTTAATCAGTCAGGTTCAACCTTGAGCTTTTTTTTTTTTGCATGTCAACCAGTGACCTCACCCACCTAGCCGCTCAAGGATCCAACAGAGCTACCCCCTGTGAGAGCGATCCGGTTAAAGTGGATTGTGTATCACCGCTGTCCTCTGTGTCCCTCTCCCCCCTGTTAGATGTGGCTGCTGCACTACGCATGGGGACCACGCCCCATGCTGCCGGGCTGTCCAGGGTGGAGCGCTCGCCGGTCACCAAGCATCGCGAACTCCCCACAATCAGTGTCAGCAAGTCAGCCTCGTCCTCCAGCAAGTCTGAGACGACAAATCTCACCCCAAAGTCGGAGACTCACCTTAGTCCGCACAAATCAAGCCCGTCACATGAGGTAGAAGAGGGCGGGCGTACAATGGTTAACTCAAGGCGAATCTGATGCATTTAATAACTGGGGTTCAAAAAGAGAGTTATATTAGCTGAATATGCAGTATACAAGCTTTTCCATTCATGAAATTGTTGACAGGCTCTTGGGTTCTTGTGCTTATTGTGTGACAGACAGGTTAGGTCAGAGGTCTTATGATCCAGTCTACAGGGCTCCCTTCAATTCAATAAAGCTCATGTTTGGTAAAATAATCCACCTGCCACGGGATTATGTGGATCCAATGGTAGTAGTTGTAAAATGGTTTACCGGGAAGCTAAAAATATCCCCCTCGTTGTGTAATGTTTTTTCTGATGAATGGAAATTGACCCTGCGGGTATTTAACAGACACTTTAAGACACGGGTGTCAAAATCATTTTTGTCGCAGTCCACATTTTAGGCACAGTTTCCCTCAGAGGGCCATTATGACTGTGAAACCGTATACATGTTTAATCACCTCCTTATATGATTAAAGATACAGTATACAATTAACTCATTCACTCCCAAAGACGTTTTTAAACGTCTTTTCAGACTTGGCCCAGAATTGGCCGGTACTGAATGAGTTAATAGACTATTTTTGAAATCAAAAGTCGAGACAGGAGAGTTGTTTGTTCCACTGTTGTTCAAGTTTCTGTAATAATGTAAAACAAGAAAATGCTTGCAATAGCTCAACATGATTATTTCTGACAAATTTGGTACAGATTTTGCCATGCATCATGGAAGTTGACCTGGTTGATTTGCTTTCGTGGGCCACATAAAATGATGTGGCGGGCCAGATCTGGCCCCCGGGCCTTGTGTTTGACACCTGTGCTTTAAGGGCTTGTCACTTAAATAATGTTTAGTTTAAGATTTTTACTCTTAAGAAGAAAACACATTGTTGATGTTGCTTTATTCTCACTTGAAAAGTTCATGGCACGATACTGTTATCGATCAGGATGAGCCAACGCTGTATTTTGTCATGGAGCTGTGCAGCTTCACGCCTTGTTTCTGATTCTCAGGTTGACACAGCCAGTGAGGTGGACGAGCTGGATGTCGACATGGCGCCCGCACCTTACACCGCCTGCAGAAGTGCATCAAAGCTGCAGGTTTTTATTGCACGATACAGGTTTGTACATTTAGGAATCTGAAGTTTGAATCGACACATGATAGAAAGAGTCTTATCATGGTCTAACGTATTGGTGAATGCCCGTGAAACAGCTATAATCCTTATGATGGCCCCAATGATAATCCTGAAATGGAGCTCCCACTCACTGCTGGAGAGTACATCTATGTGTACGGAGGCATGGATGATGATGGCTTCTATGAAGGTAAGTCTTAACAATACATTGTTTTCTGTACAATTTCATGTTGCTGACACTTCATTGTGATCTTTTTAGGCGAGTTGGTCGATGGAAGGAGAGGGCTGGTTCCCTCAAATTTTGTGGAACGTGTATCGGACGACGATGTCATGGGTACTCATCCACCAGAGACTAGTGACGTCACCCACAACTCTTTGCTAGACAGCAGTTTGCACAGTGCCAGCCACCAGCATCACCTCCACACAAGTGTCCGCGCCTCAGAGAGAATGGAGGCCTCTTCTCTCTGTGGCCCCGCCTCAGCCTCTTCCAATTCGGCCTTGGCTGTTTCAGCCCCACTCACCAATGGCCTGGATGTGGATTTGGAGGAGGTGGGCGTGGACACTGTGCCTTACCCACGTAGGCTCACCCTCATCAAGCAGCTTGCCAAAAGCATCATCATCAGCTGGGACCCTCCGTTGGTGCCAGCTGGGTGGGGCAATGTGTGGAGTTATAATGTGTATGTGGACCAGGAGCTCCGGCTCAATGTGCCCTTCGGTGGTCAGACCAAGGCGGTGCTGGAGAGGCTCGACATCCACCTCAAGGCCTACCGTGTATCTGTGCAAAGCCTGACAGAAAAGGGACCGTCAGACCAGCTACGCTGCAGTATGCTCATTGGTCGGGACGTTTGTGTGGCCCCTACGCAGCTGCGTGTGGACAGGGTCACCGCCACCTCCGCCAACCTGTCCTGGCTCCCCAGCAACAGCAACTATGTGCACATCGTGTCCTTGAATGAACAGGAGTGTGAGCTGGTGAAGGCTGGAAGCTACTCGCTGTGCCTCAATAGCCTCTTACCCAGCCTGCAGTACACAGTCAAAGTGGAGGCGCGGCCTCACCGCACGCCTTGGGAGTTACCCGTGGAGCGACGTGAACGCAGAAGTGCTAGCATCCACTTCAGTACACGAATGGCAGGTCAGGATTTTAGATTGTTTTTGCCGATGTGTCGCTTTGTCACATCATCTGTGAGTTTTGAATATTTTTCCCATTCAAGTGAAATGGACTGAATTTTAAATGATGCCGTCAGGTGTACATCATAACTTTGTGTATGTGTGGGCGTTCCCTACCCTCCAAAATTAGTTTATTTTTCCATGTTTTAGAAGAGTAGTATGGTAGTAGTGGTTGCATTATTTAGGGTTTTCTTTTTACAGTGAAACTCCTCTACAGCGAAACCTACATGGGCGAAAATACCCCCAAGTGTGAAAAAATCTTTGTGCATTAACACCATTCCCACTTTCCTGCCCCCCATACAATGAAAAAAAACCCCTATTGCGTTAATACGAAATATTTTTCTCTTCTCTTGCCTCGCAACGAGATTCACTACAACGAAGTCAAATCCAACAGTGCTTCGTTCGGAAACGGCAACACACTGGTTTACACATGCGCAGTAGTCCAGGAAGTATTTGTTATTGTTAGTTTCAGACGCAGCAAGAACTTTGCATTGCTAAAATGGCTCCAAAACAGAGTTTTGGATGTCAAGCAGCTAAGACAAGGAGAGCTCTGACGCTGGAGGAGAGGGTAAAAGTGATCAAAATGAAAGACGAAGGAAGCAAAATAAAAGACATTATCCAAGAAATTGATGTAAGTGTAAGTGAATGCTGATCGTCAATTTCGCAATTTCTTTCCCTTTTTTTCTTTCTACACTGACTATATGACGTGTCAAATAAGTGTATGCTCATACTCTACTTATGCACTATGCACATGGAATAAAAATAGAGTACACATACGTTTGCGAGTGCGTGTACACATACGTTTGTGTGTGTGTGTGTTTACATCTGAGATCAAATTTGCTACAGTGAAAAACCCCCTGTTGTGAAAGATTTCTTGCTGCAAACAGGATTTCGTTGTAGAGGAGTTTCACTGAATTTGGAATATTTAGCACAGTGAACAGTGTCCCGTCTGAATTCAGTTCACTAAATGATCACTTCCAATTTGCTTAAGTTTCATGCCCACAGTCTGGAAACACAGGTATATCATGGTCTATGCATTTCTGAATGTCCCTTTTCGAATCGTAGTTGTAATTGCCCGTTTCATCACCTCATGAAAAAAACATGTTTGTTGTCATGTACTTTTTACTTAACGCTGTGATTTTCTGTAGGCCCTCCTGATGCTCCATTGGATGTCCAGTTGGAACATGGTCCTTCACCAGGTATTGCCCTCATCAGCTGGCTGCCGGTCACTATCGATTGTGCGGGGACCTCCAATGGAGTCCGTGTCACTGGATACACGATATATGCAGATAAGAAAAAGGTATGACCCTCAATTTCAAACAGGTAGTTGGGACTTGATATGAGTCGATGATGTCCTCATTCTAATGTGGATTCGTCTCCAATCTAAGGTGCTGGAGGTGTCTTCCCCAACAGCCGGCAGTGCTCTGCTGGGGCCTTCACAGATCCAGTCCCTACAGGCAGCTCAGGAGCTCACTGTTCGCACCATGTCTGCGCATGGGGAGTCTTGTGACTCTTTTCCAGTCAATGTGCCCTCCAAGCTACCTGCTATCATGGCCGGCCCGGTTGCAACCACCCCGGTAGTGCCACCCTTCGCCTGCAACCCTGTGGGACCCACAAACCTGGCCTCATTGCTTTCTTTGGGAAACTCTGCTGCCAAAGCCTCCACGCCTCCTTGCCCGTCACCTCCAGACACACACATTTCAAGCCTCACAATGGAGGCCGCTGCCAACTGTCCTCATGTCCCACACTCGGAGGTCTTGGTGTCATCAGCCTCATTTGTAAAGGCCTGGGCAGACCCCACATCTGCTCCTATGGCTGCGTGCGAGGCCACGTTACCCGTTACGTCAATCATCACCCCAGTGGTAATCCTCACTCGACAAGCCTGCAATCAACGAGATTCAAAACTTGTCTTTGAGTTAAATATGTCCAATTGACTGTTCTTTTATTTCACCAGATTAATGTGACATCCCCCACTTTGTCAGCTCCTCAAGCACCTCCTGTAGTAGCACCCACGCAAACAGCAGAGGTGGGACCAGCGGCCATGATGGATCAACGGAGAGATGCAGACAGCCCTGGAACTATTCGTCCTTTTCCGTCCATTACAGAGTTCATTGAAGATCCCTGTGCCAAACTTGTAACGCCGGAGCGTATCCCCACACCACCCAAAGCTCCAATCACAGATCTCCTTAACCCTTTGGACACATTAATCCTCCGACCCCCAAGCACTTCACCACTGGACTCCGAGGCAGAGGAGGAACAAGAGAACAAACGTTTAGTGTCCGTTGAGGAGTTCTTGAGAGAGGACCAGGACCCAATATACACAAAGGGGCAACAGGTCAGTTCTAAAGTGTTGGCATCCTCTTCTTTTTTGCGAACGTTGATTATCATTGAAAAGTGAATGCAGGACTGACATAAAAACTATATAGGACAAAAAATATATATATATGTCTGGAGCCGCAAAAAAATAAAAGCCTTCTATAAAACTTACAATGAAGGAAACACATGCTGTATGTATGTAGAGTGTAGACAGTCTGGACTGTCTCAGAATTGTTTGTTATTCATTCCTTTGTTGTGTCTTCACAAACGCCCCCATAGAATTTATTTTGTGATTTCCTCGCTTGATTTTTTGTTTTGGTGCATTATTTTTGCTTTTCTTAGTGTCAGTGAAGTGATCATGAATTTCCGTTTTTCGGAGGCTGTCTTTGAACGCCTCTCGAGTCTAATGAGGAGAGAAGGCACGGAGTCGGACGCAGACGTGTCTGTGTTTGTCGAGACTGTTAAAAGCATAAATAAAGTGTACGTTTAAAAAAAACAACACCACAGCTCTCCTTTTTCGGAGCTGCAATAATGTATCTATAGCTATTTGAGCTATATTAGCCTACTATCAAAATATTTTTCCATTTTCAAACATTTTTTATAAAGCTCTAGGAGCCACTAGATGTCGCTAAATAGCCGCATGTGGCTCTGGAGCCGCGTGTTACCGACCCCCCGGTCTAACTGCTGAACTTTGTCGAAGAGCAGGTAGAAAATACTGTGCATGGTATCATTTCATTTTGAATGGTACCTTTTTTTTTTTTTTTTTTTTAAATAACAGTTCAACCAAAAGGGGTTCTCATCTATCTATCCTAGCGACGTTCACTTGATGTCGGAGGTACAATGAATCTGTGTATCCACTTATCGTTCTCTCAACAGAATAATAGCTTTGTTTTCATCGAAAAAGGCCAAACCATTTGTGAGTACCGTTGAATTGAGACCAACAACAAACGGAGACGTTCTCTCTCATTTGCAGAGCTATGGCGCAGGGTTGGTTGAGCCTCCAGGTGACTACGGCGCTGACAGCATCCGCTCAGACTTGTCTGACATCCTCGAAGAGGAGGAGGAAGAACTTTACTCTGACCACCTCGTGGAAGCGCCCACCAGGGGATACACGGTTACAGCTGGCAGAGTATGTGGGAATATCTGAACTCATGCTGTTTATAATTTTTTTGCCCAAGTTGTGTGTTTCAAATGCCTTATTTCTGTTACGCACATGATTGTGATTCCGATTTTTTTTTCTCTCTTTTCCTTTTGCATGACTTGATCTTCATACTTCCTCTTTTTTTTTATTTTTTTATTTTTCTCGAAATAACCACCTGCTCAACACCAATATGCCCTTTTTTTGCGGGTCCGTTTCATGGATATGGTCATAGGTAACCAAATCAGAGCCTTCAGACAGTGATGACGATGTTCTTGAGAGGATCCTCAAGTTACCCTCTCAGCCATACCGCAGCAAGCAGCTGTTTAGTATTCCTGAAGTGACCGAGGAGGAAGATGGCGGTCGGAAAGAACCTTTACATCATCACATACAGATTCAAAAGAGGCCCAGCCACCTTCACCCCAGAAGCACGGAACACCTTCATCATGCTCCCCAGTGTCACCACCATCCGCATGTTCCACCTCAGCACCACCATTTCAACATGGATCCCAGATCCTTCACCAAAGAGCCTTTAATGAGGCAAGGACCCTTACAAGTAAAGCCCAAGCTGCAGCACAGAGTCCACTACTCAGATGCCGTTGACATTGTCAGTTATAGTGGAGAAAAAGACGTGGGTTTATGCGAAGGTCCAGCCAACAGGCGGGGTCCTGTCCGCTGTCCTCCCCATTCTGCCCCCAACAAAGACAGAGTACTCCTCAGAGGGTTAGGGGATCGCCTTAGGAGGGAGGCCATGCTCAGGAGTCAGAAGGCTGCAGCGGCAGCAGCTAAACCGGGCCATGGTCCGACCCCGCCAAGACCCTACCCCGTAAGCAAAACAGTACGTACTGTGAAATCACCGATTAGCCGTGGGATGGAGATTGATGTGGAGTACGGGACGGATGACAATGAGGAACCAGATGCGTGCCCTACAGGGGAGGTGGTGATAGAACAGATGAGGTCAGAGTGGTGGATCGAAGGCGCTGAAATGGAGCACAGAGGGTCTTCCTACCGCCAAGGAAGAAAGCCGGAGTCCTTGGTAAAGATTCGTCTTCAGCATCGTCCCAGCATCCATCTTCCCTGTGAATCCTTTTTAGCTCTTATCCCTTACCTGTACTATTACTCCTTAGACATGAGTCCCCTCTTCAATTATCATCAGTCACGATTCTCTTTTACTCTGTGCTTCAAAGTTAGCTTTTGGGGTCACTGTCTTTGACTTAAAGGTACTAATTACGGAATCAGGTTTTTGAAGTTAAGCTGTGAATTTGCCCGCTCTGATATTGTAGCTCACCTGTAAGGACTTGGGCTTTGTAACAAGAGAGTTACAATTGGAATCCTGCTGAGGAAAAAAAACAACGGTGACTACAAGTCGCTTCTGGACTACTGTCCTCCCACCCTTAGCTCATGAGCTATATTTGAGCTATATTAACCTACTATCAAAATCTTTTTCCATTTTCAAATGGAGCTTTTTTTATAAAGCTCCAGGGAGCCACTAGATGTCGCTAAAGAGCCGCATGCGGCTCAGGAGCCGCGTGTTGCCGACCCCCGGTGTAGACTGTGATCTGGTTCTCAGAGTGGTGTGCTATAAAACCGTACAGCAGAGTGGAACTTAAAATGCCTCTTGAACGATGATAATCAGTCACATAAATTACGATAAAATTAGTACCAGTGGAAATTGAACACCCTCAATGCTTCCTTTTGTCCTAAAGGCAATTGTTGCTTTCCACTATGTATTCAGACACTGGCACCGATGTCGCCACGTTCTAATTATGTCCACTGCAGCTTTTCCTGTGTGAATTCCCCTTGTTTTCCCTGTAAATGCCGATGATCATTCTGTGTGGAATGTTTTGCTTATTCCCGTTTTCTTTTCCACGTGCAGGAGCCCAGTGAACAAACGGAATCTGCAGCAGGTCCATCATGGGGGCCAGACTCCGAGCTATCCTCTAAATCTGTTGGTTCGCAAGGCAGGCAGCTCAAAGGTCAGAGATTCTTTTTTATTTTTCCCTGCTTCCTCTAAATTGATGTTTCCCGGCAAGGTGATGCGACGGAAATGCCGCCGGCACACCTGTGCTTACACTTAACAAGCCGCGGCTTGCGTCTCGCATGCTGGCAGTCAGATTAGCACCATGTGTGGCAAGGGAGGAGTGTCGGCTGTGATGGAGAAGTTGGAGCCCACTAAGCTGCGAACCAGCTTAACTTAAAGTGGCTTGTCATGACAGAAGGAAGTGACAACCTCAAAATAGCGACATTGATTAGCCGACAAAATGAGTGATGCCCCTCTTGTTCCTTCTGTCTCCCTTTTTCTACCCTCTCTGCTTTTTTTCTTCATCATGACGCAAACCGAAGTCCGCTTTTTGTAGATCTGAATATTCCGATGTACCGCACGCGTATTCAAGCACATGCCACTTTGAACATGCAACCCACTGACATGCTCCGTATCTATTACTAAACCGCAAGGATGTGAAACTGCAAGTTCTCTGCACATGATTCTTGCCACAGATGGCCTGATTCGCCATAATGAGATAGAGAGCGGCTCGCTTCAGAGCAGCTTAAGTCTCACTACAGCTCTTCAAATTTGTCTCACTTTGTCAAATAGGATACACACGGGCATAACTTTGTGGGTCACACCAGCATTATGCAACGCTGCGCAAAGTGCTTGTTTTAAGAAGAAAAAAAAAGCACCACGTCATTGATGCCCGTTGGGTATGTGTTGCAAGTGTGCTGTTCTTTGACCTCTATCAGATTGTGTCAAGCGCCATTTCCCTTTCTTGCCGGGCGCCGCAGATCCTGAGCAACTGTGCGTTTGCCAAACAGTGAGCACGGCTTAGGATCAGTTGTTTAGCTTGATTACCTCTTTTAAGGACATGCCTGGGTAAAGCGTGCAGTGTGATCCGGGGGGTGGGGGGGGGGGGGGCAAGCTCCCGCAACCATTTGGAAGACTGGTGAACTGAGATAAATGATTAAATTCATGTATTACTGTATAGCAAAAAACAAACAAACCATTTTGCTCTTTTTTTTTCATATTTCTTTATTTGGTTCCACCATCTACTCGCAGGCTGTTTTGAATCACCAAAGACAAAAGGAGACAACAGTGAATTCCGCATCTTTGTGGCGCTCTTCCCTTATGACCCTGCCACCATGTCACCCAACCCGGACGCCGCTGAGGAGGAGCTGCCCTTTCGAGAGGGACAGATTATCAAAGTACCTCCCCCCCCTCTGTGCACGTTATGGTCCACACACTACCGTATTGGCCCGAATATAAGACGGTGTTTTTTTGCATTGAAATAAGATTGAAAAAGTGGGGGTCGTCTTTTATTCGGGGTCTGGGCATTATACCCATTCACGACGCTAGATGGCGCCAGATATCATTGAAGCGAATGCTGAACTTGACTCCCCAGGCCAAAGGGAACCCCTGCCACGAAGAATAAAAATAAAAATAGCGGTAGCACGAAGAAGAAAAATAAAAAATAGCGGTAAGAAAGAAAAGAGAAGAAAATAATAGAATAGATAACAGAAAATGGAGAAACATAGCGACAATCTGGAGAAAAGTGGGTCGAAGATCGGCCAGGTTAACCGGCAGCTTAGGAGAAGTAATGATGTCATTTACATTTCAAAAACCAGAAGCCATTCATTTACGAATGTGATTGCACTTTAGTTTACCTATTTAAATGTTCAGATATTAAGATTTGAATGAGGCAAAATAACATGCTTTTTCTCTCAAATATATTGTTAGAATCATTTGTTTCAGATGTACTGTAATTATTTTCTGTATAAAAATTAATTTGGTGTTCAAAAAGTCTTTTTTTCCAACTTGAGTCTTGAACAAAGAGGGGGTCGTCTTATAATCAGGGCCGTATATCTTATATTCGGGCCAATACGGTACAGAATAGGCTGAAATGAAAACAGACATTGACCTAAAATACGGTGTTAACATTTCTGCTAAGGTTCTGTTCAATCCAGTGTCAATACACATCCAGTGAAGATGAAAATATCAGTGACGTCATGTCAGATGCACGTCATGCGTGTGTGAAGCGTGATTGAAAAGCCGTTTTTCTGACTAGGTTTACGGCGATAAAGACTCAGACGGGTTCTACAGAGGGGAGTCTGCCGGTCGTTTGGGCTATGTGCCTTGCAACATGGTGTCTGAGATCCAGGTGGAGGATGAAGAAACCCGGCAGCAGCTTCTGCAGCAGGGCTTCTTAACGACCCCAGCATCCATTGAGAAGATAGGTATGTTGAATCTTTTTTTTTTTTTTGGATGATCCCTTTTTGCGTCGCTCCGCATATAATCACAATTGTTCATGTTTCAGCCGTGAAGGAAAATGGCTGCATAAACCTAATTCTGCTTTGCAAAGATTGTGGGCCTGATGCAAGAACCACTAGATATTTCCATTCCTTTTTGCACCACAGTGGGGAGAGCGGCGTCGCTTCGAGGCAGAGAGCTCGGCCAAAGATCGAATCTGTAAACTAAACTGCAAACTCAGAAAAGTGTGAACAAAGTGAGCAGGCTGAATTGCAGTCATCTTGATTTTGGCCCGTAGACGTACTGATATCATAAAGTGACGTCTCCCTCAGTCGTAGAACCGTCGCTCTATACGGGGCAATCAAAAATACAATCCTCTATTTTGAGAGGAAACCACTTTTTCCGAGCCAAGTTGTGGCCATCGAAGAGTAAATAAATAATATATATATATATATATAATAATTTGGCACTTCAACCTCAGGTTCTCCCAAACACGGCACGAAATGCTCCCGAGGAGTTGAAACAGCTTTTCGGATCATCTTACTGACAAAATATCGAAATAGTGGGTGCTCACTTTATGTCAGTCCCCGTAAAAAACATTTTGAGGTTACAAAACGGTGCACAGCAGAATACGTTGTAAGATGGCACAAGAAGCACCCCGGGATTTCCTTGTTTACTGTTCTCTATCTATAATCTAGAATTGGATTTTCGTACGAATATTTCTTGCATTGATGTAGATTAGTGGTACTGCATGTTCCGACTTGCTTACAAATTCTGCTTTCGTTGCCTCCGTTTGTCGTAACCCGAATAGCCGCCGTGTATAAACGCCGCTGGTTGACATTAAAAAAATAAATAAAATAAGAGTTAATTATCTCAGCCCTTTTCTTTCAATCCTGTAGCACTAATATTTAAACCGATGCTCAATTAAAGAATAAAGACATCACAGCTACCCAGCTAGATGTGAATTGTTGAATTCTGACTAAATTAAATACATTGCGACATAAGATAATGAACAATAAAATTGGCCCTTTATGACTGTTATGGTTTTAGTGCAAAAACTTTTCCAGCAATTGAGAAGACGCATGATTGACAGCTGCAGTTCAAATGTGTAAATCAAAATACAATAAAAGGCTCATGGTAGTCTGCGTGAGACGTGACAAACTGTTCCTGCATGAGGCCCGTTTTTCGGATTAATCCAAAAGAAGAAGCCTCCTCTTTAATGTCAGTGTGCTACAGTGGTGCACGCCCCCCCTGCCCCCCTCCACCTTCACTGTGTCGCTGTTCCGGAAATCATAACCATCAACACATACACAGTGGCTGTTTTCATGCAGCGTTTGCCATGCAACTTCAAGCTGACACTTTGCTTCTTTTTTCCCGCTTTCGAGCTCGTGCAGCGTACAGAGTAAACATTTCCAGATTCAACCTTTTCACTTGCACTTGCCGCTCACTGTTAACGTCTGTTGCTTGCTGCTTTTTATTGTCTTTGTTTGGTTTGTTTTTTCCCCCACCACCGTCCTGCTGTTTTTGTCTGATTTTTTTTTTTTTTTGTTGGTGTCACATATTTTGGTTTTCTATTCTGAAATCCCATGAAGGCACTCGCACACACGCACGGCTTCCAAGTCGCCCTGTTCCACCACCAAAACCGAGACGATCCAAGAAAGGTGTGTCTCGCTCCAGATTCCCTCCCACTGCCCTCTTTTTTTGGGTCTTCTCCGGTTTGTTTCTCTTTGTTGTCTGTTTCGCATGAAGCCGTTTGCTTTTCCACTTCATTAAGTACATTTCACACTGTGACCAGAGGGGATTTGAAAAGTCAGACCTAGCATATTAGCTAAACATTTTACTTTAGCTCATTCAGTACCAGTGCAATTCTGGACCAAGCCTGAAAAGACGTTTAAAAACGTCTTTGGGAGTGAATGAGTTAATATTCTGTTGCTAAAGCTTGTTGTTGTTGTAATACAGTGAAAGCTCCCAAGTGGAATATTTTGTTAGCCAACCAATCTGGGATTTTGACGAAATAATACAATACAGTACAATACAAGACATCTTTATTGATATAGCGCTTTCACAACAGCTGCAGCTCTAACAAAGCGCTTTACAGACCAGTTAATATAAAATAACAAAATATAACAGAACACAACATAAAACATGGACAGTCATACATTCCTAACAACTGTTCCTGCATACGCCTTGCTGTTTTAAGCAGTCATAGATGAAAGTCTCTTTTCACCATTGGCTCAGACGTCATGCTCAAAACGTGCATGTCGTCCCACACGTCGCCTACAAGCTAAAGTTGAAAGTTAACAAGAAGCTGTAGCATCCATTGACGATAAAGGAAATTGCTTCATTTTTTCTGTCCATTTTAGATCGGCTTCAATATCAAGCGGCGACTCTCAGTTCCAAATTCAAATCTTCACTCCTCTCTCCTCATCATCCACCCAGCTGCCCTAACGCAGTCTGTCCAACAGCGGCAACCTCTCCGCTGAACAAAACGGGGTTGTGAAAAATGTTGCCCATTCCAGGCGCAAAAAACAGAAGCGCCCCGGGGCTGTCTAATAAGCGGCGACAGTCAAATAGCGCAGACATTCTCCCACATCAAAATCAGTGCTGGTACACACTCGCAACTATCAAGCACAGATTCTTCTCCTTTGATGGATGTCGTTGCCAAAACGCTGAAAACAGTCCACACAAAGGGCAACAAACACCATTGGACAAAACAAAAGACAAAAACAAAGCAAACAAAATAAAGCAGAGCTCTTGAAGAGCTCTTGCAGACGTCTGCCAACAAAGGTGCCATCTTGAAGTCGATCTTGAAGTTCAATCCGATCGAAAATTCTCAAATCCTGCCGAAATCCAAAACTTGAACTGTCGTCATTCATCTTACCATGTTAAACATTCCCAGTGATGTCACCTTAGTGAGCGTCAAAAGCAGTGGTCACCAACCACTGAGCCACGAACCGGTACAGGTCCCTGCACCCTGATAGTTTCCGCAACGGTGGAAACCAAAACCAAATTACGCAGTAGACTGGCGATAACTAACACACTTGAGATCGTTTCCTCTTACCCTCAAGATGGAACTAATTACAATAACTACATTTAAATATGTTTTTTTTATTTGATTCAATGCCGGCCTATCGAAATCATGCTCCTCATCCCCCTCTGATCATTCCCTGTGAATTTATGACCTGCTATGTGGTGCCGACTGTAAATTCAAGAGTACATTTTTAGCCTTTGAGCCGCGATGCTGGTTTTATAGTTTGTTCCCTCTGTTTCTGCAAACGTGCCATTTTATCCCTCGCCCTTTCCAGCGGAGTCTGCAACACTCTTGGAAGAGAGCGTAGACTCCTCCAGTCAAGGTTTGTCATTTGACCTTTGACCCTCAAGCTCCTCTGTGGTTTTCCTGCATGATCGCATCCGTGGACGTTCCACTGTTCACTGGACTGCTCGCATGGATTCTTCTGTTTTCACGTGACCCATTCGTAGTTATATCGACATGTAGGTTGTGTTCTGATTGCAGGCAACACCATTTCTCATCGTCATCCATTATTATAGGAGACTGCTTGATTTGATGTGTTTCACCCCACGCAAACTGAGAGCAGCGTCAATTGATAATATATCAACCAGGAGGACGGAGAATGCGCATCCAAGGGGAACAAACGTCTTCCTGGAATTATTTGTTAATAACTTGGAAGTTCGCAATTGCAAGCAGTTTCTCGTCCTAACGCTTCTTTCCTCAGGTTGCTTCACATAAACTAATATTTTTCTTCATGTTTACTTGCAATGGCGCCCGGTTCGTTATGACTTAAAAGTAACTGTTAGCGGGCACAAATACTAACTCCATGCCGTCCATTTTCCATTTTATGTCCAACTGCATGGAGTGGAATGTCAGATGCACTAACCGCAATCTGCATGCTGGTGGTCACAGAAGACATATCATACCTTGTATCGTATATATTTTTGAGCATGTGTTTTTTTTTGACGGGCAGATGTAAGCCAGGCAGCTGCTGCAACTGCAGCAAATTCCACCCCAGGATCTCGCCCGATGGTGGCCATCTTTGATTACGATCCACGAGAGAGCTCCCCGAACACAGATATCGAGGTCAGACTTGATACACAACAATAAGAAGTCTTATTCTGAGTTGTGGTTTGTTCATAAAGTCACTAATGGTGTAGGGAAAAAAAAGATTTCTTTCATTAGATAATACAAATGTCTTTTTTTTTTAGGTGCATATTAAATATTGCAATCATTTGCGTTTGCTCATGATCTAATTTGTTTCATTAGGCTGAGTTGACCTTCAGTGCCGGCGATGTCATCCATGTCATTGGCGACATGGATGAAGATGGCTTCTTCTATGTGAGTATTAAATTGAAGAAAAAGAAAAATGTTTAAAAAGCAAGTGAACTAATGTTTATGTGCAGGAAAACAGACCAATAAGTACCGTATTGGCCCGAATATAAGAAGGCCCTGATTATAAGACGACCCCCTCTTTTTCAAGACTCAAGTTTGAAAAAAGACTTTTTGAACACCAACTTAATTTTTATACAGAAAATAATTACAGTATGTCTGAAATAAATGATTCTAACAATAGATTTGTGAGAAAAAGCATGTTATTTTGCCTCATTCAAATCTTAATATCTGAACATTTAAATATGTAAACTAAAGTGCAATCACATTTGTAAATGAATGGCTTCTGTTTTTTGAAATGTAAATGACATCATAATTTCTCCTCAGCTGCCGGTTTCTCCATTTTCTGTTATCTCTGCTATTATTTTCTTCTCTTTTCTTTCTTACCGCTATTTTTTATTTTTCTTCTTCGTGCTACCGCTATTTTTATTTTTATTCTTCGTGGCAGGGGTTCACTTTGGCCTGGGGAGTCAAGTTCAGCATTCGCTTCAATGATATCTGGCGCCATCTAGCGTCATGAATGGGTATAATGTCTAGACCCCGAATATAAGACGACCGCCACTTTTTCGGTCTTATTTCAATGCAAAAAACACCGTCCTACATTCGGACCAATATGGTACATGTAGATGATGACATGTCACATTCTTGCGAGAGTGAAAAGACCCTAAAATGGCGACTCCCATAAACGAGTAGTTGCGATGTTTTGTACGTATTTTGGGTTTGGTTCCTCTTGAACAGATTTTTGTGTGCGTCACATGAGATTTTGATTGAATTCATCTACAAAACAAACCACAAAAAAAAAAAAACAACACCCTCCAATCTGACTGGTGTGTGTCTCAGGGTGACTTGAATGGACAACGAGGCTTGGTGCCCTCCAACTTCCTGCAGGCGTTACCAGAAGATGCTCCAGCCGAACATGTCTCTGCTCAGCCTGCAGCAGAACCCAAAAAAGAATCACAGGTAGCTGCGTACTTTTTTTTATTTTCCCCCCAGCGTGTCGCCTGACTTTGTCACCAACATGCTTGTTTTATTTCCTTGTCTTGTTTTGACATTTCTTGAACTGCTGTTGATGACTATCTTACACTATTCTGTTTCTAGTTCTGAAACTCAGTTGCTTTTTTTTTCCCCCCGCTCCATCATTTCCTCGCATGACCTTTTGCAGAAGCAGAAACGAACGGTGCACTTTGAGACTTGATTGTAAGTGTTGTCTGAAAGGGGGAGCAAGCAGCTCAGCGATTGATCATTAGTGTCCCTCCGTTCATTCCCAGTTCATGTTGCTGTGCTTCTACTGTAGGCCCGCTTTGCACCCTGCATTCCCTCCTCAGTCCAAATGTGGTTTCAGTTCTTTGCGCCCTCTGCCTTCCCTGTGTCTTCCAAAAGGTTCTCTGTTTACGGCGGTCCCGATGCACGACATCAGTTGTCGTTAAATTTTGCAGCCATCGGAACCAAACTCCCATCATAAACTGAAGACCCTCTGTACTATAAAGATTACTGCGCTATAGTGCAATACAGTGAAACTCCTCTACAACGAAATCATGTTTGCAGCAAGAAATTTTTCACAACAGGGGGTTTTTCACTGTAGCAAATTTGATCTCAGATGTAAACACACACATACACAAAAACGTATGTGTACGCTTTATTTTTATTCCAATAGTGCATAAGTATGAGCACACACTTATTTGACACTTCATATCGTCAGTGTAGAAAGAAAAAAAGGGAAAGAAATTGCGAAATTTATGATCAGCATTCACTTTCACTTACATCAATTTTTGGGATAATGTCTTTTATTTTGCTTCCTCAGTCTATCATTTTGATCACTTTTACCCTCTCTTCCAGCGTCAGAGCTCTTCTTGTCTTAGCTACTTGACATCCAAAGGTCCGTTTTGTAGCCATTTTAGCAATGCAACGTTCACGCTGCCTCTGAAACTAACAATAACAAGTACTTCCTGGACTACTGCGCATGTGTAAACCAGTGTGGTGGTTGCTGTTGCCGTTTCCGAACGAAGCAGTAGAGGTCGCTGTTGGATTAGACTTCGTTGTAGTGAGTCCCTTCACGAGGCAAGAGCAGAAAAAAAGATTTTGTATAGCGCAGCAGGGTTTTTTCGTTGTATGGGGGGGCAGGAGAGTGGGAATGGTGTTAATGCATGAAGACTTTTTTCACATTAGGGGGTATTTTCGCCCATGTAGGTTTAGTTGTAGAGGAGTTTCACTGTAATGAGTAAAACAAAAATTTGTTCCCAAACTTTTTTCTCTAATGTCCTTTTCATCCTGAAGGGAAACCCCGCTGTCGTCCAGCAGGACCCCGGGCCCTCGGCAAGTCAAGATGCTTTGATCCCCCAAATCGAACCTCCTCGCCCCAACCAATCTGAACATTCAGAACCATTCCCCCATCTGCAACTGCCCACCAGCACCACATCAGAATCGGGCTCGGTCCCAAGCTCATCGCCAGTGCACGCCGCAACTCCAGCCCCCCACCCGGCAGACAGGCCGGCGCTCGCCGACTGCGCCGCACAAGGCAAGAAGAAGAAAGGCTTCTTCTCCAAAGGCAAGAAATTGTTCAAAAGGTTTGGAGCCAGCAAGAAAGATTGAAAGGCAGGACCTCAAACTTGATGCTATTTTATTTATTTATTTTTTTGGGAAGCACTTTCTTGAGAACTGTTAGTAATTGTACACTTGCCTTAGCGCACGACTAGATTAGCTGTGAATGACAAAATTGTGCAATCTCTCAACTCAAATATATTCCAATGGCTAATCATCAAAGCATCTCACGCTTCAGTACTAAACATAGAAGGCCTCAACCTTCTGAGTCCATCTAAAGAAAAATAAGCCCATTTGATTTGTCCCGCACATGTTTCCAGTGTGTACATTTGTCCAAATGATCATGCTGTATCTGCATCTGTCTTTCCCTCGTTGTAGACTCGGTGGAGTGTGTCGTCGATCAAGTGCAGTCATTGAAACAGGGATGACGCATTATAGTGTGTGTGAGCGTGTGTGTGCAGGAATGTGTGTGTGCTGTCCAAAGCACATGGCTTTTTTTCAGATATTAGCGCTTGAGCTGTCGAAGTTGTCACCACCAGCCTCAGTGATGCACACAAGTTAGTTGATAAATTTTGGATGCAGTCGTAGAAGTTTGAGTGCAGCATAGAGGTGTTTTCGCGGAGGGAGCTCACATTAAAAGTAACTGTTAGAAACCGCAATAAAAATAATATTCCTGTCCACAGCACGGATTAGTGTTTTAACGCGGCATGTCGGCAGCGTCTTTACAATGATTGTCAAGTGTGATGACGCAGAACCTTTTTTTTTTTTTCTTCAACACGCGTAGCTGCAGGTGTTCCTCAGAAATTGGCGCCAAGCCGTCCATTTTGTATCCTCGTTGCTCTGTTTCGGGTCGCTGAAGGAGCAACCTACTCCAGCGACAGTTGTGGTTTACACACATACACTAACTTTTAGAATCTGGCATGAAACGCATGTACAACCGATACCAGAATACCACTGAAACAAGCATAAACCCATCATAACCCATGCCAAGGTTCAACGCCTAAACCACTGGCACATAGTGTCCTCCAAATGCAATACTATATAGTGCTGAACTTGTATGATATTTTCCTGGATTCCGATGAGAACCGATTTGACTTGAATGCTGCAGTATACGTGTGCATCTCGGCGAATAAAGAACGGGGAGGTTAACCTTGTTTTGATCAGGGGTCACTTCGTAATCAGGAGCTCAGTGATATCGGTATAACTACATAAAAATGTATAATTGCATAGTAATGTCAGATTAAAAAACACGATGGTAAAAGTCTAAAACAACACTAAAAATTGATTTGTTAAAATGCCATCTGAGAAGTCTTAACTGGTTTAAATTTACAGGTATCGGAACTCCAATCATTAGCCAATCGTAACAGAATTGTATCTGCGTTTTTATGATGGTAACTAGTTTTGAAGGAGGAAAAAAAACAAAAAAACGAAATACAGAAATTGTGCTAAACTCGAAGTGGCCACATAAAATGGCACGAAGGGCCAGATTTGGCCTGCGGGCTTTCGGTTGGACACACCTTATATATACCGGTGTATATATATATATACTGTACAGTCAAACCTCGGTTTTCGTCCATAATCCGTTCCAGAAGGCTGTTCGAAAACCGAAACCACGCTCTTTTTCAAATAAAAATGTTTACTGAACACGTCTGCTCACAATGGAAAGCGTGTAAGGAAGGCGAGAAGAGTCAAATGGTGCATTCAAGTGCGCTCAGTTTGTTCGAGAACCGAAATTTGTTCGTCATCTGAGGCATAAAAAACTCGACATTTTTGGTCGAAACCCGAATTGGTCGAGAACCGAGACGTTCGAAAACTGAGGTTTGACTGTATATGATTCACAACATTGAGTGAAATAGTTCATGGTTTGCGTCGCATAAGAAACGAGGTGTTTTGACGTAAATAAATTAGGCCCAGCATTTTCCTTTCTGTGATGAATCCCTATAATAACAGTTTCACTTTTTGGAATTGAACTACTGAAATAAATCTGCAATATTTATTTAGATGCACCGCTATGGCCACTTTATATTTTTCCTTATGCTTGTCCGACGGTGTGTGTCGTGTCCTGTGATGCGTGTGTACGCAGAGTGCATTTGGAAGTTAATGTGCGTTCGAGTTTGTCAGTGCACGGGGCTCCGCCCTTTGATAGCTTCTCAGGTTTATTTGCTTTCATAGCTTTCATAGCTTAGCAACAAAAAGTGCCGAAAATGCCAAACTCGTTCGGTGCTTTTTCCTGTTTTGTTAAGCTGCAAAGGAGGAGAATTTAGCCTGGCTCCTGCCATGTTGGAGTCACTTTTAATTAACCCTGGAACTTTTAGTTGCAAGTTAATGCAGTCATTAGTCATTGTTAGTCAGAGGCAGCATCCAGTGGTTAGCACGTCGGCTTCATGCTAAGAGTTTGCATGTTCTCCGGCCTGCGTGGGTTTCTCGGGTGCTCCGGTTTCCTCCCATTCCAAAAACATGCTAAGACTCTAAATTGTCCCTAGGTGGTGAGTGTGAGCGTGGATGGTTGTTCGTCTTTGTGTGCCCTGCGATTGGCTGGCAACCAATTAGGAGGCAGTGGGACCCTAGGTGCGGTTCAGATCAGGGCAGCATTACGATGCTAAGACGATGCTAAGACTGTAAAAAGGAGGCCGTGGGGGTGCGGGATCAGGTTACGCTTTATTTGTAAATTCGCCGGGCATATAGACATATAGACCCCCTCCCGCTTTTTTTTAAGGGGAGACAAGTTGCCGAAATGCGCTTTTGTATTCACGGCCTTGAATGCACAAGTATGGTCTCTACCTGCTGTTTCAGTTGACTGCACCTGCGCCGTTCCTGCTCGGCATCCACGTAGTTCACAGTAGTTTAGCCTTACAAGATGATATTGTTTAGACTTGAGCTCTTGTTTACGGGATGTTTATCGATTGCATGAAGACCAATATGATGCCCATATTCTGCCTTATTTATTCATTTCGTATTTAATATTTTCTTTTGTCTTGACGCATCTACAATGTGAATCGGAGATGGTCAAAATGCAGTGAGAAGGTCGTTGTAGGACTTGGGTATGTAATGAACAGTTTGGACTCTTTCCTGTATTTATATTGTAAAATCATTTTTTTTTATATGACGTTCTAAAAATGTTTTTATTACCTATTTGGAAGCTCATCTGTAAATACCTTTGTTCATATTTTTGGCATGTTCATGCAGTGTTGATGCGCTAAAGGCTTAGGATGCAAAAGAATTGAAACATGCGTCTTTTTACGTCAAATAAAGTGTCTATTTTCACACGAAACAAAAGTGCGTCGAGCGTGTGCGGTTTGTCTGAATGGTGCAAGAAGGGAAGCAAAACATTCAACATCATTGATTCTTTATTTCACGCTGATTACATTTTATTTCATGTCCACGTCATTGATATATTTTTTTTTCTGCCCTCTTAGCTGCGAGGATTGACAAAATGGAGGAAAGAGTTTGCAGGCTTTTGCTCCACGCCACACGGCACCCATGTGAACTAGCAGGGACGACACTCTGGGTAACGTGTAGCTTCGCGAGCCAAAAGCCGCTTCCTCTTTTTGGACTTCTGGGGAGAGGCCGCTGTTGTCCCTGAAGCCAACAGTACACTCATCCATAAAGTAGGAAACACTACACTGTGGCGAGGAGTTTAGTAGTGCTTTCTACTTTATGGATGACTGCACTGTATATCTGATGGGTCGTCTTCTATCATCTGTCGTCTTCGTTTCTTCACCTGCGCATGAACACACGTGACCACCCGGCCCCTCCCCCCCTATCACCCCGACCGACACTGGAGACCATGCATGCAACCGCTTAACAGGCAACCTTCACTTCCCTGTCAACAGTCACTTCTTCACTTCTGCTCTTGAAAATTGTATTCGATGACTTGCTCATGAATTTCCCCCCCCCCTGCACCCCCCTCAAGTCAGAAAAATGGCCCTTTTTCGTGTCTCCACCTAAAAAAAAAAAAAAAAAAAGGTCTGCCACAGGAAGCGCTATCTTGAAGAAGCCATTTTGGATGGCGTGAGTAAGCTTTTCTGTCATATTCACAAGTTACATACCCCCCCCCCCCCCCCACCACACAAAAAAAAATATTCAGAACTTGCCGTTTATGTCTAAATCAAACCGATACAAACACACAGAAGCATAATTTAAGAAAAATAACAGGCACAGCAGTTACATACCAATAAAAAAAGCCACTAGAAAGAATCCCAGTGGCACTTGTGTAAGCTTTAAAATGTAAGATTTGACGATTGTCATCGAACCATTGCTCAACAAGGCGGTCTATCATACGTTACCTCTGCCTTTTTTTTTTTTTTTTTCCCCCTCCATGTGTTTGACGCGACGGTCTTCGCGCCAGCCTCGCAGGTGCCGTCGCTCGGCTCAAGAACTGATCGAAGAAGAAGAAGTTGTCTCCTTTTGAACCCTCTTGGACCACGTGATGTAACCACAGGAAGAGGTCTAACAGTCACAGCCGCTCTCCCTTCTTCTCTTCCGTCTTGAACACTTTGCCTCCTACAGATGGTTCGAAGAAGAAAAATAGGCAGGCCATTTAGAATGTCATCACCCGCCACCACCACCACCACCACCACCCCCCAGGCGTTTAAACACATACTGCTCAGGTAGATGATATAGAATCTAATTTTACCCACTAAACGTGAGAATTTTCTAGTATGTGTGGGATTGTGAGTTGATGACTTTTCAGATCAATCTTTTACCTCAAATTTTTCCTAAATATTCAAGCCAAATGAAGCCTGATTGTGCTCTGCTTGTAAATTATAGGATTTGTTGCGCATTTAATTATAGACTACAATAATAATTTACTCCTAAGACTTAAGAATAACTAAACCCGTGTTTGGTGTCACGGTGTGCAATGGCTTTTGATTCCGCAATCACGCCGAAAACTTTGTTGCACTTTTGTTCATTTCTGAGGGCCAAAATATCCCAAATCCAAAGTAAGACAAAACACCCCAAAACTCCAATTATTATGACCACGTGCACAACACAGTAAATGCAAAAAGTAACGACGTATTAAAAAATAGCCCTTTTTTCAAAGACACTAATCTGTTGGCTTTGCCACTGTCACTCACTGAGCATTTTTCGGTCAACTTTTCTTTTGATGGCGGCGCGGACACCCGCGGCGGCTCCTCTTGTTTTATGTTGAGTGGGAAGACATTTCATCTGTGCTGTATGTTACACATACGTACCGCACATTTGACAATAAAGTTGTATTCAATTCAATTTGATTATTCTGGTTATAGGCGGCGGCGAGGAACTCATGAACTGCTCTTTCTAATATTTTGACTTTGATGTCACTTACTGAGGTCACAGCATTAGAGGCGTCACAAGAAGAGCGGAATTTGGACTCCGTGACGTGAAAGTTGAAAAGTAAAAAGTCGATCTACCCAAAATACAAAGTAACGACAGGGAAGAGAAGACAAATAAGAGAGATGACATTCTCACTGGAAGCAAGCTTGATGTTCTGAAATGTCACTGAGTAATCCCGAGTTTGTATCCTGTGAGACAGAATAAAGGACAAAGCCTTAAAGGATCACAGCTACTGTATCGCAACTGAAACATCAAGGAGGAACAAAGAACAAACAGTTTAAGCAAGAATTTCTTCTTAGCATAATGCGCTGTAAAATGCTACAGCGCATTAAAATTTTACATTGGCCTTCCCTGTGCCCTAATTGTCAATTAAGATCATTTTAAAATAATGTGTTTTATTTTTTACTTATCTATTCTTTTTAACCTGTCGTACAGCACTTTGGTCAGTGCAAGCTGTGGTTAAATGTGCTTTAATACTTTAGCTGATTTAATAACCACGTCGGTCAAGATTGAATACAGCTCTTATTAGACTGCACTTTCTTACTACCTAATAGGCGCAGGAGCGAGAGTATGGTACACTCCAACGTATACCAAAGAAGTACAGTCGCCCCCGCATATTCACTGTTTGGCACCTGTTGATTTTCATATTTGTGGAATTCTTTTAAGGGATACTTATTTTAAATATTCAATGTAAGAATTTGATATTTTGCTTGTAACCACCCATTTAATATAATTGTATTTTTATATAGTTATATTTTAGTTATTTATTCAGCATTTTTGTTCCTTATTCAACGCATTAGCAAAGTTGTTTTGATAGCATCAAAGTCAAGCTAACAACGCTAGCTAGCTCTTAACTTAAAGCTGTGAAGATGTAAATTCATGCTTTTTCTTCTCCGTATGGCCATTCTGCTAGTTACAAAGGGAAACTATTTTGTTTTCAGCTGAGGGTTTTTTTTTTTTTATAAACAAATTTGTCATTTTTCGGCTGTTCCCTGCAGCAGCCGCTACAATGACTGACATTAATTAATTGTTTAAAATTGACAATACAAATTACATTTAACTTTTGCTCTTACTCTATTACTTTTCTTCAGGACAGGATTTAAGTCAGCAATCCTACTCTTACCAATGTGGGGGGTTTTCCCCACCTCACACACATCTTTACTTCCGGTACAGAGTGAGTATCGAGAGAGAGAGTACATTTTGCCATCGCTGACATTTGCTTTTTTTTTTTTTTTTTTTACGTTTCCGCTTTTGTAGGTGTCATGGCTAGCGTGTCCCAACACCTTAGGGGAAATGCTCACGACACAAAACACGTATCCCCTTTCCCACCAATGTCAATACAAAGACACTCTGTGCTTGACTGTCAAATGCAGGTCTGTGAACGTCAATTATCGCAGGCCACAAGCCAAAGTCATATGGCCGAGCTTTCTTTTTATTGTCAGCCCCGGTTGGGACTTAATGAAGAGACATTCTAGCAACAGGAGTTTTGAGAGGGAAAAAGTATTAGAAAGGAAACGATGGCTGGGTGGGTGGGGTGGTTGACGGTGGGGAGGGGGGCTCCACTGGTGCGACTTACTATTCATCCATTATCTGAGACGCTTATCCTCAAGAGGGTCTCGGGCGTGCTGGAGCCTATCCCAGCTGACTTCGGGCAGTAGGTGGAGTGCACCCTGAACTGGTCGCCAGCCAATTGCAGTGGTGCTACTATTTAATACAAAAGACATGCTGCGGTTGCGAGTGCAACGTGTTGTGCGTGCGCGCATATCTGTACCAGTGAGGAAGTGATCCTGGAGAGTAGCGTGAAGCCGAGGCCTTTCCTGAGGAGCCATAACTGCTTTTAGTGATAGACCTTATCTGGACCGGCAGCCAGCTCCCCCTTCCCCCCCCACCGCACTCCCTTGCATGTGCTCACTCAAGCGGACATTTCGTATTAAATTCACGTGTGCCCTGAAGATGGCATTCGTTTTAAAAGGAAGTGAAATCCTCCTGAGCATGCACACTGTAGCCGCTCAAGAGAGGAAGTCCTCACGAAACACGATGTGGGCTTCTATTAATACTGTCCACCCTCCTCGTAAATGTCACCCCTTTCCTCCACCATGTTTCCGTTTTCCTTCACATTTGTGATGATGAAACCGGTCAACGCAGATGATTGGAGACGCCCCGTAAGCAAGTGAGGTGCTTCAAACGAGACCCTTTGTTTTCGCTGCTCGGTATGATGCCAACATCTCCAAATAAGGGCAAAAGCGACAGTTGCAACTAGCAACGAGGCCGCGGTCTGCTCAAAAAAGAACGCCACGCTCGGCTGCGCCAGGCAGAGTCGCGTCCGCCTTCCTGTTTGACAAGGCCTGCGGTCGAGGAAGTCTTGCAGCATGCAGCTCAGTTCTCGGTTTTGTTTTTGCTAAGACGCTCGCGTGGAATGACTTCACTCACATGAAGCTAAACGTGCGGTGAAAACGGGCGTTGATAGCGCTGGTCAACAGCAAATTTGAATCATCTTAATGTGTCCCTTAATGTATTTTCGACGCTGATTTAAAACGTCTTAACTTTTTTTTTTTCCTTGCACATCAGTTTTTATGTTCTTTTTATTTTTTTGTTAACTTTGACCCATTAAATGTTGCGCAATGTGGATTTTACCATGTGATGTAATTTATAGCTATGACATTTCCGAAAAAAAAATCCACCTAACCCTTCCTTAATTCATTAATATCACTGTAAATATTACTACACTGCAAATATTTTTTGAAAACCTGATGTGCCACCAAAAAAATGCAGGTTCCCAGTTAAGGCAATAACAATAATAATAATAATAATAATAATAATAATAATAATACAGAAAAAAGTACTTGCATCTTTGATTAAAACAGTTTGGTAATTTTTTACTTCAAAAGTCGCGTGAGACAAGAGATATAATTTACTTTGGTGTTGGAGTGAAAGGACCACATTCACCATTGAATATTAGTTCATAATACTGTATTTGACCTCTGCAGAAATCAAGCAATTAGAAATGAACCAAAAGTACCTTTGTCAGCATAGTGATAGAGTGGCGACCAGGTCTGTCTCAACGTTCTGTGATTCCAGGTTTGAATCCTGCCTCTAGCTTGCCTTGTAGCATTTTCATGTTGTTCCTGTGCTCGTGAGAAATTATCCCTCTAGCATTTCAAAAACATGCATCTTAGTTAAATTGAAGACTATAAATTGTCCATAGGCGTGAATGCCGCTTTGAGCTTCTGTAGCTAGCGACCAGTTCAGGGTGTACTTGGTGCTCTTGCTCAAAGTCAGGTGGGATTGACTCCCAATTCCCCCTGCAACACTAATGTGGACAAGCGCGATAGAGAATAGACGGATGAGTAGATGTTTTTGGATTGTAGTGTTGCGAATAATTGATTGGCAACTACGCAAATGTGTAGCCAATTTGTCACCCAAAAGCCATCTGCGCTTCGGCCCGAGCTCACCTGCGAACCTAATGAGGAAAAAGCGCTGTAGAAAACAACCTTCTAAGGATGAAAGTATTAACACAACCCCATCTGCTATAATGGGTGCAGAAGTAGAAATGTTAAATGTCTTAAAATTATACTCTTGGCATTATTGAAACATTTACATTTTATTTGACACTACACTCACCAACCAAAACATTAGCTTGACGTATATTCCACAAAGTTGGTCAATCGAATCATTTTTTTTAAACTAAATTTTATGTTTACTCAGAATTTTGTGTGATATTTAAATGTATTTGATGATCCTAAACATTTAAGTGGGGAAACTATGCAAAAAAAAAAAAAAGGCACTGTAGTCTGTTCGTGATTCAAATTTACTCACTGATTGTAGCGGAAGTGGCAAAACCAGATAACACATAAGACCAGTATAACACACTTTAAGCATGAAGCAGACAGTGTGGTTTGCATATGGAAGTATAAATTGGTAAAAAAAAAAGAAGTTTTTTTTAATCATGTGGAATTTGTGTTATGGACTCTTTCACTATTAACAATATGCTTCGAAACTGTTACTGAAGGTGGAACTGCAAAAAACGTGAGGCTTAATTAAAACCATTGCCTTTTAATATATTTATTTTACACCGTGTTGCAATACTGTATATTAAATGTCAGTATTGTGAAAGGCTTTGACTTTGTGGTAGTAGAGCGCCAGTTTTACTTAATCCGTTCAATACATTTCTTATCAAGAAATGCGAGAGTGGGGCGGTGTAACGTTCCTGTCCATACTTCTCATGTTCATGACCTGAATTCGTCAAGTTAGAACGAAAACACCACCACGAATGTCAACAATAAACAAATACAGTACAGTGGTCTACACCTGAAAAGCGCCACATTCCTCTGGCAGTAATGTCATTGCGTCCAAAACCGCCATCCTGTATTTTATTTGGACGCTTGTTAAAAAGATAGTTTGGGGATATGCTTGGTTCTTGACAGCCAAAGGTCGGTTGTTGATTGACGCCAGGAAATCAGTCCTAGGGTTCCCCCTGTTGGGATTATATGGTACTGCTACAAGGTCCGATCTTTCTGGCCTCACACAAATTGCATCGTATTATTCTTAGCGACAGCATTATTGTTTTCACAGTAGCCAAAAAAACCATATCAATTAGTCACTCTCGATCCTTTAAAAAAAAAAAAAAAAATAATGATGCATCAGTCCATCCACACACACTGGGATTGACGAAAAGTACTAGATCTGGGGTCCTCATTCCTGTTCCCCGAAGTTTGTTTTCCATCTCTGGTCATGGGCACTCATGATTGTTCGGGGAGGGGGCTGCTCACATTATTAAAAAACAGTTTTACATGGTATTGTAGTATAAAGTTGTTTGTGTTCAAGTGCAAGATGACACATGTAGTCTTCGGTGCTCTTTGCACTTAAAGCTACCAAGAAAATTGGCATAACTAAATAAAACAGGAGATTTACAGATTTATTCTTGATGACTACAAAAAGAAACAATGCATCAGGCAAATGAAAATTTAAAAAAAATGTGAAGTCTTTTTGTACAAATATTTTTGTTGCTTCTGAGCAATGGAGCTGTAAAATGGTTTAGAAGCTTTGACGTTAGGACTTCACTGCTGTGTCTCTGGATTTGTAGATCACTCCTCTGCTTTTCAGCTCTCTCACCACACCTACAGAAGCAGAAAAGAGTTGAGAATGACTATTATACACTGAAGGTGACTCTGTAGGACACAATTAAGGGAACCTGGTAAAGTTCACAATAAGGAGAACAAAATCATTGATATGGGGCTATACCTGGAGGTAGTCTGCCAGTCACCGACACTGCATATACACCTGGTTTGAATGTGCCTGTTGCATAAAGTAGAAAAGATGCATGCGCAATCAAAAGCGGAAAATCCACTTGACAACAAAGTATTTTCAAGGATGTCAGTGGAACAAGACAGTGATAGTATAAGCTCCTTTTACAGTACATTATCTAGACATATGTACAGATGTCTTTCTTACCTATTCTCTGCCATTTCGCTACCCAGCTGTCCTCAGGGTCATCTGGGCAATCACACTGTGGAAATAAACATAAGAGTAAAACGTGTTGTCCTTCAAGGGAATTACTTTTCACATATAGCCAAGTTAGTATTTACCCATCAAATGAAGAACTGGTGCATTCATAGACCATCTCTCTATTCCCCTTCATTTGAAGGAACGACTCACAGTTGTCACAGCCATCATATTCAAACTGGTCAATGGTCTAAAAGAGAAACCGATTTGGTTATTGTAGATCTGTTTATTATTGTTTTGTTGTACAGCCATTGTAACCTGCTGTCATACCTCCCGTCCACAAGGTGTCGAAAGAGTTCTATTGTTGATTGCTACACGAATAAGCCTGTAACACGTTCTTGGTGCTGCTGGAGTAAAAACGACTTTCAAGCACATAAACGGACTGGTCTCTTCATATCAAAACTACAGTTATATTGCTGTGATGAAGCAAATTTGTACTGCGCCCTCACTGAAACAGTAAATCTGCTAGAACACGTAAACGTGCGAGCAAGTGTTTTTACGATTGCTTATCAATGACAACAACAGAAAACAACGCAGGCTGTCTCCAGAAAAATGGCGACAAGGTAGCAGCACGGCTAGCGTTTCTTTTGTCAGAATTTGATTTACCTTCACTAAGGAGCACAGCAAACATGCTCGTAGATGTCGAAGGTCTTTAGGAACTGTTTCCAGCGCCATTATGCTCGCTTTCTTCTGAAAATACGTCAGAAACCTCGGTCCAAACAAGCTGGTTACGAAGCTGGTCTCATGATTATTACGTCATTGCCAGCAACGAGAGCCCACAAAGGACCCTTATTTAGACATCCTTTGTAAAGTGCCTGTTTAAAAATCGACACACCCTAACATGAGCTGTACTTTATTATAAATGACGAGAGGAATACCAGGATTAAAAAGAACTCAACAGCAATGTTTGCTTGATTCAACCACGCCTTATTTTTGTTGAATTTGATTTATACACTAAACAAAAATATAAACGCAACACTTTTGTATTTTCCATTTTTCTTAAGGTGGACTCTAAAATCAAAAAACAATCTACATACAGAAAAGGCCATTTCCCTAAATATTGTTCACAAATCTGTCCAAATCTGTTTTGGTGAGCATTTCTCCTTTGTCAAAATGATCCCTCCCTACTCACTTGGTGTGGCATTTCAAGATGCTGTTGAGACAAATAATTAATTGTGGGGTTTGGGGGGTCACAAAAACGGTGTCTCGTGTGAGCATAATTTCCCTCACGCAGCGCAATACATCCCCTTCGCAGAGTTGGCCAGGTTGTTGTCTGTCGCCTGTGTAATGTTGGTCCACTCCTCCTCAATGGCTGTGCGAAGTTGTTGGACACTGTATTGACAGGAATCAGAACACGCTGTCGTATGCGCCAATCCAGAACATCCCAAACATGCTTCATGAGTGACATGTGAGTATGCTGGCCATGCAAGAACTGTGATGTTTTCAGCCTCAATGAATTGCGTACAGAACCTTGAACATGGAACATATACATATATTCGTTTCAATCTCATTTTAATTATTTGTTCAAGTAAACGAATTGTAACAACCATGAATGAGATTTCTTGGTTTTTTTGGTACAGTTGAGCCACTAGAGGGAGCCATTAACCGGATTTGATTCATATCGTCCGGGGTGTGGAGCCTGATACGCTCTGGAAAGCGTTGGTGCAGTTGCCTTCAAGTCCACTCGGAAAACACTGGTATTGTTCAGCAGCTCGACTTCTATAAGCGACACTCGAGAACGTTGTGGATTTGTTGCACTTTGTCAACGTTACTGTCTGCTTATGTTCTAAAAAATCAATTCATATCGTTTCTATTTTTGATTTAGCTACCAATCATCGCTTATGTCTAACTGGCCCTGAATGCAGCAAGGCAAGTGAGCAGGTAGCGGCTGTAAATGAGATTCCCCGGGTGGCGTGGAGAAAGCGACACGCACACGGGAGAGTTGATGAGTGGGATCGGTGTCTTTGCGGACGCGTGTGTTGTGAACTGTACGTGCCGTCTCTCAAGTTGACCGACTTCCGCACACTGCGGTGCTTCTTTCCATGGCACCCGCTTGATGACCGACCTCGGAGGAACGTATCCACTTTCGCAGAAGTCATTCAAAGCGCGAATTGACTTGGGAATAACTTTGAACTGACGAACGGAAGGAAGGAAGGAAGGAAACGAGCCAACGGACGGACTTTACGCAAGTGTGTCCGCGGTAATTAAATTCTTTTGGGAACAACTATGTTCGCGCCGTTGAGGTCGTAAACATGTTACTTAACCGTTTGGCTCGGCTGTGATCTAGCCGCCACGGCTGAGGCAACCTGGAACGGCCGTCTTTGAAGTTCAACTTGTCTATTCCGCGTGCGTGCGTGAGCGAGTGCGTGTTCAAGTGTACGAGTGCGTGCGCGTATGAGTGTGTCTGTCTGTCGGTGCGGGGTGAAAAATGTGGCGCCCTCGGGACTCGCTATCTGGGGACGCCGCTTGTCAACTCTCAACGCGGTTTTGGTAAAGGTGCAGCGAGTGACGTTGTGGATTATTATGATGATTATATCAACCTCATTACTATCAAGGAGAAGTGAAGTTAAATGAAATTCGACTCGTGCGTGGATAGGAGCTGGGCTTTTCTTCGCGCGCGGACACGTGCGGAGACTTATTGGTGGCAACTCGGAGCATGAATTTCAACTTTTTTTTTCTTCACATTTTTATGATTTTTATTTTTTCTTTGGATATGCGGCTGGATGCACGCTTGATTATTAACTCTGAATGGAAGGACCGGGACGTTCACGCGTGAGCTTGGATTGCGGTGCCTAAAGAAGCACAAGAGAAAGAAAAAAAAAAAGAGAAAAAGCTTCCGACTTGTTTTCCTGCTGCCTGCTTTGAAGTCCACCATGTGCGGCCGGGCTCCGCCGCTTCAGCCGAGGCCATGACCGTCCCCCCGTGGCGCCTGGCCGTGCTCTGGCCGTGGCTGCTGATGACGGCCCTGCAGGTGGTGCTGGGCCAGCCGGGCCCGGAATCCGAGCGGCCGGCCCTACGAGCGCTCATCAAGGTGACGCTGCTGAAGCATGAGCCGACGGGGAGTCCCATCACTCTGGAGGGGGTGTTCGTGGGAGGAAGCGCCGGTGACGCGGAGGGGAAACTCATGCAGGTAAAGACATCACTCACAAAAACATTCTCCAGTCTTTCCCAACCTTTCTTGCGCCAAAGCACATATTTTACATTCACGAAATCACTGCCAGGTTATTCTTGAAATAAGGACCATCTTGTCTCAACGCGTGAACACTGAAATGGTTGACTAGAACACTTTAAGAAAATATTTTTGTGAATGGCAACAAGTTAAATTAGGGGTCGCCAACGTGGTGGGCACAGGCACCAGGTCGCCACCAAGGACCACAGGAGTAGCCCCTGGGGCCTGCTCTAAAAATAGCTCAGTCACCAGTGATGGGACATTGTGATTTCCGAGGAGTGTTGTATTAGTATACTTGCAGAGATTCCTAGAAATAACGTTGTACATTGATTCCATTCCTTGTAAAATCATTGTTGTCAATTACAGTGACAAGTCAGTAATATGATCAGTGTCTTCAAATTGCTGAATTATAATAGTATAAAATAGGTCATTTGAACAGATTTGTTATTTTAGACGTGTATCGAACTGTTGGCCATTCATGTTGATCAGTACCCAAGCGGTAGCCCTTATTTTCCAAAAGGTTGGTGACCCCGGGGTTAAATGACCCTTATTGAATTGTTCTACCTGACACTCCACATTTCTGACAGATAGATAAACAAAAATATATCCGTGGTACATCAGAGGGTGAATAAGGAGACAATGGTGGTGCTTTTGAGTGCCTTGAAAGTGGAGAAGCACCGTACCCGCTACAAATGTACCACAAGACGCCGATTTGCGAATCATTGCAATAATTTAGACAGTCAGGCTTTTTTCACATGGTGTGGAAATGTCGACTGCAGAATTTTGTTGTAGCTGCGCTGTGACAAAAACATTAACCCGCTGTCTGTACGTTTGGCAAGTTAGTCGGTCTGTATACAATCGAGTGTTTTTCCCGACTTTTTTGGAGCCTATTAAAAAAAAAATGTAGACAACAACTCTCCACTAAACAATAAACCCCAGTGTAGCACATCTGCCTCACACTCATGAACTGCAACCCTAATGAGGACAAGCGACCGCTGGTCACACACCAACGAGCCAATGGCTCATATCCTTCAAAACTCACCACTTCAGATTTCATGAGGATAAACATTTTGTCGCTGTCAATCAAAATTCACCCCCGTCTCTATAATCTCCGAACTGTTCTCATTCTGATGCAGAGATGTACCCAATGATGGAGCCAGGAATGTATAGTCTCCCACTGTGGGTGGTCTGCGGTTCGTCTGTCATCACTAAGGACCTAAGCTAGCATCAAGTAGCTGTGACAGTCTAGCAAATCAAATCTATTGTACTCGTGCTTAAAAAATCTATTCCACCACCATCCAATGTAAGTGTAGCGCCCTCAGGATGCGGCATGAGTGACGACACGAAGTGTATTTTATCGTGGACTTCGTGTCGTCACTCATGCCGCATCCTGAGGGCGCTACAGTGAGAACTCGTGGGCTCACACCCATAAGGGGCTAAACTTTGGCCGAAATCCTGCCCGTCGTCGACTTGCCTCCTACGGTAGGTTCTCGGCACTCTTGTCTTCTTACAACATGTCTACGCAGAGCTTACGAATCGTCTTTTTCAACGCGCTCCGATAAATGTGCACGGCAACTAGGGTCGGGTGGACCTTTATTCGCGATAAATGGTTCCGGCCAACAATCGTCACTAGATGGCATCAGAACACCAACAATGAAACTGCTTAAGGGGAAATACTGTATCGGCAGTAACAGTAAGGTTCGTGCCACAGTTCCCCTCAAATGAAATGAATCACACTCGGAGATGCCGAATAAATGTTTTAATCCGTGCGGATGGCTACAAATGTGTTTTGCTAGTTCAAATTAGCTTGCGCTGACCAACCAATCAGAGGACAGAAAAATGCTGTTCAGTTATTGTAGGGCAAATCTAACGTCTATATAAAAGTACAGGAAGGAGAAATTTATTAAATGAAGAGATGGCAGTGTTAGAAAAAAATTGCTTACATTCATGGAACAAGTACAAGAATTTACCTGTAAATGTACATCTGTGCAGCAAACAGTGTTCATTTCTTTTGAATGGGGGGCCGAGCTACGTAGTGGACCAATGGTGCTATAGAGCAAGATTTTATTGAATGTGATTCTCTGGTCTCCATATTTAGTTCCAACTCCCTGCCATTTCCATACAGACAATTGACACTGAGACACATTCATGCTCTGCCATTTTTTTTTTTTTTTTAATGTTTGGATTTACGGTAAACAGTAGCTAGATATTCTCTGACATAATCACATTGCGCACAGTCATCACATTCACATGTTAATTGGACTGCTCTTTCATCAAGATGATTACTTTTAACGACTTGGCACACAATTAAGGGCCATGAAGTCATTGTTGTCGTGCCATCCACAGTCAGGGTTTCGTGAAATTGCAATGCACTCCTCGACCGTGCAAATCTTGCCCAACTCGCTCACAACACAAAGAGCAACAAATGTAAGTTAAAAAAACCACACATTTAGAATTGTAAAGAACAAAGAGATTGTTGCGTCACGGTACTTCTTGGATATGATTTGAATGCATGAGCCCAGATGCAAATTAGCAGTGGCTATTGGTGACCATTGACGGTGTCAAACTCAGGTCCTCGTGGGCCGCTGTCCTGCATGTTTTCCAAGTCTCCCTGTTGCAACACACCTGATTCAAATGAGCAGGTTCAATGTCAGGCTTCCGCAGAGCTTGCTGATATGATCATTTGAATCAGGTGTGTTGCAACAGGGAGACTTGGAAAACATGCAGGACAGCGGCCCACGAGGACCTGAGTTTGACACCTATGGAATAATCTGATTGGCTCTGGCGAATCAGTGCATGAGATGAAAAATAGTCGATGGAGATGCAAAGAAAAAGGCAATTTTTTTAACTCATTCAGTACCAGCCAATTCTCGACCAAGTCTGAAAAGACGTTTAAAAACGTCTTTGGGAGTGAATGAGTTAAAAATTACTTTTACTCCTGCTCATACGATGAGTGTGTTGGGCCAGATTTTGCATGTCTGCATTTTATTTCACGAAACCTTGATTGCAGCTAATGTGTCTTCACAGCAATGTGTGTCATGTAGCCACGGCAGATTTCACATTGCGTGAAAGTGGCAGGCTGCAAGGCGAGCGCATGTGCGCGCATTTGTGCTTTCTTGTGCTTGTGTTAGCTTGTGGCCACCCAAGTAAATTCTGTGCCACTGCATATCAATCAATACCAATCATATTTATGTTTCTGCACTGTTAAAAAAAAAAAAAGTTGTCTGAACTCAAAATTTAAAGGCAACAAACTTTGATATAAATTTAAGTTGGTGTTCCAGTGGTTAGCGCGTTGACCACAAAATGCAGAGGTCGTGGGTTCGATCCCGGCTCGGGCCTTCCTGTGTGGAGTTGGCATGTTCTCCCGGGCCTGCGTGGGTTTTCTCCGGGTATTCCGGCTTCCTCCCACATTCCAAAAACATGCATGGTAGGTTAATGGAACACTCTCAATTGTCGCTAGGTGTGAGTGTGAGCGTGGATGGTTGTTCATCTGTGTGTGCCATGCGATTGGCTGGCAACCGGTTCAGGGTGTCCCCCGCCTACTGCCCGAAGACAGCTGGGATAGGCTCCAGCACCCCCCGCGACCCTAGTAAGGATGTAGCGGTTCGGATAATGAATGAATGAATGAATATATGTTTAAGTTGTTCCAATTTACGGTAAATTGCTGTTTAGGAGTTGAAGCAATGCTTGAGCTAATGCAAATTCGGGTACAAAGAGGTGACTTCAGTCTCATTGGTTTAATGTCGTCTTTGGTTTTACTACCCCCCCCCTTGTGTGTTGTTTACCCCAATTTTCAAATAACCAAGCGACATCCGTAGCTGTTGCCATCCTCGATCCGGCGCTGACCTTGCACCTGCCCGCAAAAACGGCTCACTCCTTCCCACTCCGCGCGTGCGATGACGGAGCATCCAAATTCCTTGAACAATAGCGATGACATACGCGTTATTTCGAGGGCCGTTGACTTCAATTTTAGTTTTACACATCGGGCAAAGACATGTCTGTCACGCCTTGGCTGCAGCGTTGTCTCGCACTTCAAATGTTTCCCATCAACTCTTCATCCGACAACTTTATTTTCAAGGTGTGGTCAAAGACAGTTAAATGACACATTTGAACCCCCAACACTGTAATTTGAGCTTAAGTGTTATTTTAAAAGCGTGCTGGTACCCTGTCAAGGGGGGCAGGAGGGGGGATAGAAATGTGTGTTTCTTTTCATGGCGCTTATTCTGTATTCAGGATTGGATTAAGGTTGCCTGGCCATAAAGCTCTGCGGTGTCAATTTATTTGCCGTCTCCTAAGAAACGGGACGGTCGATATGCACCGTAGGATCTCGTCTTTCTTCGCCCGCCAGGTGTTTGAGGTTTCGCCACTGTTAATAATGACCATTTCCACACCCTCTTCACGCCGATAGCTCTCCATTTAGGCATGCTGACAAGCCACTCCGCTTGTAACTGAATGTTCCTTTGTGGGAAACAAGTTCTGATCTTGCGTTGCTCGGATCAAATGCGCTCCGGGAATTCCGGCATTCCTTATTAGTCCTCGTTAAAAGTTCACAAAGGAGTTGAAATCTGTGAACAGAAATGTTCTGTAAAAGAAAAATAAATAAATATGGAGCGAGAGATGATTGGTGTGTCAAAGCTGCTGTCAGCGGGTCTCAGCGACTTACCGTACGATGTAAGGAATACAAAGAAGAGCTTGATCACAATTGGTCCTGTCCGAGGTGAGGAAGGCCTGGTTTTTGTCAGACGCTGCAGGATGCTCTTTGTTGCCGCTCAGGCTTGTTCCAACAGGTTGTCGAGAGCCTGTTCAAGCCGCTTTACGCTGCGGCTTTATATTCTTGCCTTGCGGTGGAAGAGAGGAGAGGGGGTCCTCCGATGCGCACTCACTCCTGGCGCTTGTGTTGGGTCTGTCCTGATAATGCGACTCTACTCTTTGCCTACGTTCAGTTAGACACAAAAAGTGGAACTCAGATTGGCGAAAGATGTTTGTTTGTATTTGCAAATATTGGGGGGTGCGGTTCATTGGTTTGCAAACAACCGCCATATGACGCTGATGTAGGTCGACGTGGCGTTAACCTCCTTTTTCATAACCTAGGAACATTTTGTTGACAAATATTTACTGTAAATATGATTTTTACTATTGTCTTAGCATATGTGGCAATATTCCCACTACACCACCATCGTTGGGCTGGAACTCCTTTGCAAATTGAGGACCCCCTGCATGCCCCCCTCTCCCCCCATGGAAACAACAAACGCAGAGTAAGTTACTCTGTCAAATTGTCGTTATCATAAAATCGTAAAGCCTTTGTTAATTTTGTAGCCAATGTAAAGAATGTCACCCAAAGTAACATTCTTCACAGTCGGACGTGTGAAAAAGAAATGACACTTTGTCATAAAAGATAATCTGGGATGTCGGCGTAGCATTTCAGGAAATGGAAAGGAACGTGAGCTGAACATAGTAGACATTTAATTCGGAATAAATATGTTGCAATTAACTCAATGACTCCGACGCAACGGTAGTGTAGTACCTTCTCAGCTGACCTTGCGGAGTACATTGCAGTCTGTCTTCTGTTATGTCAGGGATACACCAATACCACCTCCTGTATTTCAGACCTTGTATGCGTGGTACTTACATTTCAGTACTTTCTGAGAGCAAGTATTCCCGCTGTCTGAGGAATATGTGCTTGTGTTGCTCCTATTGTGCACGCCAACGTTGATTTGATGGATACTTTGAGTCCTTATTGTTGCTAAACAAAAAATTTTACATACCTGAAACTTTAGAAAACCTTTGAGATTACATTTCATTGGAAATCTCTATCTCTATCTAGCTAGCTATCTAGCCATCTACTAGCTAGCTAGCTAGCTAGCTATCTATCTTGCTAGCTAGCTAGCTATCTATCCCTCCATCCATCCACACACGCAATATTAGGCGCACCCAAAAGCATTCCATTTTCTTAAAAGCAAACGGTGCGCCTTTATAATCCGATGCGCTTTATATTGGATCAATATTCTGATTTCTAGTATTTTAAATGTTCCGTAAAGTGCTTTGTTACAGCTGCAGTGGTTGGGAAAGCACTGCATAAATAAAGCTGTATGGTATTGTATTCCCTTTAGCGTAGCTCCATCTAGTGGATGCATAATGCAACCTCAGCCACTATTTTTGCTTCTATTCTATGTGCCTTATAACGCTGTGGGCCTTATCTATGAAAACAGTTTTAAAATGGGCCATTCATTGAAGGTGCACTTTATACTCCGAAGCACCTTATAGTACGGGAAAAAAAATATATACAGTCAAACCTTGGTTTTCGAACGTCTCGGTTCTTGACCAATTCGGTTTTTGACCAAAAATTTCGATTTTTTTTTGCCTCGGATGACGACCGAAAATCGGTTCTCAAACAAACTGAGTGCACTTGAATGCACCATTTGACTCCTCTCGCCTTCCTTACACGAGGAAGTGACGCTTCCTCGGGTAGACGAGGAAGTGATGCTTCCTCATGTTGCTTTCCATTGTGAGCAGACGTTCAATCAACGTTTTTATTTTAAAAACATGGTTTCCGTTTTCGAACCGAATTGGTTTTCGAGCAGAACGTTATGGACAAAACCAAGGTTTGACTGTATATATACACACACACACACACACACACACATGCACCTTGTAAACGGCTTTGGAGCGCAGCACATCATGAACTGGAGAAGGCACTTTCATTTGCACGCCCCTTAAATGTACACAGCTTGTTGTTGTGACTTTTTTTTTATCTTACAACTTATTTCTTTATATTCTCTTTTATTGCTTTGACACAATTCAATGCTATTTTCCTTTGTTCAACATGTTGATTTTTTTTTTTAACAGATGACTGGCATTTCAATGCATTTCAGTGGAGAATGATGGATGATGGATGGATGCATGAATATTGATATATAGGGGTAAAGAGTTACTAGCTTGGGCATGGAACAAATTCAATTCAGGTCGAGGCACCCCTGATTACAGTATTACCTTTGGAGCATTGAATATAGTCTAAAATCGATTGACTACATTCCCACGTCCTCTCTGTGTATTGCAGTCATCAGGCCTTGCTTTGGTACACGTTTCCGTGGTCTATTAAACAGTGGCCACGTTGGACACGTGCCTTGTCCCCTGAATGGACATGTTCATTGGAGCACTTGGCCCGAGTCTGGCAACTCTATTAGGAGAAAGTACAGAGGCATTTTTCGACTGTATCCCCTTTCCAGACACACAGCTTATATGGTGGCCGTCGAAGAAGTGCAAAGGCTTCTGGGATGCCTTTGAACTTGAGAGGACCAACAGCGATGTCCTGACTTTTGTTGAGGGAAGGATAGGAGTTCAATCTTCCAAATGGGATTTGTGCCAATTAGGGGAGGCTAAACATTGTGAAAGCTATTAAGCGCTTTTGAGTTTTTGTAAATCTTCAGCTGGCTTTCTGGGTCTTTGTATTTTGGAGAGTTGACCTTTGCGCCTTTTCGGTGCTGTAATTAAAGCGCACCAGGCGGTTTCCCAGTTAACTCTGTGCCACTTCGCATTCTTTGAAGCCTTCTCAATGTCCTGTAGGGTACTGAGCACCTCTTTTCGTTGCCCGAGTCCGGATCGCGGCCTTTACTGTGGCGCATGTTTGCCTCTCGGACCATCTGCGCAGGCCTTTTGGGATTGAGGGATGAGAAGGGCGGAGGGGGCTCTGAGGGACGACATCAAAGTGTGTCCAGTTCGGAACGTGAGCTGGGATGATTAAAAACCAAGAGTGTTTACACTGCGCTTCCCATATGGGCCCTCGACTCCCCCTCCTTCAAGATTTCCTGTCCATACTTCCCTATCTCCCTGGATGAGATAAAAGCCTGTCCAGGCCCCCCCCATGGCTACACACTGCACACTGTACGAATAATCAAATTCAGGTCGTGATCTAGTAGAATGCTCTTTTCAAATCGCCAAGGCTGTAATTTGGAAGAAAAAAAAGATGAAGGGATAAAGCTACAAATTTATTGCTGCTTTCCATACCAATTTCAATTTTCATGTTAATCTGTCTGCTTTTTTTTTTTTCCTCTCTGACTGCTGACTTTCCGCTTCAATGCAGTTGCAGCCAACATTTCTGTGAAAGTATACACTATTTTAGCTTAGCGCATTAGCATTGGCTTCTTTTCTTCGCTCATGCTCAGCCACACGTCGTCTTCCTTTCGCGATAAAGATGCTTCATAGAAGTTCCGCATATTTGCCGCCATGGAAGCGAGGATTCATTATTTCGAGGAGTTGATCTGCACCACGGGTGGAGAATGTTTAGCTGCGTCAGATGTGCCTGCAGCTCCCCCAGTTTGCAAGTTTGTATGAAATATATGTCACTTCTGATTGCGGGAGAGGAGATGTGTGAGATACTTGACGACAAATTTTGGGTAATTTCAGGAGCGCTGCAAAAAACAAAACAAAACAAAGCTGCGGTGGCAATTTTGAAACCAAAAAAACAAAGCAAAAATTGACATCAATGCAGTTTGAGCGTTGCTATTGCCACCAAAGGGCCATTCAGGGACAACGGTCAACCTTTTAAATCATCATACGGCATAAGGTGATTGGACACATTCCTTTTGAAGGCCAAATAAAGTTCACTCACATATTGACGTCTGTTTCCATATGCCGATTGGCTCAGCCTGTTATTACATTTCTGTCACCCTCGACTTGGCATTACCTAGAACGCACCACGACGTGCGTGTGCCCCATAAAGACCGGAGTGGATTAATGGCAGTCCGGGGATCCCGCAGTCTGCAGCACAGGAAGCAGGCCGAGTGCTCTCCCGTCAGCCCACAAAAGATGGCCGTTAAGATGTTTCTGATGGCACTGGAAGAGTCAGGAAGGGGAGGGAAACATGGCAGGTCTCTCAATCCTGCAGGCCTCCTTTTTAAATCATTAGAACATGTCTGGAATTCTCTCGTCACAATACATTCTTTCTGGTTTTTCATACTCCTCATCCAGTTTGACAGCCACGTTCTCTATTGGGCCGGGTGAGTTTATGCTCAGCTCCTGAATTTGGGGGTGTAAACATCTGTCGGTATTTGCTTGACTTGTTTGTATTTTCCGATATTGACGTTCCGTTTGAAGACATTGCTGGATTCAAATGAAATACTACGTGACTGTTTATCTATTTTGATAGGGGAGGAGGGGAAGTTATACGACATATGAATTAGTCATCTACTTTCTATTGCGCTTCTCAGAAGGGTTGCACGTGAACCTGAGGCAGTCCTCGTTTACTTTGAGTAAGAGGTCTCCAGGCAATAGCAGGGCAGATATACATTAGACAAACAAATATTTACAGTACATTGAAGGCGAGTGGCAATTTTTAGAGTGTTCAATGATGTCAGAGTAAGTGGGAGTGCCTGGAGAAACGTAAATGTTAAATCAAAAGGGTCATCCGGTAGCCAAGATTCGAACCCTACGCCTCAGAACTGTGAGGCAGATGTGTCGATCACTTGGGTACTATGCTGCCCACTTTACAAGGCGTTTAAAAAACAACATAAATAAATAAAACACCGTTAGCTCATGGAAGAAGATAATTTTGTCCAATTTCATATCAGAAAAGAACTTTTGAAAAATTTCCACTTGTGCGTCCAAAAGTTTGACATTTTTAAACAGAGATTTGAGAATGAATTATCTTAAAAAATATTTTTAAATGCGCTCATAAAAAGATGATGGTTAATATTTCTAATCAAGGTTAACCAATTACTGAGGTTCCTCTCGGTTCTGTTCTAAAACCACCACAATTTGTTAATTTGTCAACTGGGTTAGGTTTGGGGGTGGATGCGGGAGTAGCCATAATTAATGTGAATATTCGTCTGAAAATCACATTTATAGCACATAAATATAAATGCAAAAAAGGAAACAACGGTAAATATGGTAGGAACTGAGCGTGCCTTCGTAAAGCGCATTGCCAAATCACACCATAGTGCAACGTCCACATTAATGCTTGTCTTTGTGCAATCGATTAACCGAATTAAATCAGCCAACTGACTTTGGAGTGACCAAAATCAGGGATGGGCAACTTTAAATGTGGGGGGTTGGAGGAGGGCCACAGTTTTCATCAGTGCTACTGGGGTGGCTAGATACAGTAGAACCACACACCAGATTTATGACAAAAATGCTAATTTTAATATGGACAAAATACGTGTCCTTAATACTTTTCGTTTTTGATAATACATTTTTCAGTGCATGTATCAAGCATCCACTAATTTGACTCAACGACAAAGGGTTTGTAGCAAATGACAAAATAACCACATACTTTGTTTTTCCCCCCCAAAGCAAAGGGCACTCTTGCATAAAAATGATCATTCACAAACAGCACAAGAAACCATATTAAGTGCAAGAACTAATTTTGTTCATTCTTTGATCAAATAAACTCACTCAAAAATGTCATTGTTGAGGTATGACGTTTTTCCTATATAGCCTTTTATATCCGCCAAAAAATGTTGGGCCCACTCATGTTGAAATAGCACAACCAAGACATGTCTACCATCTAGTGGTGATTGGTTATAGTACAACTTAAAACTACAGTCCACCCCTGCATATTCGCATATTTGCATGGCTTTTTTTTTTCCCAGTATCTTGATATTTGGATTTTTCCCAATTTTTTTTCCTCCCCGTTTCCCTTTGTTCTTGGTGGAAAACATATTGAATGTTCATCAGCAACTTTTGTGTTTGTTTAAAAACAATATATATATTATATTGAGGGGCCACTCCTAATGTGGTCGCAGGCCCCAGCCGCCATATGTTGAATATTAAACGTGTTTTTGTGTGTGTGTGTGTGTACGTGTGCGTGTGTTTCGGAGGTTTGTTAAAAAAAGAATAAAAAATCCCAAAATTTAGAAAAAATGAATCAAGGGGCCACTTCAAATGTGGTCACAGGCCACAGTTGCCCATCCCTGTAAATGATGCCCTCTCTTTTAAAGCGCGTGCTCCAAAAATAATGGCTTTTCTGCTCCAAGCCAACATCAAAGGCAAAGTGGCTCTGCCGTTGTTCTTTGCTCCACTTGCCCCACACTTTCTCCCAACAATTCCTCCTCCTCCTCACCTCCTTCCCTCCGGAGCAGCCTTCTCCTGTTTCTTGACAGCTCCTGGTTGTAATTCACTGCGGGTGCTTCAGTTTCAAGGACAAAAATGGCGACATGCACTCAAAAGGCAGGAAGCTCTTATTTTGCTCAGAGGCTGGAGGAAAAGAGTCATCACCATTCCACAGATAAATACGCTGTGACAAAGTCCCTCCCTCTCTCAGATTCCCCATTGCTCCTTCACTTTGGACTTTTTGTTTGACTTTTGTTGATTTCGAAAAAAAAAAGAAAAAAAACCCATGTCCCGGCGGTATAATTTCCAGTTATTTGCTTCTTCTGCGACATGCTTAAAGCTATTTGTACTCCGTGTTTATGACGAGTAAATTAGGGGCCAGCACGGCGGAGAGCTACTGCACACTGAGAGCCAAATCTGGAGTCAGCTCAAAGCAGTCTGAGTGGAAGTGAAGTCTCTTCTTTTTTCTGCTTGAACGCTTGGCTCAGCCATCCAAGAGAAAGAACTTTCCACCTGTGAAATGATGTTTTTTTTTTTTGGTTAACAGATGTGTGTACAAGCACCAGTGAGTCTTTATGAGTGCGTGTGTGTGCGCACGCACACGAGGCATGAATGACTCCTACACTGAGATAAGTCACTAAACTATTAAGTGGGATCAAAGTGACTCCGATCTTCCAGTGTTGCCTGACTACAAAGGCCACATTGTAACCTCAGGTCTGAGTGGATCACACTCCTGACAAGAAATGCTTCATGCCTCCAGAAGTCACATGGTCACCACAAACAAAAATACCGTTCCCGGTCCCTAAAAGGCTTCAATTTTAGTGGAAGCTAACACGTTGTTGAGAACCAGTCAGGTAATGGGAATACAGTGAACCCCGGTTCGTCGCAGGGCCAAACCCACCAGCGAGAGTTGAAATTCCAAAACATAGAGGCACTGTATTTAAAAAAAACAAGCAGAAAAAATATACAGTCAAACCTCATTTTTCGAACATCTCGGTTCTCGAGAGTTTTTTTATGCCAAATTCGAGCGCTTGAAAAGACGAGGAAGTGACGCTTCCTCGCAGACGTGTGCAGTAAAATTTTAAAAAGAGCCGGTTTTCGAACAATTTCGGTCTCGCTTTAAATTAAATGTTCTTTAGTGCCTGTTTTCATTTGAAATTCACTGCATAAATAAAACACATTGTCAAACAAAACAACAACAAAAACATTGGCTATTTAATCATCAAAATGTTCCTCCCAATCATGTGCCTTTAATGACAGTATGCTAGGTTTATGCTAACAAAATCTGAAAAGCCATAAAAGGACAAACTAAAACACGCAGAGATGTTTCAGCAACACGTGACCTGAGAGAGTGCTATGTTGAACTAACTAGTTCCTTGTTAAATGGACCTAGCATGCTCATTTGAACCCTGCTTTGTACGCCAAGACACAGTCATCCTTCCAACACAAATGTATGCTAGCATGAATAACAATGGCACCGTTGTAGAGAGAAGTTGCCTTGCTGAGTTGTAGCATGTACAATAAATACCCTGTTCTAACTTGAACCTCGCAATGACCGTCGCATGATCGATGGTTTGGTTAATATGGGAACCCTTTTGGTTTTGGTTTCAGTTTTTCAGCGCTAAACCTGGCACGCAGTCACAGTCGTGGTTGTGTTTCGACCCCAAATTGCACTTACAACGCTATTATTTATTGCACATTAAAGATGGTCTTAAATTATGTGGAAACATCTGCAGAACACTCTGCCGTGTTGTGTGCATGTCACATATTCTCTGTAATAGTTTTTGGTTTTATTTATAGTGTCACTTGGCGTCGTTTTGTTAATACTATTTTATTAATCTTTTTTGGTGAGGAAAAAAAACCGGGCAAGTACTGGTTTTGTACCACATGTGTCAAAAATGTCTTGGAGTCTTCATACGTAAAAGTTACGGCAGGGATGAGCCTTCGCCCACACTTGGAGTGACCCGCGATTAATTTCTGAAAATCTTCTTTACTGTTGCCGAGTAGGGCGAGGTATTGATTCGGATGTCTAAAATCGATTTGATTCACAAGGGCCTGATTTTATTCCGATTCACTTCGATTGATTTGCGATTGAGTTAAGGATTTCAAGCAGTCACCATTTTACTTTGATGTGGAAGACTTTTTCAGAAGAAGCAATTAAAAAAAACGAATACGTGTAGCGTTTAAAAAAAAAAAATGTTAACCCAAAACTTCCCGACAACTTTACGGCCCTACGCTGGCACTCTTGAGCCAGCCCATTCAATTCGGAGATTGAATGACGTGCAGGATAACATATATTATCACATTGAAATCTTGGAGAAAGTTGATTTACATGAAAACATGCACAAATTTGCATTTAACAAAAGGGAACTTGCCAGTGCCAATCACCTGGAAACTGAGATATGAAGGGAAATCGGGATCAAATTGAACAAATTATTACTTCTTTGATCACGATCTCAGTTGGGAACAACAGAGGTGAACGAACGTGCAGGTTTGATTGGGCAGAACAAGTGCGCTGTTGACAGGCAGATGTTGTCGATCCGTCGGCGTGCTCTCGGCTATCAGGGAAAACACAAACAAGCAGGTCATGAAGGAGAGACACCGAGGGGGAAATACACCAGTGGCTTTGAGAGTCATGCGCTTTTTAACAAGAGTTCACCGCAATACGGGAGAGTAGGGAAGCACAGCATTAATACAGCGGTAGAGGACAGCGATCATGAATGGGGAAACGGAAAGATGGATTACACACACGGATCAAGCGCTGGAAATCCCCTGTGTAGATGTGGGCAAAATCACAGAGATGGCACACCACCGAATGCCAACCACGTCTTGCGGCAAGCGTTTTGATTCGATGAGGCTTTTAAAAGCATAATGGACCCGTGCGCCTATGCACTTTGAAATGAACTTGGAAAAAAATCGGTGTTAACATGTAATTTTTTTCCCCTCCTTCTGGTCTCTTGGAAGGGATGTAAACAAGAGGTCATCATCTTGGGTCAGGAGGCCAATTTATGTTTACGTGGAAGCGTAAACATGAATGTATTCTTTCGTGTGTTATGCCGATGAGTGTCGAACGAGGAGGCAAAACCTCCCTGGCCTTTGCTGTCTTGTGTACTATGACAAATTAGTTCAGGGTGCTATCCCGAGGACTACTCTGTATTGTTGACTGCAAACGCATCTTGCCTGTCATAACAGTGCCGCCTCCTCCTATTTGTCGGTCTTCTTTTGGAAGAGCTGGTTCAGCTCGACAGTGCGACTTTGTCGCATGCTCCAAAAACAACTGAGGCCAAACTAGAGCCAGTAGTGTCTGAAAGGTATCAGGAGAGAGGACTGTGTCTCTGGGAGACTTGTTCCAATTGGCCGTGACCTCCTGACTGGGTGCTTGTAATTAGAAGCAAGTCCCTCGCTGTGCCTCCCTCTCTTCTCCAAAGTAAATACCTTGGCATCCAACCGGAATGCTGACAGACCTCTGTTTTGGGTGCTGTGTGAGAGGCGGGAGAGAGCTCCTTACGTTCAACACTCAGCCCTCGTACAACACTTGTTCCGTCTGTCAGCGACACTGTGATATTCTAAATGAAGAATATCACGGCTGTCTGATGACAACCGTGTGCATTTCTGTCAACTGTTAATAGCTTTAGCGCCGGAAATGTAAATCCATCCGTTCGCAACTGTATGCATGTTGTACGTGTATGTTTACAAATGCTTCGGACAGGGGTGGGGGGGGGACTTGTGTCCAAGTGAAAAACATGACAGGAAATCGATCTGTATACTCTCGGTGATGGATTCATGGCTTTTACATTTTACAATGACGTTAAGGATAATTCTAATGAATGAGCGAATCTAAGTTGGTCTTCTTATCATGGCGACGTAGGGATGGATGGATCTGAAGCGGATATACGTACAGACAAACCTCGGTTTTCGAAAGCTTCTGTTCTCAACCAAAGACTTTCGAGTTTTTTATGCCTCGGATTACGACAAATCGGTTCTCGACCAAACTGAGCGCACTTGAATGCGCCACTTGACTCCTCTCGCCTTCCTTACACGCGGAAGTGACGCTTCCTCGTGTAGCGTTCCACTGTGAGCAGACGTGTTCAATAAAGATTTTTTTTTTTTTATAAAGGACGTGGTTTCAGTTTTCGAACAAATCGGTTTTCGAACAGCCTTCTGGAACGGATTATACTCAAAAACTGAGTTATGACTGTATAATGTTTGAGGGGCTGTCCCGGCAGTGATTTGTTACCCACCTAGCGACAGTACATACTTCAAAACAAAGTTGCCATGGTTGTTTAGCCACAAAATGTTCGCAAAATGTGCGGAAGAACGCAGATCAAAGGTCGCTTGGATTATGCATTGTCTTACCCGCTCAAATTCTTCACTTCATAATAACCTTGACCATAGGCATGCAGTTTGCAAGGGAAATGATAGACTATCAGTTGCTGTATATTTTGATTGCATAACCCGTGTGTTTGCATTGACTCCCAACACTCGACGTTAAAATAAAACTCTGTTCATCCCTGCGCGGCTCAAAAGGCAGTCTGTATTTGAAAGAGCAGGCCACGGTATCTTGCCAGGGCCGCTCACCCGATAACCTTCACTGCAGGGTCTACTCCGGTGCAGTGCAAGAATGTGTGTGTGTGTGTGTGCGCCATGTCTTTTTTTAGGATTGTATCGAGTCCTATTGGATCATTTTTTTTTGATAATCGTTGACTGACTGTATTCTCTCCTATTTGAACCCTCACATTCCTTGCGCAGGACTGAAGCAGGGTGTCTCGAGCTGCTCGTTTCGGGTTCGGCAGCCTTACGCGGCAATGACGTCGAAAGTTAAAGAAGCCTGAGGACCATAGCAGAGCCGTGAGCGGTTTTGGTGTTTGGTCTGCGCGCTCCGAGATTAGCGCAGCAGGTTGCCGCAAGCTTAGTTAATGACATGCCTATCGCCGAAGTCCTTGGGATGTCTGGTGGAGGGACCCGCACTTACAGTACACGCGAAAGGCACATCGCTTCCTTCACGAGCCGAGTAGATGTGACCTCATCGAATCACCATGGCAGGCTAACATTGCGGCAAGAGAAACAACATAAAATGTCTCGTCTCTGCCAAATGGGACGGGACATCGTCAGCCACAAATAGTCACTTAACATCCAGATGACACACCATGCTCCCATCCTGACATTAAGTCCTAATCACATTTTCCAAAGCTGAAAGGCGGTATGTGTGACTGCACTCGTATGCAAATATAGCACAAATTAGGAAGGCGCTATTTAGCCAACGCAGACGTCACCAACGTTCGTGGCATACATTTTCATATGAAGAATGATTGTACGAATATAGCCATGTAACTCACTTTAATTCTTCTGGGAAGGCTGTCCACAACGTTTCGGGGTGTGTTTATGGGAATTTTTGACCATATGTGAGGTCACACCCTGACGTTGGCCAGGAAGACATGGCTCTCAGTCTCGGCTCTTAATTTTTCCCGAAGGTATTTTGTTGGATTGAGGTGCAGGCTAGTCAAGTTCATCCACACCAGACTTTGTCATCTTTGTCTTTATGGACCATGTGGAAAGTGGAAGTGGCCAGCTCCGAACTCTTCCCAAAAATTTGGGAGCATGGAATTGTCCAAAAATCTCTTGGTATACCGAAGTATCGCATAGTGCATGTCATATTTTCCCAGCCAAAGTTCACAGAGAAATGATTTGGAAAGGATTTTACAAAAGTCATTTGGCTGATTTTTCATCTCGTGAAGTTTTTTTTTTGGACCATTTTCCTCACGTTTTGTGTTATGTTAGTTCCATACAGGGTTTAACCGGGTTTGCGACTTGAGGTGGTCTAGACCTGCCTTGGTCTTTTTTTTTTTTCTTGACTCAGTCTGACATTGCATTTGTGTTGTTCTTCCCTTCTGTCAGTACACTGTTTATATCCTTAAATTCCTACTGTATTTTATGGGGAAAGCGTTGCTGAGTGCTAGTTACAGCACTGTCCTATATCAGTCAGCAGCCTGTTTATGTCCCAAACCCAAGAGTCGGGAGATGAGCCAAGCGCTCAGTGCTCTGCCAGATCAATCCGAGAGTGAGCGAGCGAGCGAGCGAGGAGGGACAGAAGGTTGGGCTTGAAGGAAAAGGGGGTGTGAGCATTTCTTCTAGCGCGGTTCTCTGACCTACCTCCATGCCGCCGAGTTCCACTGTTTGCCCACTCTGTTAACTATTACCAAAAGGCTGTGTATCTTGGCTCCAGCCCAACACTCTTACACATACTGTGGCCCATTATCAAAGGAGACCTGCACGACGAGCTCTGGAAGCTTACCAAAAGGCCGCAGTTTCAACCCTAAGACCAAACCTAGCACCAGAGCACACTACTCATAGTTTTCTCGCAACTCTCATTCTCCGAAGCCCCCCCTTGGTTCGAACATACACATTGGTGAAACTGCACTTGGCAGGTACCTCGCCCACCCCCACACACACACACACACAGACACATCTTTTTAGAATCTCTTTCATATCCAGCCTTCGTTTTCAGGCCAGGCAGTAAAAATGGTGCGCGATACGGTCTGTTTTATGAAATGGAAATGATCAAGTGACATCACAGAAAGATAACACTGGTCAATAATGTATTTAAAAATTTTAATCCGAGGTGTCACTGAACGAGGGTTTCTCACATCAGTTGAACCTCTCACCTCGAAATTCAATTGAGTTCATTTTCATGGCAAAGGGGGACTTGGAAATGGAATGCAATTGATCTTGATCACTCCTCCAAACATTCTGGGGTACATGCAAATTGCAAATTATTTTTAAAAATGAGGCCGTTAGACTGTGAAATTTAATGTTTGTGTCATTTTCAAAACCTTTGGTTTCGGCCGCAGTAAAATAAAGCCATCGCCGACACAATTTGCTGTTGACCAGTGTAATTAGACAAGTCGTAATAAAAATCAAAGCAAATTGAAAAGTCAAAAGCAATGCGGTGAAATGTATGCGGGTCTACTTATGACACCCGACTTAGGTCAAATACTGCCGTCTACCCGTGATGTGAGCGGATGTAGTTGCTCGTAAAGTAAAATGCCAAGCATCTCCTCTTACATAAGGCAACAAGGCATAGTCTATGAATAGTGATCTTCCGATATAAACACCGGAGCCTTGTCAACACTTTTTGTTTTATTTCTGAATATCTTAACTTCCACATCGGTTGGGCGAAGCATTTTCAAAACTTTGATTGGTCAAAAATGTGTCAAAATAACACCCGCGTGTGGACTGACAAATAGCATAGACTTGTGAAGAAACTTGAAAGAGACCAAATTGTGACATAGGACAATTTGGCCCAATGCATGCGGTATGTTTCTCATTTCCGGTATTTTTTTTTTTTTTTGTCCCTTTACCCAAAGCATTTTGCAGTTATTCCGTCTTGTGAACATGTCTACATTATCTGAATATGGCTTTGCTAATAGTCACTGAGGGAGCATTTGAAGACACAGGCAAGCTCCAATTGCAACGCCGGTCCGCTCACTTCCAGTAAATATCCAGATTCTGGTCCCTTTGCATAGAATAACTGTCACGAAACAGTTCCCAAACATCAAAACACATCCACATAATGTTGTTTGGGGGGGAAGGGGGGGTTCGGTCAAGGGCCACAGCTCGCGATCATAGGTGAGGGAAGGGCGGGCTACGTCGATGGACGTGCAAATTGAGAGCTTCAAAACACACGGAGGTTCTGATTCTTATCCCAACTGCTTCACACACAGCAGCAAGTCGCTTGAGTGAGAGTTGAGGTGGCTTGATGGAGCCAAAATAACCAAATGAAACTAACAAACAAAAAAAACCCAAAATGTCATATAGTGAAACTCCTCTACAACGAAATCATGTTTGCAGCAAGAAATTTTTCACAACAGGGGGTTTTTCACTGTAGCAAATTTGAAGCAGGAAAGTGGTAATGGTGTTAATGCATGAAGATTTTTTTCACACTAGGGGGTATTTTCACCCATGTAGATTTCGTTGTAGAGGAGTTTCACTGTATTGAGGCTACCAAACCATACTCCCTAAGGGCTCTGCTGCATTCTGTCTATAAAAAAAAAGTTATGGACATAATCAGTAACAAAGGGGAAACTTTGGGGAAATCCCAATCCTCACGGAAAATGAATTTGACTTTCTGCACGCAATGGAGTGTAAAATCCGACGCCGGTCATACAAGGATTAAACAGCCCGTGTCGGACGGTCTTTCTCTGCAGACTCCCACAGCACCGCTTACGCGATTCCCAGTGGGACATTGTCGAAATGCCTTCTCACACAAGTCCACAAAACACATGGAGACTGCTTGGGCAAATTCCCCTGCAACCCCCCCCAGACATTTGGTGAGGGTGTGGAGGTGGACCACTCTTCCACAGCCAGGGCGAAAAACCACATCGCTGAGGGTTTTTTTGAAACTACGGTGTGGAATTTGGGAAATTTGAGCGTAACTGGATGTAAAGTTATTGTCAAACATTTTTCTCATTGAGGCCCTCCCTGTAATTTTTAATATTTCAAGTGTATATATTTTATTAATCACCACTTGGCCGCGACTTGATGCGATGTGGATGTTATGATGTAGTGGATAAGACGTGTCATCATTTAATGAGTTGGTTGGCGTTAAAATTCAGTGAGCACAGACTACTTACTGGATGTGATTACTGTTTGTGTCCATGTCTGCGGTTGCCATGGTGTAGTATGTCACTTGATTCGATCAGGTGGCGGCCTCATCCGACTTCAGCCAGGTGTGCACCCGTATTAGCTTCAGTCTGTTCTCATGCTGTCTTTGTTGGCATGTAAACACGTCTTTTCAAGTGTCGCTAGTTTTGTGTTGATATATATGTGAAGTCAGATTCTCCGCAGTGATATGTAAACAAATGGCGCTCTGAAGTGTGTGTGTGTGTGTGTGTGTGGTTGTGTGCCAGACTGATCCGAAAGTGAGATTTTGTTATCCTTTGATGCACACGCTGGCTCACATGTTGCTTCAGTGAAGCTACCGAATGTAAAGTACAAAGTATCTCTACTCCGGTCACTTTTTTTGTTTTAGTCTCCTGCCAGGTTGCGAGTGAGAATCTGTTCTCAATTGCCATACCGAATATAGCATCTTCAAAACAGAATACCTGCAATTTGAAAAGCAGAATACATTTTGCTGCTGTTGTACTAAAAAAAAATTCGATGATGGTACAATTCACAAGTGATCTGAGCTTTCAAGCACACACTGTACATCCATCGGCCCTGTGGTTACCGTTTACCTGTATGATTGTCATCACCTTGGAGAGGCTAGTTCTTCCCCCTTCAGAGTTTTTCTTTTCGCTCCCTCGGGCCTAAGACACCTTTGTTTTCTTGAAGAATGATTTCCTTTTGGGTCACCTCTCCACCCTTTCAGGGCAGTGAAAGTGGATCTGTCCAGGGCCTCTCCATTACATAGCCCATCAGATAGGGAGGGCAAGATAACTCCCCTCTGTATAATAAATGTCTCATATTTGATCTTCACAGGTGGGAGTGATCTCACAACACTGAAGCCCTGGTGCCTCTCTGGGGACCACTTGCATAAACACCGCCTTTTTAGTCTGAAAAAGATGAGTCCGGTAGCCTTTTGATATACCGTATTGGCCCGAATATAAGACGGCCCTGATTATAAGACGGCCCCCTCTTTTTCAAGACTCAAGTTTGAAGAAAGACTTTTTTGAACACCAAATTAATTTTTAATCAGAAAATAATTACAGTACATCTGAAACAAATGATTATAACAGTATATTTGAGAGAAAAAGCATGTTATTTTTCCTCTTTCAAATCTTAATATCTGAACATTTAAATATGTAAACTAAAGTACAATCACATTCGTAAATGAATGGCTTCTGGTTTTTGAAATGTAAATGACATCATAACTTCTCCTCAGCTGCCGGTTAACCTGGCCGATCTTCGTCCCACTTTTCTCCAGATTGTCGCTACGTTTCTCCATTTTATGTTATCTCTTCTATTATTTTCTTCTCTTTTCTTTCTTACCGCTGTTTATTTTTCTTCTTCGTGCTACCGCTATTTTTATTTTTATTCTTTGTGACAGGGGTTCGCTTTGGCCTGGGGAGTCAAGTTCAGCATTCGCTTCAATGATATCTGGCGCCATCTAGCGTCGTGAATGGGGATAATGTTTAGACCCCGAATATAAGACAACCCCCACTTTTTCAGTCTTATTTCAATGCAAAAAACGCCGTATTATATTCGGGCCAATACGGTACAAGTTGGCAGCAAAGAAGTCGTCAAAAAGGCACACGGCCTAGCGTTGCTTTTTCCCGTGCTTTCATGGAAAGGTGAAAGGTTAACATTGCTTATTCGGCCAGACCAGGCTTCGGGGAAGCTTCATGGTGTGAATCGTAAAAAAAAACATCGTAACCTTCAGCCCAACTCCCTTTCTTACCATAACCCAACCAACACCACAATGTACAGGAGAGAATACTTTAGCCTTACCGGTTCAAAGTTCAAGCACAGGTCCCGGCAATCATTGACTCAGTCAAGCTCCACACCGTTTTAATAGAAAGGAATGTAGCGGCCAAATCAAAAGGGGGAACATTAGAAGAGTTGGCTTCAGAATAGACAAGGGATCATAAATACAGTGGAAAGTAAATAGCGTGGGCCGAACGCCAGGCTTCCTTGTTAGTCCATATAATGTTGCGTGGTTGCGGTTTGAATGGGATACTGTGGAGACATACTGTAGGAGGCAAGCGTAGCTGGGAGTTCTGCTTCACTATCTGCACCGGGCGTGCAACACATCTTCGGGCCGACACTGGAAACCTTGGCTTGTCAATTATTTTTCAAGGAGATTTCTTTCTCGTAGATCATTGGCCACAAGAGGTAGGGGTGTGTTCCACTAGACCGCCCTCCACACGCTGCCTGGCGGGGCTTCCACGGACACTGATGTGTGCTACGGTGTTGACAAAGTAGTGCACCGTGGCTGTAGTCTTACCTGCAGTCTATCAGCAAGCTTCAGTCAATCATGAAGCAACAGTAGATTGTTGGTGGTGCTTTGGGAACACTCGATGTGGGTGATGTATGAACAGTGGCAATGATGAATGAGGTATTTGAAAGAGTGACCCAAAAGAATTGTGAGAGTGGCTTAAAATAGAAATGCCACAAAATGTCGACATATGCGTCTTCTGCCATAAAAACACTGGTGTCTTTTAGTGTGATAAGAGAGCTGATGAAGAACTAGGGTTGGGCATTGGACTGCATTTTCTTTGGCAAAATAAAGTAGAAGTAAGCATGAGTCAAGGCAACCAATGTGTGAAGTATTGCTAGTTTAGCATCTGTACTGTAGCTACGGCACTCCTTTAAAAAAAAAAAATGTTTTCAGGACTCTGAAATAACTAAAAGGCATATTTGAGCAAAGCTTTTGAGTTTCCTAATGGTCGCGGTGAAGCAGCACATGCTGAGAGTGTATTTCCTAACTTCGCCACAATTAGCGAATGGGGATTTTGGGTACGAGGCCGAGCTGTACTGTCCTTGGTCTCGGTTTGTGTCAAATACATTTACCCCAAAACATTTTTTTTTCCTTCTTCATGAAGCATTTTTTAAATACTTTGTAGCAGCGGTGTCAAATTCATTTTTGCCACGGGCCACTTTGGAGTTACGTCTTTTTGGAGGGACATTATGACCACTAAAATGTGTAATCGTCTCATTGCATTATTACTTGTACACCAAATTAATGGATTACTAGTTTACAAATCAGTCAACTGATTGTTTTTTTTTTCAATTTTCCACGTGAGTGTAAACAGGGTAACAAAATTATTGCAAAATATTAACGTTATTTATTACACGTGACAATTTGTCATTTCATTAAAGATTTTAGTAAGAATCATGCAAGTCGACACACACATGATTTGCTTTTGCAGGCCACATGAAATGATGTGGCGGGCCGGATCTGGCCCCCGGGCCTTGAGTTTGACTCCTGTGCTGTACAGTAGCGCATTGCCTGAAAAAATACTGAAAAAATTACTGCAGTGTGAGCGAGATTATTTTATTTTTTTGTGACGTCTGAAGTTCGCATTGTTTGTTGCATCACTTTAATACAAATGGTTCTAATGTAATCTGATGATCATTCTTGAGATCAGTCCACCTGTTTGTTTTAGCGTTTGCGAATGATTTCCCTTAGTGACAAGAAACTTCATGAGCAGTCAGTAAAGTGCAAACCTATTTGTGTCCAGCTTTATCCAAAAGTGGGAAAATATAATGCTGTATTTGGGTTTGATTCATCCTCCATTTGTTCTTTAAGCTTATCACGGTCTGTGTTCCCGCTGCCAATGTTGGCGTCAAGTACAGTAGCGTCGCAAACAGGTTTTAACTCCCAGCGTTCTCATTGTATATAGGTTCAGTTCTTGCACACTTTGCTGTCATCTTCCCTTATATTTTTAGATCTCTTATCTGATGTTGTCATGCTGAATAAACATCTCTTTGATAGTTGCAGGTTCCGTCAGTCGGCCCTTATCAGCAGTTCCTTTGATCAGCGGCACTTTTTTCATTCTGCGAAAAGCTTGAAGGGTGCAGCCGGCGGAGCAGAAAAATATGACGGAAATGTGATCTCAATGGTTTTTCTCGGCTGCGTTCAGTTCACTCCATGAAATCACATGACTGACAGTGGAATCCCGATTATCTCCCTTGGGTTCTTTAGAATGACCCAAAAAATGACACCTGTGTGGGTTAATCATGCTTCCTGATGTATAATTATTATATATTATATTCCATATACTGTACCCCCATTGAGTGTGAGCATTTGGACCAGGGCTTGAAATGAAACATCTGAAGAGCATTTAACATTATGTGTGTTGTGTGGTTATTACTCAAAATGTAAATCATTTTCATGCTAGAAAGATGCACGTTGTAGGTTCTATTCCTGGCCCTTGTGACCACGTTCCGAGTGTTCTTGAGCGAGGTACTGAACCCCAAATTGCTCTTGATACGTTAAGGTGCTTTGAGTGCTTTGTAGGTGGAAAAGTGAAAAAGTTTTAATTTTCATTCTGTATTATGCAGCTTTTTAGCAAGGAAGCCGGGAATTCCCCCACAATGTCCAATATTTTTTATTCTTCACAATCTCTTATTGGCAGTTCAAAGGAGGAGTCATCACCATGTCTGTAATTGATTCCATTAACACTTGGAAAAAATGCACATGTGTCAAACTCTGTTCCTTGAGCGCCAGTATCCTGAATGTTTCTTATGCCTCTCTCCTCTAACAGACCTGATTAAAAAGATCAGGATCATTATCAGGCTCCTGCAGAGCTTGCAGATGAACTGACGATTTATTAAAATTAAAATGAGGTCTTTTGGAGAGGAGAAACCAGAATTTGCACGTTAACAGTTAGCCTTAGTGCTTGCTCGCAAGTTCAAATGTGACTGTGTTTGGGTACAGATTATGCTTTTGCCTTTGTCAATAAGTTTCATCGAAGAGGGTTTTTCAGCCAATGTTTGCCCATAGCATTGTGGCACGGGGGTGGGGGGGGGCAGTTGCATTGATTGAGTAGGTGTGCATGATTGACAATTGGTGCGTATGAAGTTGAGCATGAACACTGAGCCTCTACATGCCGAGGTCAGTGCTCATTGGCCCTTTGTGGGGGTAACGTTGGGGAGCAGTATAGCCTGATGCAGAAGAGGAGTGTGGGAACCAACTGGTGCAGAGAATGGGGGTTGGGGCGAAAGATGAGGTAAAGGTTCTGGAGCCCGATAATCAGCGTGGTGATGTCTTCATTGGTTGGCCTAGTTGGATGGGAGTGACAGTACAGGGCAGGTCGCTGAGAGCTTTAGGCTTGGAGAACACACAATATCGGACCTAGCGTCCTGGCGCGCGTTGCACCCCTGATTAAATCTAACAAGAAGGGTCAATGCGTTGTCAAAATCGACATAAAATATACTTTGTGTGTTATTCAAAAATTAACCTAACGTATACATGTTTAAATCTATTTGTATACAGCATTAAGTCATGTTAATTACTTCAAAATTTACTTCTACATGCATGAATACCATTAAATTTGGCCTTATAAATATTATGCACATGTACCTATATGGAGGGGGGGGGGTTGCTACTTCACTGATTTTCTTTTATCGCGTGTGGTTTTGGTCCCCATTAACTGCGATAAACGAGGGATTACTGTATTGTCATTGTAACGGGTCATATATGAGCATTTCTTCTATATTTGTCATGTCAGATTTGTGTCATGTCAACAAATGGTGGGGTTGGTGAGGGGGCTAGAGTAAGCATAATATAGAAGTCAGTTCATAATATCACCACTAGCCATTTTAATGTTGCTGTTAATAGTTGTTTTTTTTTGCACCCCATTAATATTTGGGCTTGATCAGGATCTTTGATTAGCATTCACCGCCATTATGGTCACCACGTTGGTCTCCACGGTAACTCTAGTCCGAAGAGACAGAATAGTTCCCCCGCCTGCATGGCAATACAACACCCTCAGTAATCTCTAGGCTTTAGTCTCGAGCATACAATCAGGAGCACCGGTCTCTCCAGTTGGAACAATATCAACCCCCCCTATTGCAGTGAAATCTTAACTGCGCACAATTAAAGCCTGTCAATGAGAGGCCAGCTGTTCCTCGCCCTCTGCCGGACTGTCCGGGGGCCTCCGACGGATGTGCGACACGTTCAACCCTTCTGCCCTACACACACTTGCGCACACTCCAAAGGCTTGCGCGAAAGCATAAAACGGCATTACCAGCATGCATCAAGTTACAAAGCATCGAGCTTTTCCACCCCGCCGCTAACGTAGAAAGCGGTGGGAAACATACACACCCGTGTGCTACTACACACGACAGCATGTGCTGTTTCACACAACGGGTTCTCAAGGCCACATGTTGTTCAGGACATCGTTCTGCAACCATTACGATCCAAATAGAATGAAGCGCTTGTTAGTATCCCAAAGACATCACAAGCAGCTGGAAAAGACCCCTTGGTAAACATTTCAGATTATGGATGGTTAAACAAGTCGACCCCTGGCTGAGAAAGACAAGATCAAGCCAGCTGTCCTCAGCCATGAAGTTGTTCCAAGAGAAGAGGATCCCATGATGTCCAATAGTGCAGCTGTACTCCCGAGTACTCGCATACAACCAAACTGACACTGTCCGATCACTTAATGTGTAACTGGAATTTAACAAGGAGAAAGAAACTACCGTATTTTTCGGATTATACGTCGCTCCGGATTATAAATCGCACCAGCCAAATAAAATGCATAATTAAGAAGGAAAAAAACATATACATTCAAACCTCGGTTTTCGAACGTCTCGGTTCTCGTCCAATTCGGTTTTCGACCAAAAATGGCGCGTTTTTTTTATGCCTCGGATGACGAACACATTTTGGTTCTCGAACAAACTGAGCGCACTTGAATGCACCATTTGACTCCTCTTTCCTTCCTTACACGAGGAAGTGACGCTTCCTCGTGTTGCTTTCCATTGTGAGCAGACATGTTCAGTAAACCTTTTTATTTTAAAAAGAGCGTGGTTTCGGTTTTCGAACAATTTCGGTTTTTGAACAGCCTTCTGGAACGGATTATGGATGAAAATTGAGGTTTGACTGTATAAATCGCACTTGAGTATAAGTCGCATTATTGTGGGAAATGTATTTGCTAAAATCCAACACCAAAAACATACATGTCATCTTGAAAGGCAATTTAAAATTAAAATAAAACTAGAAACAGGCTGAATAAGTGTATGATATGCTAACGTTACATGACGCTTAAACAACGAACTAGACAACTATAGCACAAAGAACATGCTAACAAATTAACCAAACCACCAGCGTCCCTCCAAATCACGAAATCCAATGAAATCTTCATGCTCGGTGTCACTTTTAAACAACTCCGCCAACTCCGGAGGTAGAAGATGATAATGTGAAAATAACACGTGATGTGTACGTGTTAACCATTTCACACAAAAGTCGCTCCAGAGTATAAGTCGCACCCCCGGCCAAACTAGGAAAAAAACTGCGACTTATACTCCGGAAAATACGGTAAACTAAGATGTTTCTGGATTTGAGTTTTTGTGTGAATGGGGATCGAAGTACCCTGCCATTGACGGTCAACTCCTCCTGGATGTTTTTGCTAGTTTGACAGTTTGATTTATCCGATGCCTGCATGATGTTCTGTTTGAGGGCTTAGTTTTAATGAGTGGATCTTTAATGTTCCCACGGCCGCCACCTGTTTGCAGCTGTGAATGAAACTATCAGGTGTATTTGCGACTGCGCCTGTCTTTAGCCTCAGATTCATAATAGGATGAGGGGACGGCGGCCAAACGCATTTGATGCGCTTGATGTGGACGGCAGATCGCCTGCCAAGTTGAGTGCTTTCCTAATCTACATGTAGACCGGAATACTTGGAAACCAAATTCTGGTGGAGAAGGGTAAGGGGGGGGGCCAAAGAAGATTGGATAACAAGTGAAAGCAACCCTCTGTTGGAGATTTTTTTTTTCGTTCGCGTGCTCATGTAACTGTGACAAAATCACAAAAAAAACACATAACCTCAACCTGTGGTTTTACTCTCCTTTCAGTTGTGATGCTAATTTAATCTCTCCATCAATCGTTCCCTCTATGATATAATGTCTTAAAACTGCATGTTGACGTCTATACATCTTTTAAAATCAGCTGTAGGTTTCATAGTTGTCAGGCCTTGTGCTTGTTTGGACCATTTTTGTTGTGGGCGGAGTATTGAGATTGCAGTGGCTGGAAGCTCCGCCTTGTTGTCGAAAGCGATGGACATTCATTTTAAATGATGATTAGCTACGCTTAAACTTTTCCTCTGCGGTGTTATTTCGCTGTTACAAAAAGCCTTTCAAGTTTCTAGGCTGCTTGTTGACTCCAGCAGGGTTGACCTTGTGTGGCTTTTGAAGACTACGTCGCGTCTGCAGTCTTCATGCCCCCCCCCTAATCAGCAGCAGAGCGGACTAAGCTAAGTAAATGGCCGGGAATGGAAGAAAGGGTAGCGGGATGAAAGAGGACAGATTACATATTCATCTGGCCAATTTAGAGGAAGTGAAGCCTACAGAGATGCCTGTCAAAGCACCATGACGAAGCCCAGATTACACAACCGTGTGCAACTGTAAGACACGCACCTCAGTCTCGTTTCTACCTTCTGTCTCCGTTTCAGACACGCATGTTTTGCCACCTTTAGCTCACGGTGTTTTGTGGAAGGCCCTCACCTCCCCGATGCCGGCGTGTTTCTGCATGTACGGTCTTTGTCTCTTATCGTCACTCCACGTTGCTTATCAGTTTCCTTTTGTACACGTTTTTTTTTTCTTCTCTATGTCTGTTGCTGGTATGCTTATATATATTTTTTATAGTACTGTCCTTTTAGGAAAGTCGTACTTTGAGGCCATTTTTTTTCTTTTCTTCTGTTTATGTGGCGGTCATTCGGAGCCTGTAATTGGTGCACTGACAGTAATATATTACCTATAAATCATATATTGGTGCCCCTTGCATAACTGCATGAGCCCATATCGCAGAATACAATCAGGATACATTTTCTGTCCTTACTTTACTGATGACTTGCGGCGAATAGAATAAATTGAGGTTTTTATCAATGGCCTGAAAATGCTACTCTGCATTACCTCCTTCCGCTGCTCAACATGATGCACCATTTTTTTTTGTATCCTAATATATCTGTTGTTGGATCTTAAGAGAGTAAAAGATTTCAATCCCGCAAAGTTCGGTCAGAGCGTGATATAAAAAAATCCGTTATTAGTCCGATCCTCACTATTAGCCATTAGCATAGCTATAGCTTTTTTATTTTATTCATTTATGTTGTCCCCACCAAACTTAGTGACAATCCACAGATTGGTGATCCGGTCCAGGATGTTTAAAGTGAGAGCAAAAGCACGTTATTTTGCCTCATTCAAATCTTAATATCTGAACATTTAAATATGTAAACTAAAGTGCAATCACATTCGTAAATGAATGGCTCCTGGTTTTTGAAATGAAAATGACATCCTAACTTATCCTCAGCTGCCGGTTAACCTGGCCGATCTTCGACCCACTTTTCTCCAGATTGTCACTACGTTTCTCCATTTTCTGTTATCTCTTCTATTATTTTCTTCTCTTTTCCTTCTTACCGCTATTTTTGCGTGCTACCGCTATGTGACAGGGGTTCACTTTGGCCTGCGGAGTCAAGTTCAGCATACGCTTTGATGATATCTGGCGCCATCTAGCGTCGTGAATGGGTACTAGACCCCGAATATAAGACGATAATTTCAATGCATCTAAAAATACGCAGTTAAAAAGGTGATTACTGTCCGATGTACTAATACTCCGACCAAAGCAGGCAGTCTCTGAGGCGGTGCCACGGCCGTCAGGTCGGGTGACCGCAGCGGAAACCTCGGCTGCGGCCATCATTCAAGTGAATGAAACCTTAAGTTTCAATACTTATCGTAAATATTGTTTTTCGAGTCAAGGAGACTTACACAGTGCTTTCAAAAGATCTGATCGGGCCGGACGTGACGGTAGTGGTCCGATAGTTATCATGCATCCCGAAATACGGGCAATGAAGTGAAATTCTATCATTTCCCATAGCTCACCTGATGGTCTCTCACAGCACATTACCGACTTAGGCATGACGTTGTTCTCAATGAAAATCGTACAGTTCGCGAACGTCTCTGTTCTCGTCCAATTTCCAAAAATATTTTTTTATGCCTCGGATGACGGTTCTCGAACAAACTGAGCGCACTTGAATGCGAACACAAGGAAGTGACGGGTAGACGAGGAAGTGAGGCTACTGTGAGTAACGTTTTAAAAAGAGCGTATTCTGGAACGGATGGACGAAAACCGAGGTTTGACTGTACAGTAAACATTCTCATCCCCCCGGAATTCTATGAAAAGGAATATCCTTCACCCGTAATAAAAACCTATGCATTAACATTTTGACTACGATATTAATGTTACTTAAGCGGAAATACTTAACCCGGACGTCATGCAGCGGGAGCTTAAATACACGCAACGCCCACCCGATGTTTTCACTTCGCATTTTTTGATAATCAGATTCGAAACGACGACGTGTAAGTGAGTTTTTATTGGCGTGCGTTTTACTGTAATTGCGAACGATTTTAACTTTATTCACTTACGTGCTGTTGATCGCGGCACTAGCTTAAAAAGCAACGCCCACTCGACACAATGGAAGAAACGTGTTCGCTTCGCCGTTTTCTATCATCGGATTCGAAACGACGACGTGTAAGTAACTTTTTATTGGCGTGCATTTAACTGTAATTGCGAACGATTTTAACTTTATTCACTTACGTCCTGTTGATCGCGGCACTAGCTTAAAAAGCAACGCCCACTCAACACAACTGGAGACACTTGGAAGAAACGTATGTCATCGGATTCGAAACGACTAAGTGTAAGTGACTTTTTATTGGCGTGCGTTTTACTGTAATTGCGAACATTTTTAACTTTATTTACTTTCGTCCTGTAGATCATGGCATCGAAAACGAAGAAGAACCCAACAAAACAAAACAACCCCAAATAGACTCATTTTTTCCCAAGACTGAAAAAAATCAACATTAAAATACTGTACATACTATACTGTGTTGTGGTTTTTTAAATCTACACCTGTACTGTGTACTGTACTGCTGTTTTTGTTATATAAACAGTTTTTGGACAGTATAGTTTTGCATTTTATTGCTTGTGTTGTTACACATGCAGTTTTCAACATACTTGCAGGTTCATAAAGGACATGTACCATGCTCATTTCCCAAAAGAGAAATTTCTCTTATAAGAACAGATTGGACAGCGCAAACATGAGTCCGTACTAGAGAATGTTTACTGTATTGTCTTCTCTCTGTGTTGGCAATTTCTGAGGGAAATACTGATTTTTTTATTTTTTTTCCTAGACTCAAGTATCTCACGAGGTTTATGTTTGACAAGGTCGAGTGGGGTGTTTATTTTCTTCTCCGCATTTTGAAAAGAATCTCTTAATCACTGAATGCATACCTGCAAGAATCTTGCTCTCCTTGGGGGTCTGACAGCTCATCGGGCATGTTTTTGATTTCTGTCTGATTCACCTGCCTCCTACGTTCTGCTTCATTAGCCTGAAGGCCCCCCTTTGATTGTGCGATTTCAATTGGATACACACCAAAGGAGTGTCAGAGGTCTTTGCTTAGGGCCAGATTCATCACATTCAAATACTACAGCCTCTAATTAAGCTTTTTTTGAAGGGAGTGGCGGCTTTCATTATCTGCGAGTCGGTTTGGAAGTAGTCGTCCTGGTTGTTGGGAGTATTTTACCCCCGTGTTCTCGAGTCTGATAAAGTAATGATCGTGAAGCCGCTATGACTCCCAGAGACGTAGCAGCAACAGCAGCAGCAAAGCACCTGGAATTGTTATCTCCTCTTTTAGGGCCAGCATGTAATGTGGAAAACATACCGAATGTGGAAACCTTACTCAGCCAGCTCCACTTCTTTTCGCGCAATTGGGTTTCACCTGCCAGTGGAGTTTTCATCATTGTTTTCTCCAGTGAATTCATTTCTCGATAAAGTTTTTCCTTGAATAATTACACAAGAGTGACTCTTGTCTTTGCTTTGAATGAACTAGCCTGAAGTTCAAATCAATGCGATATTTTTTTTTTCCCCCCCCGAATTAGCTCACATATGTGGTAAAATAATGCACAGATAGCACTCTGTGGCCTAGTACATGCAGCCAGATAAAGAACAATCATGCCGCCCGATGTTCCTCCGGGCCTCTGCCACCGATTATGGCGCTCCCTTGTGATGAATGTCTGAGATTCCCTGCTTGTCTCTCGAACTGAACATGTTCCCTTGGTGGGAGGAAGTGCTTTGGATGTCATTGCCCATCTACCCAGAGGGGCTGCGTGTTGAGACGCACCCCTCCTCTTTCCACTCCCTCGCTGCTATCCTTTCACACCCCATGCGCTGATCTCCCGACACATCCATCTCTCCCGAGGCGACAGTAGTGGCTCCTTTTTCTAAACTGTCTAACTTCTGAGGTCCTCCCGATGAGACAAACATGTCACACTGTTAGAACCCTGCCAGCATCGGCTCCAACATGATCCGTACGTCGTCGTGTCGGCCGCACGCGGCGTCAAAAGTTCATTAATGTGAAGGGAATGTTGGAAAGCAAATCTGAAATGTTGAGCCAGTTGTCTGAGTAGTGTTTGACTCGTGCACAATTTCATCCATAAAAGGTGCTCAGAAAATGGTCTTCCTCAGTGTTGACTTTAGCTTGGCGTGCTTCATGTTCCAGTTGTGGACCGAAGTTGACATCATAAAGTGGCAAGAATTTCATATTCATTTGGGGCTTATAATCATTTATTTAAACCAGTCGTATTATGCGGTGGAATTATTATAAGACATTTGGGGCTGCAGCTGTAGAATATTTTTGGATCTCCTGTAAATAATATGAAATCGTCGGGTATTTGAATTAAAAAAAAGCCCTTTTTTTTTTTTTTTTGCTTGGTTAAAGGACAATAAATACATATGAGCAAATAACTTTTGACTTCATGAAGAGTGACAGATTGGTTTCATTTTGAGGTAATCAACTTTTTTTTTCATAAAATGTAAACTGTGCATAGCAACAAACTTTATTTTCATCTGAAGAAACATTAAATTAGATGTTGGGCTATAGTGGGAGTTGACGTCAGAGGCACAGTAGTGATTTTTTTTTTTCTGTCTTAAATAGCACATGAGAGTAAGACTGTTTGCTGAAAAAATAATCAATAGGAACTGCATCTGTGTCTGCCCATCAGCATCAAAGTGACCACAATTTTTTTTTTTTACTATTACTATTATTGGCTATTATGATGGTGGTCCAGTGGTTAGCGTGTCGACTTAACAGTGCAGAGGTACTGGGTTCAATTCCAGCTCCGGCTTCCCTGTGTGGAGTTTGCATGTTCTCCCTGGACCTGCGTGGGTTTTCTCCGGATACTCCGGTTTCCTCCCACATTCCATAAAATATGCATGGCAGGTTAATGGAACACTCGTAATTGCCCAATGTGTGAGCGTGAATAGTTGTTCGTCTCTGTGTGCCCTGCGATTGACTGGCAACCGTTCAGGGTGTCCCTCGCCTACTGCCCGAAGACAGCTGGGATAGGCTCCAGCACTCCCCGCGACCCTTGTGAGGATAAAGTGGATCAGAAAATGGATGGATGGATGGGTATTATGAATGGGAGTGTGTGACGGGCCACAATATGAATAACACATACTTATTCAATTCTGAACATTATTAATTAGATACATTTCAAGGTTGTCTGTGAATGAAATTCACACCAGGAAAAAGTAATTTTGGTCACTGTATTCTGTATATGTAATGTATGGATAGTTTAAAACATAAAAAACAACTCTACCGATATAACAGCCTATAGTGACAGGAAATACACCAATCTAATGATATGAAATTGAAGTCTTGCAATGTATTATTATTATTATTAGCGATATTTGAATCATTATTTTGTATGCATGTCTTTCGGTTGGCTCAAAAAAGCTTTATTTGATTGCCCTAAAATGGTGTAATCTGATAAGGCGGACTTGTGTAAGCAATAACTGTTTCGTTTTTGTTGCTTTATCCAAGCTTGTATATATTTTGAGCAGCTGGGATTTTAGTGGTTTGCCCCTCAGGCAAGTGATAAAGCTTTTCCTGCATGGGAGGTCTCGAAACCTGGGCAGATGTTCTTCCTTTACCTTTATAGGTGACACCCGCTATTAATTACCAACCGAGAAGAAATAAAATTCAACAGCAATTATTAATCACCGAAAACACCAATGTCCGTCGATGCATACTTGACAGATTCCTATCATAAGCGCTAGCATGACGGCTAATGATATATCGTCCCTTTTGAAACCTGAGTGACGTGAAGCCCTGGCGGCTTGCTCGGTGGTAAAGCATGTCTCCCGCGTACTTGTGCCAAGAATTACAGAGAGAGAGAGAGAGCATAGATAACCACTTTTTTTTTTTTTTCTCATCGAGCGACTGCCTTACTTAGCATGAAGTGCACAGCAGTCTGCGCGACGGCGATGACTCACATCTGCTCCCTGTGTTTCCCCATGGATTAATCGGGTGCGCCGTGATGACGAAACGGCTGCTTTAATGTGCCGCCGTTGATTTCATAGTTCAGGCAACAGTATGGGACTGCTCTCTCAGAATGACACGCACGCAGGGACACACCTACGTCTTACCTAACGTAGTTAGGACATTACACTTAAGACGGTCTCGATTCCTCACTTCTTACTGAGCTCGTCTTGAATCTAATGAGTCACCGCTTCAGCAGGCAATGTACATTCTAAACTGATTGAAAGGCGAGAAGCAACCGCACTGTCACAACCAATACATAACAAGAGGACATTTCCTCGTGTTGAAAACTGTCGAAATCATCAAACGTTTCTTCAACGTTCCAAGTAACAAGTTCCCATTGGGTCCCACGTGTCCAAACTACCTTTATGTCAAAACATTACACATTTATATTAAATCCTAAAAACAAATGTGTTAGATTTCTCTTGTGCACTTGTGCCTTACTTATCTCACGTGTACATTCTTAATTGATGTTATGTACCGTATTTTCCGCACTAAAAGGCGCAGCTAAAACCCTTCCATTTTCTTAAAAGGTCACAGCGCGCTTTAAAATCCTATGCGCCTTGCGTATGGTCATTACGGTAATATTCCATCCCCAAAATGGCTCCTTGCTCGAGACATGCTGACAACGCAGCGTTCAAACGTAAGGCGATCGGTTCGTCAGTTGAACACGGACATAGAGCAGCGGCAAGAGAGTTCAACGTTAACGAGTCAATGTTATAACTTGCTGCCGGTTAAGTGAACTGTGTCGCTGCTTTATTAAATACGTTTTACTGACATCTGATCGTTCTGTTGGCGTTTCCTCGAGCGTAGCTCCATCTAGTGGATGCATTGTAGATTGCGTCTTATAATGCCCAATGTATGAAAAAAAATTACAAAATAGGCCATTCATTGAAGGTGCACCTCATAATCCAGTGCTCTTTTTAGTGTAGAAAATACGGTATGTATGTGCGCGTGTGTGTTTTGCAATAGCCACATGATCGATAGCAGTGGAAAACGTGTTAGATAGGAAAAAAAATCAGAAAGGAAACCCCGGCATAGTACGTGTTTGAGGCAGTGCCTACAATATCATCTCTGCGTTATGCTAATAGGTGATTCTAAAGTACTGCTCGCCTCCCTGAATGTATGACTGTACAGTCAAACCTCGGTTTTTGAACGTCTCTGTTCTCGACCAAATCGGTTTTCGACCCAAAATTTCGAGTCTTTTATGCCGCGGATGACGACCGAATTTCGGTTCTCGAACAAACTGAGCGCACTTGAATGCGTCGCTTGACTCCCCTCGCCTTCCTTACATGAGGAAGTGACGCTTCCTCGTGTTGATTTCCATTGTGAGCAGACGTGTTCAGTTAAACATTTTTATTTTAAAAAGAGCGTGGTTTCAGTTTTCGAACAGCCTTCTTGAACGGATTATGGTCGAAAACCGAGGTATGACTGTATTAGATTACGCAGGTGTCATGAAATGAACAGCTCGAGCAAACGAACATGTGCTTGTGCATATTGGCGAAAAGAAAACCGGCCCAGTGTTTGAAACAAATATGAATATGACCAGCGCATTCCTCCGTTGTTACCTTTCAGCCTGTAAAGCAGGTGTTCAAAATTAGGTTAACACAACCCGGAGGTTGGCGTCTTGCTGTTTACTTAAAGAGTGCAATGTTGATGGGCACTACACCCCCCAACCCCATGCCCCCTCTATCTGCCACTGTGTTATTTTCACATTACCCCGCAATGATAAGCAGGTGTGAATGTGAAAAGGAGGGACGCCGAGTGCTCGAAAAGGTCAGGGTTGTTGTCGTTGCTTTGCGTCTGATGTGGTTTCCCAGGGAAAGAGCCTCAGCGCGCTGCATTTTGGCAGAGTGGCAGCTGGCCTTTGCCACTCAGTGCTGATTCCTGGAATATAAAAGCCTGTTAATGCTGGTTCTGAATTGCGGCCCAGCCACACACACCAGCACAATTTGAATGGACCCCAAACAAAGCCAAAAGCGGTGCTTCGCACCCAGTCTTTATTGCTGAGCTGCCACAAATTGATAGAATTCACGGCAGCCTTCAGTTTGACTCCATTCACCTTTCGTCTCCTTTTGAGCGCTGCAGGTGTGTGTACGTACGTGCGTGCGTGTGTCTGTATGTGTGTGTGCAGTCAGTCAAAGAGATGTGTTGGCTTGTCTACAAAGGCTCTGAGACAAAAATGGATCAGGAAATTCTGGCTCCACTTTATTCCTGGTACTCCCCTCACATGTCCGTCAAAGAACAAAACGAAACCAAAAAAAAGCACGAACCAATCCTCTGACCTTACTGCAGCAAAAGGAAAATTGCAGGCAAGTTATTGGCGCATTTTTCTCGCTCGCCTGCCGCCAAGTCGGACATTTCCTCTCAGCACTGCTCAATTAGAGCCGGGATTTGATCAATCAGGAAGCAGACGAGAAAATCTGATACGGCGCTTGTTTTTTTTTTTTTCGGCTCATCAGGCAAACTTGACTCAGGTGACGGTTCATAATCAGGACTGTCAGCGTTGTAGACCCTCCAGTTGACTCCGGTTGAGACGGCGCTCCTGAGTCTCCTTTCATGCCATATGAGGTCACCCTCTTTTGTGCAGACGGCTCGCACAAGCGTCACGGAGACGCGCGGGTCTCCATAGTGTTCCGCGCCCTCAGGGCCAGAGGAGGAGAGCCAGCAGAGGAAATGTAAAGGTCAAATGTGAGACCGCTGATGGAGGGAACGCGAGATCGGGTTGCAGGACCAGCCCGCTCTCTATTGTCAAGCTGACTTGATCTTCCTCGCTCAGTGGAACTTATCTCGGGGTCCTGCTTGCGTTGTCTACTGCTGTCCCTGCCCAGCGGCATTAAGTGCAGAATGTCGCGGCGGAATTCTGAATTCCTTTGTATCATGGAGGAATGCCATTCATGAAGTCGTGACAATACTTTTTCTTCCATTGATACTTTATTTACTAAAGACGGGCAAATGAATGGACCGTTAATTTGGTTCATTGTCTTTTAGTGAATTAAATAAAAGCTGAAATGAAAGGCTATAAAGTTTCGACACATTTATCGACATCAGCTATAGGAAGTTGAGCTACATCCAACTCTGACAGTCTTCCAGGTAGCTTTAATTTACTCAATGAAATCCTTTCTACTGAAGGCGAGCAAGAGTGCAGAACAGTCATCGAGCTTCATCCTCACTAGGGATTCCGCCATAGGCGGGGGACACCCTTCATGCCTTCATTTTTAGAGTGCAATGGCGCCGGAGCACCCGGAGAAAACCCACGCAAGCCCGGGGAGAACATGCAAACTGGGAGGCCGGAGCTCCTCATGAATTCCGTTTCATGCCTTCATTTTCAATGGGTGAGCTGGATACTATCCCAGTTGACTTTGGGTGAGCGATAATTTCAGGACACATATTGACAAACAGGGTGGCCCGGTGATCCAGTGGTTAGCACGTCGACTTCACATTCCAGCTCCGGCTTCCCTGTGTGGCCCGCGTACATTGCCGTGGGTTTTCTCCGGTTTCCTCCCAAAAACATGCACGGCAGGCCGATTGAACACTCAAAATTGTCCCTCGTGTGAGTGTGAGCGTGAATGCTTGTTTGTTTCTGTGTGCCCTGCGATTGGCTGGCAACCGGTTCAGGGTGTCCCCCGCCTACTGCCTGAACACGGCTGGGATAGGCTCCAGCACCCCCCGCGACCCTTGTGAGGATAAGCGGATCGGAAAATGGATGGATGGATATTGACAAACACACATCCACATTCACACTTTGAACTGTTGAGTCTTAAGTTGAATTCACGTTTTTTTGTTTTTTTTACCTTCAAATGTGTCCTGAACCCAAATCATGACTGATACTCCCCACGGTTGACTGAGGCAATTTAGTCGAATGCCCATTTTGAGTATTTTGATGTTATTTTTGGACACTGGGCTCATATCACGCTCATATTCAAGTACATTTCTGTGATGGCGGACTCTTATTTAAATTTTTGCTTGGAAATAGTTTTGCCTCATACTATAATTACCATTTAAATAGAACAAAGTTTTTTTTATCTTGTTTTTTTTTTTTTTTTTTCATGGGACCTTTTTTTAGGACTTTGGACCAGTTTAGAAAAGCCATACTTAGTATGTGATTTTTGCCACTATTGTGTTCGGAAAAAAACAAAACAAAACAAAGGACAAGAGAAACTTAAAATGTCCTCCCATACATAGTACTGCAGTTCATAGTTGTGATCATACTCCTCCTTCCAAATTGGTATCAGAAACGTTTATATCAAACAGGAATAGGACAATAGGTAAGAGGAAAATATTTTGGGGCATGACAGGATGTGAAAGGAAAATAAAATCATGAAACCGAGCGACCTGCTTTCGCCTAGCTGTTCCCCCCCCCGTGGTAGAATAAGGTGGCATTTCTATTTTTAATCAAAAATGACCATGATGATGCCACACAGGTCGGTCAGTGATTAGGTGTCATTGTGGCGCCAATCAATTAATCACTGAGGACAGTGCCACCTAAGAGAAGGGGAAATTTGGGTGTTTAACAACAAGAACGTTTGGGTTGACTGTGCTGCCAGTAAAAAGCCTATTCCAGCTGTCATCGGGCAGTGGGCGAGTGACACCCTGAACCGGTTGCCAGCCAATTGCAGGGCACATATAGATGAACAACCATTCGCGCTCACCACTCGCACCAAGGGACAATTTAGTGTTCAATCGACCTGCCAGGCATGTTTTTATGGAATGTGGGAGGAAACCGGAGTACCCGGAGAAAACCCACACATGCACGGGAAGAATTTTCAAACACCACACAGGAAGGCCAGAGCCAAATGAAGTTATATTTAAATAAATAAATGTGCTTTAGTTTTACATTAAACAGCTGGGGGTGGGGGGGGGATTAACAGGTCACATGGTTGGTGTGAGCAAAACAAGTGCATACAGGGTGCTTTCACAACTTGGAACTTGCAAACACAAACCAGGCTGTTCGCACCAACAAGTGTTTTTGATTGAATCACATTTTTTTTTTTTTTTTATAATCGTGAAAAGAAGAAGAAATAGAAATCATGATCAGATTTTAATTGCCCAGTCCTAACTCACTCCCGGGATATCATCCATCTCCATTTCCTCATCCAAATGAGCATAAGCGCCACTGAAAATAGAAGATGAATGCATTCCTGTTATAATAGATGTTAATTGTTCCAATCAATCATAACTTCAAAGCCGTACCATTTTCTTGAGGAAATGTTCTGGTCCTATAGTGATATTCTCTTGTTTTTTATCTATTACTGGCACCGCAAAATGGTGCAATTAAAAACAAAATGATTAAAATGACACCAAATGACAAAGAGAAAATGTCATTCATTGCTTCATTTGCATGCTCCCTAGACTACTAATGCCATCAATGCATTCTCAAACCTGCCTCGATAAACTCCAGCACACATCCAGAAGCACCAGTAAGGCAACTTTTGTCACTCTGCTCCACAGTTATGCGGCACCAACTCTTCAACCACTTCCGCCGTCAGACCATAAACGGAGTTTAGTTTGCACATTTTTCGAGTTTCCAGGTTAGCAGACAGGGCAAAGATAAACCGTAGCCTTCCTCGTGTTACCCTCGTGACCAATGAGAGTTGTGTCTACTCGCGGTGGTGGTTGCCCCGTAAACCACCGGGAAAATGCCTTGAGTGAAGAGATTTATCCGAGTACCAGAATACACCAGCAAGTGCCAATTTAAAAGCCTGCATGTGATTTGCCTGCATAGCATTGATGACAGACTAACTCTAGACTCTCGTTTACCTTTCATCTCAGAGGCAGCGCAGACGACTGCTGCAAGTAGGAAGCACGACATCAGATTGTTGCCGCCGTGGTAGAAAGGCGCCATGTGTTTTTGTTTTTTGTTTTGTTTTACAGTTTGAGGGAGAATTTTTCTAAGCTCAATACGCAAAGCCTCTTCTGTAATTACGGGCCAAAAATATTTTAATGAGGAAGAATGTATAAATAATGCCATCTTTGTCAAACCACCTCATTGTCTGGGGGACTTGGAGCGATATTTTGGATGTGTCACCTAACTTTGCCCAATGTTTAGGCTGAGGCGTTGCTAGGTTTGTTCACTGCATCCAGAACTGAGTGCTTTTGATCTCTGAATCTTAACTTAGGCGGTGCAGTCCTGCAAAACAATGAGAGAACATCTTGCCCCATGTCACCAATTGCAGGGGCAAATACAGTCAAACCTCGGTTTTCGAACGTCTCTGTTCTCGACCAAATCGGTTTTTGACCAAAAATGTTGAGTTTTTTTATGCCTTGGATTGCGACCGAAAATCGGTTCTCGACCAAACTGAGCGCACTTGAATGCGCCACTTGACCCTTCTCACCTTCCTTACACGAGGAAGTGACGCTTCCTCATGTAGCGTTCCATTGTGAGCAGACATGTTCGATAAAGATTTTTTTTTTTTTTAAAAGAGTGTGATTTCGGTTTTCGAACAAATCGATTTTCGAACAGCCTTCTGGAACGGATTATGGTCGAAAACCGAGGTATGACTGACTGTATTGCTCAATAGGTCTATGTTTTATTTGACGTTGCTTGAAAAAGTACGGGCAATATCAGCGCTAAAGCAACTTTTGTCCCTTAAGAGTATATTGACAGTGGGAATAGCATGCAAGGGAGATGCCTAAATTAGTAACGACAGCTAACTGACGAACTGACCGGTCTGACGATGCCCATCTCTGCAAGTTACATCTTGCTACTCACACAATTGTGGAAATTGTAGTATCTGGGGGAAACTCAAAACACAGATGACGCACTGCGCGTCGAGTTCCATCGTGCATGGGTCACCACTGTGCGATTGTCAATAATGGCGATTCAGGCAGCGTATCAACACCTTTGTCTTGACTTCACTGTTTGCCTCTGATGCCGTGCGAGCACGAAGGGAGTTTGCGAACTTGGATGTTGGACTGTAGAGATGGTTAGCTTAGTGCTTGCTAGCTAGTGCGACAGACAACGAATCGTTTTAAAACTTTATCAAAAGATGTGACGTTGGTCAGTGTATGGAGCGGAATCCTGGAAATTAAGTACTGTATTTTCTGCACTATAGGGCGCTCCAAAAAGTCTTCCATTTTCTTAAAAGCTCACCGAGCGCCTTAAAATCCGGTGCGTCTTGTGTATTGTCATTACGGTAATATGTCGACCCCAAGATGGCTCCTTGCTGGAGACATGCTTACAATGTTATAACTTGCTGTTGGTACAGTGAACTGTGTCGCTGCTTTATTCAATACGTTTTTGTTGCGGCTCCGAAAAAAGGAGCGCTGTGGTGTTGTTTTTTAAAAACAGTCTCAACAAATACAGGTACGTCTTTGTCCGTCTCCGTGCCTTCTCTTCTTCAGTACGACTCGAGAGGCGTTCATGACAAATGTAAACTAACGATTACTTCAATGAAACTACGAAAATCTAAAATAATATACTTCATATAGGTACATGAACGCCTCTCGAGTTGAACGGACGCCTCTCGAGTTGAATGGAAGGAGCAAAGCACCATCTAGTGGAGGCATTATAGATTGCGCATTATAATGCAATGCGTCCAATGAATGGAATTACAAAATAGCCATTCATTGAAGGTGCGCCTCATAATCCAGTGTGCCTTTTAGTACGGAAAATACGGTAAATTATTTGAAAGGATAACCTTCCCGTAGGTTAACGGCTGCATATTTACTCTCAGATACATTTTCGAGAAAGGCTTGGTAAAGTGCTCCGGACAACATTTGGTGTACATAAGCATGATATGCCCTGTTTAACATTTACCGTTTGATCAAACTGGACTTTTAATTTTTGGGACGAGGTACAGTTAGTAGTAACCCATTCGAATGTATTCGGGATTCAGTGGTTGAATGATAAACTAATATGCAAATGTGCATTAGATGTACGAGTCCCGGCCACTCTGGGCGTTCGCACGGTTAGCACGATATCGTCGTTCCTCATCGTCCACATTTTTCATTAGCAGCACACCATGCCCTCTCTTGACAAGTATTATCATGGCACGGGAAAAGGCCAAAACATGGTCAAATATGTTTTTAAAAGGACCGTTTTGGTGGAAAAGGCCTTCAAGGTTTTACTGTACCAGCATAAACTACCGTATGTCTCCAAAACTTTGTGCACTTGCACCCCTTTGATGAGAATCAACCAAAAAAAAAATTTTCATGTACACTCTGGATGGAACGGCAGAATGATGAGAGTGGTGTTCCAAAGGGCAACTGTTTTATGTGTTTACCTGCCCACTTGAGTGGATTCCACAGCCTGCTGGCTCCAACAGTGAGGTAGAGGCTCCGGTGCCTGCATGTCTGCTGTCTACTCCGGAGACATTCTTAGTCTGATATCACCGCTGCACGTTCAACAAAGATTTTTGAAAGGCCAGCGCTGACAGAAGAGTGTATAGTATATGTTAGGGGTAGGCGGGTGCAATTATACAATCAAAGAGAGTGGCTGCCTTTACAGCAGCTCCTATACTTTTTGTTCTTCTACTTTCTTCTTTTCATAACTTTGCTGCTGTAAATTGGGAATTTCTCCATTGTGAGACCAATAAAGGTTTTCTTATTTCTTAAAGTTGCGTCGTCAAATTCCCTCCAGCCAGAGGGCCAGAAGCTTTGAAGTGTTGCCTGTTCAGGGGGGCAAGTGTGGGCTTCTGTATTTTTGTGTGAATGGACAGTGTGGGTCTGTACCGGCATGGGTGCTTCTGTGTCTTCATTCTGTTGCTTTTACAAATATCCTCGATTGCATTTTACCCAGTATCCTCGGTTGTTTTTTACCCTTTCATACACCCTGTAAGCCATCGGTGTCAAACATACGGCCCGCGGGCCGGAATCGGCCCGCAAGGAGGTTTGATCAGGCCCGCAGGATCATTTAAAAGGGAAAAAATGCATAAAAGACACGGAATGAATATTTTTAATAAGGTGCAATTCATGGCATATCCGCTAGGGGGACACACTGTTTTGATCAAAGGAAAAGACAACTGCAGCCTCAGTCTGTCACTGAGACAGACCCAACACAGCAGACGCTATCAAGGACATGTGAATACTTTATTCTTTACACATATTATAGCACTCTCCTTAGTTTGTAAGGTGTAGGCAGGGATTACATTTAGATTTTATATACTCGTGTAAATGGTTTAAAAATTCCTCTTTATAAATCTCGTTTAATCTTAAAAGTGCATTACTATATTTTTCAAGACCAATTGTTAAGGTTTTGTGCCTTTGTACAGTCAGTGGGATCAGTTACAATGCATATATGTGAACGATGAAAGTAAATTGCACGTTTGTCTAAAGAAATGTTAGGTGCTTCATGAAATGTTTTCTAAAAGATATGTTCATTCAATTTCAACATTTTCCGAGTGTTCTTGTGGTTCTTTAGACCAAAAAAAAAGGAAAGACATGTTATTTTGGTTATATATAGCTGAGTATGGTATAATATTTAATGGTCCGGCCCACTTGACATCTACCGAGGCCGCACGTGGCCCACAATGTGAAATGAGTTTGACACCCCTGCTGTAAGCTGATATCATGTTAAGATGTCCACTGTAGCAACCGCTGTCCCTCAAAGGGTTAAACACACTGCCCTGAGGAATATTTTGACTTCATAGTCTGCACGCTGCCGTTGCCTCCGCACTCATGATTTGTTGTACAGGGATCCTCCGTTTACCATCCTCCAGTCGCTAGTTCATAATAGATGGAATAAAAACATATAAATACCATGCCGATTATTGTTTTGGTTGGTTACCCCACCCACATGATTTAAACACAATTTAAAGGTATTCAGATGCATTTAAAACTTACTAAATTAGACTTTTTAAAGAATTCCAAAGGGTTTTTTCCCCCCCCCCATTCTCGTGCTCACAGTTCTCCAAATGTGAAGCCAAATGTGCTTGCTCGTAGCTGTTTGTCATTCCCAGTTGAACTGTAATGTAAAAATGACACAACAGAAAAGAACTAGACATTGTATACAGAAACTAGGGCCGGAACAATATGGATTTTTTTTTTTTTTTTTGGAGGCCGTTGCAGATTCCCATATTTGGCAGATTAAAATTCCCCCCAAAAAAGGCAAAAAAAAATTGGCCAAAGTCGGCGGAATATTCCCCCTTAGAACACAGTTGAATTTTTTTAATTGAATTGAATACACTTTATTGTCATATGTGTTGTACGTATGTGTAACATACAGCACAGATGAAATTTGTATACAGATTACGTTCTCATTTTTTTTTTTTAAGTACTTGAGGTGTCAATTTAAAGTCTTCCATTAACTTATCCGGAGTGTCTGACTGTGATGCATAGGTGCAAGGATAGCCACATGCACCACCTTACCACCCCACACACATGTTTAATTGCATTCAATAGGCTGCATTTGGCATCACAATTCTTCTCTGCGCTACTATTTGTTGAACTGAGGTCTCGTGAGATTGTATGCCTATCTCACTCGTCATGTCAAGCATGAAGTATAACAAGCTTTTGTGTCATTTCAGTAGCTCCCCTCCCAACAAAGTAGATTTGGTCCATCTTTGCATCACCTGTGTACGTGGAATGCCTTACACCCTTTCCAGAATCATTCTTTGTCTTTTTATGAGTGTGTGGGTGCGTGTGTGTGCGCCTGTTTTTTTTTTTTTTTGTGCGATGAGATTGAAGCGACTTCAAAGCGGCGTGGCAGCATTTCTGTCAGCCCAGCCTGTTTACACTGCTCAGTGGAGACTGCATTCCTGTCTCATTTTTCCATGGCATTCCAACGAGGAGCTCCATGCTTTTGGCCGCGTGCCCACACCGCCGCTAACCCCTTCCGACCACCCCGCCTCTCTGTATTGAACATACAACCCTATCCCGCTGGACAACTCTGCAAAGCTGCAGTAGACAGATAAACGAAGGTATATTTGCAATGAATGAATCATGGGGGGAAGTCAAGTGAAATTGAAAAATCTCCCATGACTCACCTTATGATCTCACACCGCAGGCTGGTAGGGAATCGCTTGCTCTGAGCAGCAAAGGGCCACATATGAGATGCTGTTTTCAATTATTTACCGGCGAGTTGCTAAGGAGTTGCTAAGTGTGCGGATAGCGTGCCCACATGAACACTGGATCACGAATAACGCGGAAAAGCCTTTAATTTATTTTTGGGTGTATTTTGTGTTTACTTTTCCCTCTCTAACATCAGCAGTGGAGGGGAAACGCAAAAAAACGAAAAATAAAAAAGTCCTTTCCTACTGGGTGACATAATATTAGGTTATGACGTACAGGGTAAAATTATCATCTGAAGGCTTTTTTTAGTTTGGAATCTTTGAATGTTTTTTTTGTTGTTGTTTTTTTTTTTTTGCGCGCCAAGAACATTTTTGGGTAGACCACATCCAAGTCTAAAGTCTAATTCAGTCAACTGTCAGTCAACTATGCTCCCTTTGTTTATGGGAGATGATTTACGTGTAATGTGGCAGTGTGTATATATTCTAATGGTTTAGCATGGCATATTTTACAATGTTTACACATATAGAGCTGTGAGACTGTGTGTGTGTGTGTGGTGCGTGTGTGTGTGTGTGTGTGTGTGTGTGTGTGTGTGTTACCCGGTAGATGACTGGTTAGCATGTCGGCCTCACAGTGCAGACGTGCACGGTTTGATTCCGGCTCCGTCCTTCCTGTGTGGAGTTTGCACATTCTCCCCGTGCCTGCGTGGGTTTTCTCCGGGTATTCCGGTTTCCTCCCATTTTCCAAAAACATACATGGCAGCTACCTACCACACCCTTGGCAGACCTACTGTATCTCTGTCAGCTCTAGTTTATTCTGTGCGACTTAGTGGGGATGACATCCACTATTCACCGGCGGTTGAGCATGTCCAAAATGCAGCGGAACACGCATGACCGCGGCCGCATCATTTCAATAGACATGTTTGTTTTGATTCCAATGCCAAGGATTTAGGCTCAATCTGACTACCATATAGCAGGCTCGTGAGAGGCAAGGAATTCAACAACAACAAAAAACAATGCAATACAAAACGGACCCTCAGATCTCTTTGAAATAGAAATTCTTCTTTGTCTAGACGTGGCATATAAAACGGATGCTTGCTTTCAAATAGAGTGGATAAATGCTGCCAGCCGATATTGATATCATACGTGACTTAATTCTTTATTTTTTCACTTTTTAATATAATTTTAACAAGTCACTTTTGTAGCTCACATCATCCTTCTCCAATTTAGCACTAAATGTTCACATTGTAACCAATAACCAGACATGAACTACTCACGTACTCTTGACTTGATAGCTAGCGGGAAGCTAGCCTCACGTGAACTCTGCAGGTGGGTTTAGCAGCTTCAGATGCACTTCGACACGCTATAAAATTGTTTATTCTTTCCTTTGCGTACCCTTTTGTAAACCTACTTCCCTACTTGTCTCCGCTCACCGTTTCGGATTTACAAAAGTGATTGACAATGTGAAAAGTTAGACGTTTGTCTCTTCATGATGTTGTGGAAACGTGAGCGATATCCTGCAGGCCAGCGGAGGGCCAGAGGAAGCCTGGAGGACGCGTGGATGTGGCCTCCGTGTCTACATGGAAGAGGGATCACTGCAATGCTAACAAACCGCTGGGTTAGCAAGCCGCTGAACTGTTATGACAGGGAAGTGTTGTGTTGATGTAGAACTCGGAGCTTTGAAATGTATCGTGCAGTGCTGGCCTGAGGCTGATGGAGCGCTCAGAGTTGTTGTCGGGAGCCTTCGTACGTTTTATTGTGTGCAGGGATGCGGTGCTCACTAAAAGTGAGTCAAGCTAACCTGAACAGGAAGTTAGTCATTGATTCCGTTTTTCATGACTTGACACATTTCATCGGGGGATACAGTTGCTAGCTATATAGTTGCTAGCAATATAGTCAGTTCCATTTGAGTTAGTCAAAGATCCAAATACTGTTGATGGTCGTTTCAACTGAGAGCCAACGATGGTTGCGTGATATCATGCTTGGCCTTGGATCAATTCGTTTTTAGTGTCCACATGTGCCCTGTTATGGGCCACCGGCCCAAGGTGTAATTTCATCGGTCTACTTGATGAAATTTTCAATCCGGGGCACCACTGAGCCATTTTTAAGAAACTGCACAATAATCCTCAAAATTATAACTGATTTTGCAATGCCTGATGTGTGTATGAAATTTCATAGGTTTTCACTCAGGTTTCGATCAGGGGTCAGTAACTCCCGTCCTCGAGGGCCGTTCTCCACACACCTGATTCAAATTATCAGCTCATCAGCAAAGCTCCTTCGAAGCCCGATGATGATCCTGAACGTTTGATTCTGGTGTGTGGGGAGGCATGGGAACTTCCATAGTAAATTCAAAATGGTGGACTTCCTGTTAGATTGAGCACATTGAAGTCAGTTTTCCGTAACGCGCGTCACCCTTTAACTTTTCACCTCTTTGACTTCTTAGTCTCATGCCTTTTAGAGAATATAAACATTTTAATGAAGTACCCTCCCTTCGAACACATCAAAGCAAATTAAGCTAATTACTCAGGTCTCATTATGGGATCACATTTCATTTTCAAGTCATTCTTTGTGGTAAATGTTACTGCATGCAGGCTGAAACTGTTGATGAAATGAGGCAGAGAAGACACGCCCTTTTGTTTTTTTGTTTTTTTAATCGGGTCAGAAGCACTAATGTCTCCTGTTCGTTTGCTAGCATTTGCAGGGAGATGCTTTTTCCAAATGCTATGAAAGAGAAGAGACAAAGAGGATATTTTTCCCAACTCCGGAGTTCACGCGAAAATGGATTAAAACAACCATTTTGCTTAAATGACGTTCTGGGGCATAAATTTAAGACCACTTTTCGCTTGGCACATGACACCTTTCGGCGCGGCATTCATGTGGACACAACAAGGTTCAAAACGTTGGCTCATGCAAAAAGTACATGCACAGGCGCCCAACTTGTTGTATAATCAATGTAATTGCTCCTTATTAATGCTAACTACCTTCTTGCACAATAGGCAAGGCTAGGAAGCTTTATATAGCGCATTACATAGACAAGGTGCGTCACATCATTAAAAATGCATTTAAAAGCATTTACAAATAAACACATTTAAGATACAGTCAAACCTCTGTTTTCGAACGTCTCTGTTCTTGACCAATTCGGTTTTCAACCAAAAATTTTGAGTTTTTTATGCCTCGGATGACGAACAAATTTCGGTTCTCGAACAAACTGAGTGCACTTGAATGCACCATTTGACTCCTCTCGTATTCCTTACACGAGGAAGTGACAGCATCCGAATGTTACCTCCACCCATCCATTCATTTTCTATACTGCTTTTCCTAAATTTGGGTGCCGCGTAAACCGGAGCTTCTCCGACTCGACTTCGAGCGAGTAGTCCACCCGTTAACCTTTTATACAAAAGGAGTTTGTCCTTTCTGTGTGTGCAAAGGTTCCGCTGCTGGTTGATTAGACCAAGGACAAATGTGATATTTGAGAAACAAACCGGTGGTGGCACTCTGCTTTCTCTTTTGAACTCAACATGCAATAATGACACTCACACACTGTGGGCTGCACCAAGCCTTGTCCAATTATCAAAGCAGACAGTGTTTGATCCCTCGTCGTGACATTTTAAGTTAACGTGTTACATGATCGTTTTGCGTCTCTCGGTACTTCTGCATTTGTGGCTATTGTATGTTCACATGCATGTGCGCCTCTAGCAACAAACTTGGCCTATTATTCGGGGCGCTTCCATCTTTGATGTTGATCTTGTTTGACGCAACAAAGGCATCATCATTTTTGAAATTGTTTGTGGGTGTGTTATGGGCACACCAAAAATGTATCTCCAGCAATCGGACTACTTTCCATTCAGGTGCCAGCTAAGAGGCCAACATTTTTGCAAGCAACAAATGCCAGTTCTTTCTGAGATGGATTAAATTATGTGCTCGCCTGTAAAGGTTTGGGATCACAAAAGGAGCTGGGGCGTTTTGAAGAAGGCTATTTACGGCAGGTTTTTGTGACTGAGTCACTTGCGAATCAATCTAGGATGAATGTGTGCGCGTGTTTATCTCTGTTCTGGATATTAAAATTGAATCAAAATATTTGCTGATATGCACAAACCTGATCTGCCCAGCTCAAGCATTTATGGCAAAGTATCTCAAGAATTGTCCAACCTACTTTATTTAGTGTACTGTGGTACTTGAACAAGTTTAATTCAATTTGTTTCTCAGTTGACATCTCTATCAAATATTTGAAAGAAATTAAAATGTCATTACAGTGATCCCTCGCTCTAACGCCGTTCACTTTCCGCGGCTTCGCTGTTTCACTGATTTTTTTTTTGTGCAGTTTTTTAATGCTTTTAACCCTTTAAATCAGAACGCGTCGGCGGCGACAGTGTCGACAGTACAGTATTTCCAAAAACGATTATAGTTATTTATTGAAAACGTTTGTTTTTTGTTTTTTTTGTAATTGGGCCTGAAAACAGGTTTTGGTCTTTGATTTCATTGTATATATAGTTAAGTATTGTAAAATAACTGAAAAAAAAATGAAGTTTACTACTTCGGATTTCACTTATCACTGGTTCTTTTTTGGAACGTAAAAGATAAAAGAGGGATTACTGTATTCTGTTCAAGCCCCCCCCCCTTTTTTCCCCCAAAAATCAGATTTTGGATTTTTAATCAAGCTTGCACTTTATATCAGGCTGAATGATTTTGAAAAAGAATCAAATTGCCTTTCCCACCCCCTCTAAATATTGCAATTGTGATTCAAAATATAATTCCCCCCCCCCCCCAGTCTCCTCTTCCCATGTATTTCTGAACAAACATATGCGATAAATGAATCTGAATTTCAATAAATTTCAGATTTATTCAAGATGAATTTCATTTCATCGACTTCAATTAATTGTTAACTTGGTCAACACTTTGACTTCAGGTTTTTTTAAGCGTACACTGTCAAGTGTGGCATAATCATAAATCATCAACTCACAAACCAAATTACAACACTAAAGCAAAAAAAAAAAAACTGTGGCTTTATCCTTTCAATTTCTCATGTCTCATGAAATAGGAAACCCCACCTGACCAAAAATGATTACAAAAAAAAAATGTTTTCCCAATTTGCAGCCTTCACGATTTGAACATTGTATTCTACTAATTTATTTCAGTTCATTTATTGATCCAAACTCTATTGTATGAACACAATCAAAGAGAAAACAACCGGTTTTTTATAAAGTGGTGTATTATTGTGTTAAGTGTGGGGTTTTAAGGGGCGTGGCCTATTGAGTGGCAATAGGGAGCTGGAGTCAGGTTGGCCTGTGCTGGAATTTTGGATTTGTGTGTTTGACCTGTTCAACAAACAGCTGACTGTGTATCCAATTGCTCCTCCCCCCCCCCCCCCCCCCCCCCCCCCCCCCCCACACTTCCCGTATCTGAAACTTACTCATACTTCAAATTTTGGCTCGCAACGCAAAGCTAAAAAAAAAACCGAAATTATCAGGTGAGCGACATTTCTATTGTTGGCACTCTTTTCAATTAAACAAGCGTTTGAGTGAGGGAGCGAGTCACTCAACATTACCGTAAATGACACGTCATCGAGTTCTCAATCCACCCCGTTCTTTTTTCAAAAGACGATGAACCGCCAGTCATTGATTGGTGGAGACTGATGAGCTTCCTTTCCTCCAACGCTGGCTGGCAACAGATGAATTAGCGAGCCCTCTCGCTGATTATTGGCAAATGAAAAAAGAACATCCGCAGGCCTAAGCAAGGGGAAAATATTATTGACTTCTCACCACAGCTACTATTTATTTTTTTTTCCCCCTCTTTTTCTGTCCATGTATTTGTTTTTGAAGCTGTTAGTGTCTTGCCTCAGAATATTTTTGTAACAGCCTTTGATTGAACTGGAAAGGAATGCCTTTAATCGTGGCTACAAAAGAGCCAAGGGACATGTCCCCGTCAGTTTGCAACAGATCTAGACAGATGAGGAGGAGGCGGACTGGAGGAGTGAGCATTGTTAACAGTCTGTGGGGAACTGTTTTGCGTGCCCTGTGGTTTCTTGTCTCTGTGAAATGGAGACTTGCTGATTTGGTTTCCCAGGCCCCTTTTTTCTCAAGGCCACACAAAAAACCCAAATGAAGACGTTCCGGTCTGTCCCGATGCCGTTTCTACCTTGACGGCAGTGTGGCTTTTCAGTGTGAGATGGCACCCGCGGTCTCACACGGAGAGCGATTGCAGCCATTTGATTCGAAGCGGTGTAGGCATGTAATAGACATTCCGGTCATTTTCGGATTTGTTCGGATTTCGAAAACTTTGCTTTTCCTTAAAGATCATGAAAATACAGTTGAATTATAGTCAAACTCTGCAGAGGTGTTTTTTCAATGGTGCATGCCACTATTAATTGTTCTGTCCTTTAATTGGTTTGCAAGATAATTTTGATTTGGAATGCGCAGAATGTCCTTTTTCAAGCTATATGAGTCAGTTGAAAAATACCCCGGATCTTGAATGGTCCAATTTATTCTGCTGTGAATTGGGAATTTCTCCGTTGCGAGACTAATAAAAGATTTCTAATCTTATCTTATCCATAATATGAAATACAGTCAAACCTTGGTTTTCAAACGTCTCGGTTCTCGACCAATTCGGTTTTCAACCAAAAATTTTGAGTTTTTTATGCCTCGGATGACGAACAAATTTCGGTTCTCGAACAAACTGAGCGCACTTGAATGCACCATTTGACTCCTCTCGCCTACCTTACACGAGGAAGTGACACTTCCTCGGGTAGACGAGGAAGTGACGCTTCCTTGTGTTGCTTTCCATTGTGAGCAGACGTGTTCAGTAAACATTTTTATTTTAAAAAGAGCGTGGTTTCGGTTTTCGAACAATTTCGGTTTTCGAACAGCCTTCTGGAACGGATTATGGACGAAAACCGAGGTTTGACTGTATGTGGATTTGCTTTTCCCCTCAAATAGAATATGGAAGAAAACAGTTTTCCTCTGATTGAGAGTTGCTGATATCTCGTAGGGTTTGGCGGCCATGTTGGGAATTCACCAAGCGATAGCAATGGCGACACGCACCCACTGAACGACATGGACGACTGTATACGTTTTTGAGGCTGCAAATAGGGTATATTTATTTCTGGTAATACACCATAAAGAGATGGAGTAACAATCAAGGCAGAAGCTTGTTGCTTCAGAAGAACAACATAGTCTGGAATAAAGGAGAACATAAAACTTCATAGATTATATTGGGCTTTTTAATATTGGTAAAAAGAAGTTAGCGACTGTTAAAAGGGTAAAAGTGATCAAAAGTGTGCTCAACCATTTCACTGGTCAACGGCAAATTTAAATCAGACGGCTTCATGGGTTCATCATTCTATTTTTGGTGCTGAATTCAAAAATGGCTTTCCTGTTTTTCTTGCACCTCAGGTTTTTGAAATATTGTAATTTTATTTATTTATTTATTTATTTTTTGCGCGCAATATAGATGTTACTCTACATTGTCATTTATAGCTGTAAAAGTTCTGAAAAATCACATTGCAGCTATTTCTTGATTTCTTTTTCTTTTTAACAAACTCCTGTTTGAATTCTGATTGCTATGACTTCAGGGACATTTGATTTCCGATATTCAACTGCACAGGCAAATTCAACCTCATTGCGTCTCAGAAGTGTCAGCAATTGGGACAATGAGAGCGAGGAGATTTCAAAAGCACTGTCATGTTTCAGTAAAAACATGACAGTGCTTTTACTGACATTTTTACTGACATTTTTTAACTACATATGACTCCTTTTCAACATCTCATACAGAGCTAATACTTAACAAAAGTGGAGGTCAAGCCATTATGAAACCATCTTGTAAAATGGCCTTCCCTTTTGTTTGTTAAGGGCCAAGTTAAACTGTAAGCCTTTCACATCGACCTTGTAAATTGTGGGGTGGAAGCGGCATCTGGCAGCACAGTATGCAGGCCAGGCCAGTGGGTGCTGCATTACTACGTTAGGTGGGCATTGGTTGTATGGGGGGGGGGGGTCAGCAAGAATGTGAGGGGCTAAAGAATTCCAATCTCTGTACCTCCCCTTTTTCAGTTGGTTCACTCCGTGTTCTAACTGTCTGGTTTTACTGATGAGTGCAAATCCATTGCTCTCTTGATGCTTCCATCTTATTCCTCCACTTGCTTTTCCTCTCCTTTTTTTTCAAGCCTGCTGTTTTCCCTCCTTCTTTTGCTTCCGCTCTCTGACAGACAAGCACCAGCCCTTTGCAGAACATTACGTCAAATCCCCCTTGACCGGGGTGCCAGCTGTTGATGTCACCCCTTGGGGAGGCGGCGCGGGGGGTTTAATTTAGGGATTTCCGCTGGGTAAGACTAGGGGCAGCCCCGTTGATCTCAGCCCACACAGCCACACGAAGAGGCCGAACGGGGCAGGAGCAGGACAACATGGGTTAGCGCATGGTCCGGCAGGGTGGGGACCACTTTGCTGGGGTGGGTTAACCTGTGAGCTCTATTCATTCCACTAAGCATGGTTCAGTTCAGTTCAGGTCTGTCCTGTATTATTATTATTATTATTTATGTTGAGAGGGAAGAAATTTCATCTGTGCTGTATGTTACACATACGTACAGCACATTTGACAATAGTTGTATTCAATTCAATTATTATTATTATTTATTTTTTTTTTTGTCCGTTTCCATTTTAAAGAGTGTCAAAATAACTTTTGCATTGGGGTTAGGGATGGTTTACCGTTTACTGATAAACAGTTGTAAACCGCATGCAGTGAATCTACATTCCATTTAACCCTTTCATGCACCAATAATGATAACCTATAACAGGGGTCGGCAACCCAAAATGTTGAAAGAGCCATATAGGACAAAAAAACAAATATGTCTGGAGCCGCAAAAAAATAAAAGCCTTACACTTACAATGAAGGAAACACATGCTGTATGTATGTAGGAGACTGGACTGTCTCAGAATTGTTTGTTATTCATTCCTTTGTTGTGTGTTCACAAACGCCCCCATAGAATGTATTTTTTGATTTCTTCGCTTGATTTATTTTTTTTTTTTTGGTGCATTATTTTCGCTTTTCTTCGTGTCAGTGAAGTGATAATTAATTTCCGTTTTTCAGAGGCTGTCTTTGAACGCCTCTCGAGTCGAACGAAGTGTACGTTTAAAAAATAAAAAATAACACCACAGCTCTCCTTTTTCGGAGCTGCAACATGTATCTATATCTATTTGAGCTTTATTAGCCGACTATCAAAATCTTTTTCCATTTTCAAACATTTTTTAAAAAGCTCCAGGGAGCCACTAGATGTCGCTAAAGAGCGGCATGCGGCTCTGGAGCCGCGTGTTGCCGACCCCCGGGCTAAACCATCCATTGGTCGTAACAAATAGCAAAAGATTATGCAGTTTGATTCAAAATAGGTCTATTATCTCCTCACCGGACACTTCAAATTTAGATTGGAGATAGACATTAGGAAGCATCTCTCAGTTTAGCCACAGTCAAAAACATGCATAATATCCAATATTCAAGACTGTATTGGAGATACAGCTCTCATTTAGTGAGTGAAGAAAATCAAAGCGTAACTCACAATATATGAACAAAAAATTTGGCCAGCACTATATTGTAGACAATACAGCGATTTCGATACAATGGTCGAAAAATAAAATTCAACTTTCATACATCACTCGTGGGTGTTTGATGGACACCTCTGGCAACTAATGAAGGTTTGTCAGAAAACATATCACAAACTGTGTTTTTGCTGTTGATTTGACAAAATGGAGACATTCCATTGGTAAGCTACATTGCTGGGGCTTGATGCAAGTGTACCGTAACGATACAATATATTGCGATATCAAGATAATTCACTGCTTCGTTCTGGTCTTCAGGCTTATTCTTGGTTTTGCATATTTCACTGGTCAACAAATGTCTTTTTTTTTTTTTTTAATCAAAGATGCATGTAAACTTTTTTTCATTAAATTTTTTGTGCCAATTCCAAATCGGGCCTTTGTTTTTTTGGGGGGTTTTTCTCTGCCACATCAGGTTTTCATAATTCAGAATAGTCATGATACAACAATTGCAATTATATATGTATATATATATATGTATATATGTAATATTTATAAATCAATGTTTGGGTTCAGCAACAGGTGTTTTTTTGTTGTTGTTGTTTTTTCTGAAACGGCATACCTATAACAAAATGCAAAGTATTGCGCAAGCTTTTATTGGTCAAACTTAAAGGGGAAGTCAACCCCAAATTTTTCTTGACAATAAGTTCTATGCAGCCCTACTAGTCAATGAGTTAAGCATTTTTGTCCATTCCGGGTGGCGGCCATTTTCCTTTTTTTTGGTTTTGTTTGTTAGGTTTTTTTTCTTTTGACATCCTTCATTACCTTTATTTGTTGTTCTAGTTCTTCCACCAATTCATTCGAAGATTGTAAACGGTGCCTTTGTTTCTTTTTGTGCAGTACCACCCTCTGTCACTGTGCAACACAAGCGAAGATGAACGGCAAGAGAGCGACTTCGTCACCATCGTCAAACTGGAGCAGAGGGTTCCTCGCTGTCTGCCGCTGCTGGATAAGGTAGAAACCAAATCTTCATTCCTGTCGCAACACTTCGCATCGACTTATTTCCCTTTTCCGCCGTGGCAACTCGTCATTTGGTATCATCATTCCACATGTGATTCCGCTCTTAAACTTAAAAGAGAAAATGGGAATGATTTGGAAGAGGGTGGTGATGGCTTTCGCATAGGGGAGTGGGCTTAGATCAGAGGTGCTGCGAAGCATGTGGCGGCGAGCCATGGCTGTGGATACGAGACTTTCAAGGCCAGCTGTCACTTGTCCCGTCCGTCTCAGCCCATCAGATCCAGAGCATAGGCCATCTCCATTTCTGCTTCCCTCTAATATGAGAGCAGCCAGAACTTAGAGCCACAACGTATGTGCAAGTGACCTGGATCTCCCTTGTGTTTAAGTATTCTTCCATGCGCACGCTAACTTAAAAGGAGCGTGATTTAAAACTGTTGCTATTTTCCTCCTTTTTCAAGTGGTGGCACAAATTAGCAGGCAGGAGTATAGTTAGGGGGGGGGATGGCCTTTTTTTAGCTCGTGTTTTCTTTTCCCCTAATTTAAAGCCATGTTGTCGAGCTGGCCGCCATGGTGATGATGTTGAGACATTCCCACACATTTGCCCGTGGTCCTCCTCCTCCTGTTTGCGCTCTCACTGGGAACCCAAAGAAAGTTGAGGAAAGGGGAGGGATGGATGTCACTCGAGGCTTAATGCAGAAATGGTTTTGATTAAAGCCTTAATGGCATCACTGTGTTGTCCCGTGAAACGAAACACAGTCCGAGCGCTTCCTTCCCTCCCGCCTTTGAAATCAAGAGGAGGGGAGGCGGGAAGGCGTTCTTGTTCCTGTTGTTGTTGTTGTTGTTATTGTGGTCTGTAAAATATGTGCTCCAATAGAAGCTCCACTCCAGCCACCTACATCCTTGCTTCCGCACTTTTGGTCTTTTTTTGCTTCTTTTTTTCGGGGATTCATCATGCAGCTGCTTGGTTAGTTTGCCCTCCTTTGAAAAGGATGAGTCAGACGGTTTGGATGTGCGGTTCTTTGAATGAGACTTGTTTACAGTTTAGTCTGACTGTAACACACCCCTCTGATCTATAGATACTCTGATGCCCACAGAGGGTTCATTTTGCACCACACACACACACGCGCACTAAAAATAGACTGCAAACTAAATAACGCGAAGCTGCCAACTTTTATGATTATACTTTGTCTTCATTTTTTGGGGAGGTGCACTCGGTATTCTCAGTGAGGCCAAACATGGCATTGATGTTCACTTTCTAATTGAGAAAGAGCTGCTACTTTTTTTCCTCCCTCTCTGAACCACTCGAGTTAGTCTGTGCCTCTGCTGTGATTCGAAACATTAATACGACTTTGCTCGGTCCACAAGTACAACTTTTTCTCCAACTGGACAGAACAGGTTGTGTATTGGTATATATGGCCGTCAAATGCTACCCTCTACTGGTACACACATACACATAGCCATTGAATGATTCTGGACTATCCGGAAAACGTTAAAATAAGATAATATACATTGATCGCCCACATATTTCTGTACACCTGCGCGCGCATGTCGAATGAGGACCCTTTCAAGAGCTAAATCAAAACAAGGATCAACCATTCCAGCTGTCCCGTTTGCACCGAAACCGATATGACTGTAACTAGCTCCGTAGCTAATCAGCACAACATTCTGGAATGCCTTTCTATTTCAACATTGGCGCAGCATTCAAAAGTAACAAGAGACAAAGGAGTTGGCGGGGTGACGGTTCATTTGGTGGAGAGGAAAAATCAAATGAGGGTCACACTGAGAAAGAGACCTTTTGACTGTTTATTTAGCGCGTCCTTAACCATTAAAAATATTTAGCCAGGATTAAAATGGCAAGGTTAGTCGTTCACATAGCCCACTTCTGTGCAGCCAGTTCCCATTCAGGCACATTAGTCTAGCATGTGGTCTACAAGCGATTTAGCATTTTATTTACCGTATTTTTCGGATTAAACGTCGCTCACGATTATAAGTCACCCTAGCCAAAAAATGCATAATTAAGAAGGAAAAACATGTATAAGTCGCATTTTGGGGGGAAATTTATTTGATAAAATCCAACACCAAAAAGATACATGTCATCTTGAAAGGCAATTTAAAATAAAAATAAAATCGAGAACAACAGGCTGAATAAGTGTACGGTATAGTAACGTTACATGACTGACATGCCTGGTAATGTCAGTAACGACGTAACATAGTTATTCAGATAACTAGCATAAAGAACATGCTAACAAGTTTACCAAACTATCAGTTTCACTCCAAATCACTAAATCCAATGAAATCTTCATCCTCTGTGTCACTTTTAAACAACTCCCCCAACTCGGGAGGTAGACGATGCGCCGCTTCATCTTCTACGTCGCTTACGTCAGACTCATCGTCGATTTATCAACACAGGCCGAGAGCGCCCTCTTATGGTTTAATGTGAAAATAACATGTGAAATGACATGTGTTTATAATTTCACACATAAGTCGCACCCCCGGCCAAACTATGAAAAAAAACTTGTGACTTATAGTCCGAAACATACGCTAATTTTTTAAAATACAGTCAAACCTCGGTTTTCGAACGTCTCGGTTCTCGCCCAATTCGGTTTTCGACCAAAAATTGCGATTTTTTTATGCCTCGGATGATGAACACATTTCGGTTCTCGAACAAACCGAGCGCACTTGAATGCACCATTTGACTCCTCTCGCCTTCCTTACACGAGGAAGTGACGCTTCCTCGGGTTGCTTTCCATTGTGAGCAGACGTGTTCAGTGAACATTTTTATTTTAAAAAGAGCGTGGTTTCGCTTTTCGAACAATTGTGGTTTTCGAACAGCCTCCTGGAACGGATTATGGACGAAAACCGAGGTTTGACTGTAGCTGCATGTGTTTTTGTAAAATTGTGTTATAAGTGATTCACATTTTAACTCGACATGTTTCTCATCTTAGCAATGAGGAAGAACTGATACTTAGACTGAATGCTGCGCAAAGTTAATGGGCGGCACGGTGGAAATCCTGTTAGCACAACTGCCTTCCCCGTGTGGGGTTTGCGTGTTCTCCCCGTGCCGTGAGGGTTTTCACCGGGTATTCCGGTTTCTTCCCACATCCCCAAAACATGCGTAGCAGGTTCATTGCACACTCTAAATTGTCCCTAGAGGGGCATTGTGAGTGTGAATGGTTGTTGTTTGTCTGTGTGGGCCCTGCGATTGGCTGGCAACCAGTTTAGGGTGTACCCCTCCTACCGCTCGAAAACTGCTGGGATAGGCTCCCGCATGCCTTGCGACACTCGTGAAGATAAGTGGTTCGAATCATAGATAGATGGATAAAAAGTTGATTCAAAATGAATGGAATGATTGTCCACATCTGTTCCGGGCCAGCCAGCCACCTCTTATTCAGTCACAGTTGCTTCATGTGCCTGAATCCAAACTGTCGCTTCAGTGACGTTACATAAACTTAAGCAACTTAATTACTCTCTTACCCAACCATCAGACTGTATTGAAGGCGATCTGTTATTGTTTGTTTGTTTGTTTGTTTCTTTGTTTTTGTTGACACTAAGCCTTGAAACAGTTCTCAGAGCAACGCATGATTCATCGGGCAAAGACATTGCAGCGGTGCCAAGAGGCCGAGTCTAAACTCCACAAGAGGCTTCCTGTACTTTGCTCTGAATAAATGCTGTAATCTACAAAGTTCAAAGCACAGTTTTATGTTTGGGAGGTTTGACTGACTTTTTTTTTCATTCATTCAGACACAAACCAGCTCCATCACAAAGAATCCCCATCGTTTTTGTGAGAACAACCCTCACACTGATTGAGGGTTTTGGCCCATGTCTGAACCTGTCGACTCTTATAGAAAGCCTCGCTTATTGATTCTAACTCCTCTGATGAAAAGAGCTTTGCCGCGATTGTGCCGTAATCCTGTTGTCGTCAACTCGGCTTTTGCTGTGCACACGCGTGGATCTTTGTGCGTTATCGGGACCGTGCTTCCTGAAGACGACTTTCCAAATTTTTCAAACGCTTTCAGAAAAATGATTCACTTTGTGAGAAGACGGAAGCATTGCTTTCCTTTCAGTCACAGCTTAGCAACTATGCAGTCATGATATGTAAGCAATGCAAATAGTAGCACAGAACAGCAACCTGCAAACCGACATTATTTGCTTCACTTTTTTTATTTATTTTTTTTTTTGACAAAAGGCAGTTTTCACTCCTCTACAAGCTACACCATGTAATTAATGGCAGATGCTTCTGTTTCAGAAGGGACATTTGTTTTCACAAATGCTAGTGTAAAGACACACCTGTGCAAGTGCTCTGGCAAGTTCTCAAAATAAGACAAGATGTATTCCTCCAAAGAATTAACAAACCCCCAACAAGCATTACATTGATTAAATGTGAGCCGTAATACGATATGATATGTCGATTCGAGTTTCCACTTGCTGCTCTGCTGTAAAACCTTGATGTGGTTTTTGTTTGTTCAGATTTTTTTTTTTTTAACTTAAGCAATGTTATTTTTTGACCAGATTCTCATTGGTGGAACGAAGGGACTGCTATAAAAGTGAAACCAATAGTGAATGTTTCATATTTTAACCTTACAAAATATATTGGGTTATGTGTTGCGCCCGCTATGCCAGTGCGTGAGGGAATACCATAACTATGATTTAAGTTTTTGAGTTCTTTGGCAATATTGGGATATCGTTAATTTAGGTCACTGTAGTTGATGTGCATTGTTCAGACAGTTTCATCTCGACACAATGGAAGGAAAACGAAAGTGAGGGACAACAGAGAGAGGATTTTATTCAAGTTTAGGATGTACTCAACGGAGTTTAAAACCCTGGAGAACCCACGGGGTCAAATTTGGCCCCTATAAATTCTGCTACTCAAATGCTACCCTTAAATCCCAAAGGGTTACATTTGGCCCTAATCCTAAATTCGGAATAAAGCATTGAATTTTTGAAAACACATATATTTTGGTGTTCAGTGAACATATAGCAGTCATTTAATATATAATTCATCATTTTCCAAAGATGAAAAGGGTTTTGGGTTCTCCATGGTACAGTTTTAGGAAAGGAAATATACATAAAAAAATACAGATACCTATACAAATACATTTTAAATGTAAAAGAATAAAAAGATACCTTACATCTGCCACCCAAAGTACTTTTTACACATTACAAACTGAACAGCAGCAACAACAACAATTATTTCTCATGCATTAGGAGCCCACAAAATTGACTTAAAATTATCACGACAGTGAGAGTGATCACAGACGAGTCAGAAAGCCAGGAAGGCCACTTTCATCCTGCCTTCCTGGGAATTTGCTGGGTCACAGGTATAAAGCCAACATTTACTCTCCGCTTCCTTTATGGCAGAGCTCGCTGAAGCGAGACATTGCTGTGTCGTTAGTGTTCCCGAGACCTTGTGGCTTTGCACCTTCAGATAATGAAATGGGTGGTGATGCACATCTGGGACAGCTGCAGTTGCTTTCAACACAAAGGGGTGTGAGCAGTGATCTCATCTCAGGTTTAAACTTCACACTCTGATGATGTCTGGCAGCAATCCGTCTCGTTGGTTATATCTCTAATACGACATGGTAAGCTGAAAAATGAGCAGGTTGACTTCGTAGCCCCATCCAGGGATTGTACCTTATGCGCAGAAGAGCATGCTCTGGGAAAAACAATAGCCAGTGTGATTCACGCTGAGGTATTGATTGAGCAAAATATTATATTGTATGTTGTACCGATAGTTTTATTTCTAAAACTCTATATACAGTCAAACCTCGGTTTTCGTCCATAATCCGTTCCAAGAAGGCTGTTCGAAAACGGAAATTGTTTGAAAACCGAAACCACGCTCTTTTTAAAATAAAAATGTTTACTGAACACGTCTGCTCACAATGGAAAGCAAGTCGAAAGTTTTGGTCGAAAACCGAATTGGCCGAGAACCGAGACATTCGAAAACAGAGGTTCGACTTTACTTGATCAAATAAAGGTTAAATTGAAAAAGTTTGAGGTTTCTTAAAATCAATATTTATTGCCGCCAAAAAAAAAGTACATAAAATTGGTACCATTGATTAACAGGTACCAAGAATCGGCAACGTACTGGTTCAAATGAGAATTACATGATGTATATTTAAAGCACCGCCCTGTGATTTTCTGGCGATCAGTTGAGGGTGTAGCCCGCCTCTCGCCCAAAAACAGCTCAATTAGGCTCCACAACCTTAGTGAGGGTAAGCATCAATGTGTTTACAGACAATATACTGTAACAATACTCAGACATGTAGTCCTTATCCTCTGTGATAAATTAGTAAAATTACTGCAGCATTCATAGTAGTTGTGAAACTCTTCTTCTTTTGTGTCTACATGGCTCCGGAACTAATCATGATGCAGAAAGCTTAAATTCTTTGTTTTTATTTTATTTTGAGATTAGTATTTAGAACATGCCTTTTTATAGACTGCAATTTGCCTTATTCAAAACCTTTCGTGAGGAAAATGGATGGATGGACAAACTTTTTTGCTGTTTTTTTGTGGAAGCTGCAACGGATTAATATCGCTCCCATTCATTTCATTGGAGACAGATGCTTTGTGATAAGACTGTTTTGTTTTACGAGCACGGTCAGAAACAAATTAATCTCATGGCACTCCTGTACCCTTTGGCCTGACATACTACACACCGCGCAGATGGTGTCATAAGATCTCCTTTGGTGGTCAGGCCAGGACAAGTGGTTCCAGTGACAGGAAGTGGTCAAAAACAAGGGAAGCCTGGAGAAGAATGTTTTTGTCTTGTCCTGTCTCATTATCTGTAGGGGGTGTCTCTGACCTTGGTCTATTCCTGAATGCTGTTTTGCAGTTAAGCAAAACTGCAAAACAGTTGAATAGCTACGGTGGTCTCAGGAACTTTTGTGACCGCGTCCCAATATATCGCTTTCATTGGCATAAGAACACAGGCACACATCTGGGGGAAAAAAAGGCAGTGTTCTTGAAACTTTGAGGGGAAATCTTAAAAGCAGCAGGTACACAAAGAATGAGATCTGGGTTTACATTTATTTCCTTCCCCCTTCCTGAAATGTTTTCTTTGCGTCTCTGTGCCAGAAATTTGAACGCGTCTTCAAACGGATAGACGATACCTGTTCGGCAACGTCTGACATCCATTTTTTTTCATCATAGCAAGAACCTTTTATCCACTTTAATCCCCACGCACTTTGAAACCCATCTAGCTCTGCATTTAATCGTGTTTCAAAACATAGCATATATACTGTTGATCACTGCTTAAAAGTTAGGGACCTTTTCAAGGTTTAAAAAAAAAAAAAACATCACTCTTCAAGGTTCCTTTCTTCCTGTTAGCCCAAGGGCCAAATTCTCTGCTCCTTGACTCTGCTTTGATCATTTCATCTCAAACGCACAAGCTTCATAATCATGTAAAAGTAGCTTAGGGCACATCTCTCGACATGCCTCACAAATGTTTTTTTTTTTCTGCCTTTAACTGCTCAAAGCAGTGCAGTCTGCTCGATTCTCTCATGTAATTCCTTTAGTCCTCTGTTTGCGCCTGTTTGACCCTCATGCCACAGTCTTTTTCCCTCCCATTTCCTCTGTAGCTAAAGTTAGCCACTGTCTTAGTTCATCATGTCAATGAGAAGATAACTTTGTAGTAAGCACTTAATGTAGTCTAATGGTTACCTTCTTTTCCGACACTTTGATTCTTTATTTTTACTTTGCGTCAACCCTTGCTGTCATTTTAGAGCATGATGATCTTTTTTTTTTTTTTAACTCGGACTCTTTTCTTTCATAATGACACGAACAGGCAAACCACAGGAGTTGTTTTTATCCAGCCAGATCCACGGGTATCTTAGTCTTCTGTTTCTTTATTCTCATTCCTCAAAAGGTATCCAATGACCAACATGACTCGAATTTTTTTTTTTTTTTTTTTTTTTATTTATTTTTTTTAGCCATAACTGCCACGGAAACCAACACCAACAACAAAAATATTGCGTGACAATAAACGTCTGTACAGGACACGTATGTACAATATTTCTCCTGTACGCTACAACTTTGTACAAAATTCATCAGCAACCCTACCTTGAGCTGTTCTAAACAAATCATAAAGATTGATTATAGAAATGAGAGTGCCGTTTATCATCCAAGTGTATGCGTTGAAATGTCTGTAGGGGAGACTTAATGATGTAAAATCCAGCCATGGCCACCTATCGATTGCCTTTACCGCTTATCCTGATCAGGGCTCCCCGGTGTGCTGGAACCTCTCCCAGATGAATTCAGGTACACCCTGGATTGATTCCCCAGCCAATCGCGGAGCACATACCGGATAGACTTAACAACCGCTAACACACAGCATTCACACCTAAGAACAATTTAGTTTTCAGTAAACCTGCTATGCATGTTTTTGGAATGTGGAATGAAGATTCCCCCGGAGAAAAGCCACCTAAGGGGAGACGTAAATGTAAACCCACCCCATGCATTAACTTGAGTTGGTCAGTAGGCTTCGTCCATTACTCTCCATGAATCGAAGGGAAACATGGTTAACATATCAGAGTACATTCCAAATGTTAACAATCGCTCGCTCACTGACAAGCGGCCAAAAAGCTCCGAATCAATTCCTGTTTTTGATTGAGGGTTTGTCTCTCGGGTTCGTCATTTCACCGCAAATTTATGACCCTGCGTCATAAATAAATATGAAATAAAACATTGACACGACACGGGTAACAAGTAGTTCGGGATGTCTTGGTGCTGAAGCACAGCCAAAAACAAATGTGCTGACTGCTTGCTCGTTTCTGATGAATCAGGGATTCTTCTCATGCAGCACCGATTATTTAAAAAAAAAAACAAAGGTTGAGATTAAATTCACAGACAGTTGTTAGGACATGTTGTCAAGTATCTGCTATGTTAGAAGTCCAAGGACAACCCAGCCACGAGATTAGATTTTTGGCTTCACCCAAACATGAAGCACCACAATCGAGGTACATGGTGGGAGAATTAGAACACAAAATCCAGAGGCAAAAAAAAAAAAATCTGGTTTCTTTGCTGGTCTTTCTTCGACGGACCAGTCATGAGAGAAACCTGAGTTTTCACCGGCTGAGATTAAATGGCTGTTGATGAACAATGTGAAAAATGTTTCAAGGTCCCCTTCGCGTTGGCAAAGTGCATTCCTTTGTTGGTCACCGTTTCTAAAATTGTTTTGCGCGACGCATTCTGCAGTGGCTTTGTTTCTCGGGTGAGTTGTGCGGCTGGCAAGACGACGAAAATCAAATATTAACATAATTATGACAGTTGGGATGGGCAGGTGGGAAACAGATTAGACTGAATAACAACTTGTTGCTGCCAAAATGGGCTGGGTTGCTTTGGTGAGGTGATTTCGACTGACGGCGCAAGAACAAGTTGAGTCGATTCACAAGGCGATGAAACGTTCAATAGAAGCTGTCGAAATCTCGACTCGCATCGTGGGAAGGCGGCATCCTTCACATAAGCCGCCTGTCATTGAGCATCTGTAAATAGAACGATACGATGCACATCTGAATTGCGGGTTTTCAGGTCGAAAGGGTCACGGCAACGGGAGACCGGAGGCCAAAGGGCCTTGCAGGTCCGCAGTGAACAGATGTCACTTGGACCTGCGGCATTGTTGTCGTTGAGCTCGGTTGAGTTCTGTCATCACTCCTATCAACGAGGTGCGAGTGATTTGCGAAGGTCTCTCTCTCTCTCTCTCTCTCTCTGTAGTCATGTGACACCATCAATAAATGGAAAATTCTCTGGCCTAAAGGTGCGCACAGCACGCCAGCAGCAGAACACACCCCATCGGCGGTACCTCTCATCCTCACGTCTTGCCCTTGTTCGCTTTCCCTCCTATTGTTGGCATTGTTGAGCTGCTTATTTACCGCTCGCTTCTGCTGTATGATGTGCTCTTTGCTTCGGGAGATTTTTTTTGTTTTTTTCCTTCTCGACGAAATATCTGCAGTATGTTCTCACACTTTTTTTCTGTTCTTCCCTTTTCCTCCGCCCTCATTGAAATAGCACATACCGTAGCCTTCTATAAAGTCATTGGAGCCTTGTTGAGTTTGTCGTCACCGTCACCGCAAAACTTTTATACACAAACAGTGAGATGTCTGCAGTGCCGTTCAGTGGCAAGTACCTCTCCAAAATAGAAGCACTTGGAATGTCACCTGCATGCGTGTATGTGCGGATCGCCAAATACCTTGTAACATTTTTTGTCAAATACACATAGGCATGACCTTAAAATATTTTTTCCACCCTGCCCCCCACAAAAATCTGTTCATAAAAACAATGCTATGCTGCTGTATTTCTCTTCTAGTTACTAAATTAACTTTTATCCAGCAAGTTGAATTCCAAACATTGACTTGTATGAACTTGAACAGACATTTTTGTTCATTTTTGTTTAATTTTTTCTCTGTAAGTACCGTATTGGCCCGAATATAAGACGGTGTTGTTTGCATTGAAATAAGAGTGAAAAGGTGGGGGTCGTCTTATATTCGGGGTCTAGACATTATACCCATTCACTACGCTAGATGGCGCCATATATCATTGAAGTGAATGCTGAACTTGACTCCCCAGGCCAAAGCGAAACCCCTGTCACGAAGAATAAAAATAGCGGTAGCACGAAGAAGAAAAATAAAAAATCGCGGTAAGAAGGAAAAGAGAAGAAAATAATAGAAGAGAAAACAGAAAATAGAGAAACGTAGCGACAATCTAGAGAAAAGTGGGTCGAAGATCATCCAGGTTAACCGGCAGCTGAGAAGTTATGATGTAAACTTCAAGATGCTTTTTCTCTCAAATATATTGTTATAATCATTTGTTTGATGTACTGTAATTATTTTCTGTATAAAAATTAATTTGGTGTTCAAAAAGTCTTTTTTCAAACTTGAGTCTTGGAAAAAGAGGGGGTCGTCTTATAATCAGGGTCGTCTTATATTTGGGGCCAATACGGTATAAATCCATTGCAGTACATTTTTGATAGAAATTGTACTCGAATGTGTATCCTCGCGCAGGGTAGTATTCCGCGTCGATGCTCCTGGTGTTTCTGAATGCAAGCTTTGCATCTCGAGGCCGTCTTTTTTGGGGGGGGTGTCATATCCCTTATTCGTTACTTCAAAGGGAGTGCACATGGGTCAGGATTTCATCTGGCTGTCGTCGCCACTGGCCGCAAAGGTTTGTAAGAAAACGAGACCATAAAAATAGAAAGCTGCGCAATAGGCCGAAAGAGAGACAGAAGCCAGACAATACCACTCTTGGCCAAAAAGTGGCCATTATAAGATGTTCATTTTACTGGGAAGCAAACATTTCAGCTCCATCAACTTCAGATTTCAAGTTTTTGTCTTCTGATAGGCACACTCCCCACAAGGGTGGTGCCTTCTGACCCTGTAGTTACAGGTGTGCTACGGCATTGTCGTCATCAGGTTTTATGATATTACCGTAGTGATTATCAAAATCCTTTGATGCTGGGGTTTTTTTTTTGGGGGGGGGGGGTTTTTTTGTTTGTTTTTTCTTTTGGGTGGCTCGGCAAAATAGCTTTGCGCATGAACTCAGACCCAGTCTCGTTCGCAAAGGCTAGAAGAGTCCTAGAGGTAGGAAAAGCTGAGTGCAGAACAATAACACTGCATTCTCATCATAATCCCCCTTTAAGTTTCAGTTATACAAAAATAATTCATAGAAGCTACTTAACGAGCCCAATTGTAATGCTTGTTCCGTCTGTTGTGAGTTGGACTAAAAAGACCGTTTAGTTTTTTTAATCTCAAGAGCTGGCTTTAAATTGCTTCTCTGGAGCCACAATCGACATTTTAGCCAAGGCATTCCTTTCATAATGACAATGGCAAATGTCTTCTTTTGAAGAGGAGGAAGAGAAGTGAGTTATCTGCTGCTCCAGTCACTTCTCTCAACACTCTAAGGTTTCTCTACTCATGCATTGGCTCCCCGAGCACAATATAACAATAAAACTTGATAGGTGCTAGACATCAAATTACAAAAGAGATCTTTTGGAAACATTTTTTATGTTGTGTGGCACCTCTGCGAGTACAGTGAAACTCCTCGACAACGAAACCTACATGGGCGAAAATACCTCCTAGTGTGAAAAACATCTTCAATGCATTAAAACCATTCCCACTTTTCTGCTCCCCCTACAACAAAAAATCCCCCTGTTGCGTTATACAAAATATTTTTCTCTGCCCTTGCTTCGCAACGAGATTCACTACAACGAAAACAAGCCTTACGCAAAAGTCTAATCCAACCTCCGCATGCCACAGCGACCTCTACTGCTTCGTTCAAAATAAAAATAGAGTACACATACGGTTGTGTGTGTGTGTCTGTGTGTGTTTACATCTAAAATAAATTTGCTATAGTGAAAAGTCCCCTGTTGTGAAAAATGTCTTGCTGCAAACATGATTTCGTTGTAGAGGAGTTTCACTGTAGAACGACACCACTTTCGTCCATTTTATTTAATTATGGTTTAAAACATTGATTGTCGCAAGGTTGTGTAATGATGACGCGACAAATCACAAAATACACATTTTGAAATCCATCCATCCATTTTCTGAACCGCTTTATCCTCACTAGGGTCGCGGGGGGTGCCGGAGCCTATCCCAGCTATCTTCGGGCAGTAGGCGGGGGACACCCTGAATTGGTTTCCAGCCAATCGCGGGGCACACAGAGACGAACAACCATCCACGCTACATTTTCAAATGATTTTGGAAATTCAGACTGACGGCATCAAAAAAAGCGACTTGGGACAGCAACCAAATTGGTCTCATATGCAACATGGTTTTCAGCATGTGAGAGTCAGAATGTCATTTGGTCGCGTTTGTGCCGAGTGTATACATTTTAATGTTCTCACCTGCCAATGCAGACCATAGATGCATAATTTCCACGCACGGCTCGCGCATCCCTGTCGTAAACATACTTGCACGCGAAAGCAAAAAACAAAACCGCTGCTGTTTTTGTGGTTTCTTGTAGTGTTGGATGGGACGACCATCAGTCCTCATACAAAATAGGTGTCAGGGTGCCTGTATGCGTTCAGTCAAAACCCACGCCCCGACCTATTACCTATGACTAATGGAGACGTCAACGTCCCCGCATAAGCAAAAACGGTCGTCTTACATTTAGAATTGTATGCATACATTTTTGCAAGTCAGTCAAAACTAATACTAATTGATCACTGCTAAATACATACCGACAGACAGTATGTGTATTTTTCGCGGAAGGCATCCATTCAGCAATTAAGAAAGCCTTTGTTAACGTTCAGTTAATCAGTGTTTTGAGAATTGATGAATATGTTGCCAGGCAGGATATTGCGCTCTGGCTCTCCCACGGAATGGTCAAAGAGCTTGCGCCGTCGAGTTGAAGGGAAAGTTATGCTGCTGTAAATTGTGGAAGTCCAGCGTTTCTCATAAAAGTAGAGTATTTGTGTCAGTGTAGATCCCTGTTCCCCACCACAATCTTGTCAAGGTCCTCGCAACTACAAAGCCTAGCCACAGTGTGTGTGAAACGTGTGCACGCGAGCTAGCGTCCTTCTCTAGCATCAACATCTTTTGCATCCAAGTTGGCTGCGCCCGCTTCTGAAAGCAAGTTCAGAGGAGAGTTTCATTTTAGCTATTTATAGACTGGTTTTCCTGGAATAAACAAAGACAAAATGTTCAGCATACAAGATCAAATGAATCAGATTACTCATACGTAGGTTTGTTCAAGTTGTAACTGCAGAGAATTATCGCCAATGCGTTGGTTATTTCTTCATTACTTTGGTGAAAAGGCTTTGATGTTCGGCCGCATTACTGCTGCTCTGTTTACCGCGCAACATCTGAGAAAATGGCTGTTATCAGTTTCTCTGTGTGATTGTGAGGACGGTTATGGCAGTTGATGAAGTATACCTTCTCGACATTCTATTGTGTAAGGTGGTCTAGTCGCATTTAAAAAGAATTGCATTGCTTTGAGCTTCTGCCCAGTGTAACTTTAACACTTTGTGTCGAAGGACTGGACTTTGACTTCAGATTTTCTTCTACTTGTACTTGAATGTTCCTTCTTCTTTATCTTCTGCCACATTCGTATTAGGATTTGACACAGTTATGGTGGAACTTTGAAAGGCCAATCTCTTTTTAAAATAATGTTTCCGTTGGGCGGCATGATGGCGGACTGGTTAATATGTCCGCCTCACAGTGCAGAGGTTGTGGGTTCGATCCCGGCTCCGGCCTTAAGTGTGTGGCGTTTGCATGTTCTCCTCGTGCCTGTGTGGATTTTCTCCGGGTACTCAGGTTCGCTCCCACATTCCAAAAACATGCATAGCGGATTAATTGAACACTCTAAATTGTCCCTAGGTGTGAGTGTGGGTGCGGATGGTTGTTTGTCTATGCGTGCCCTGCGATTGGCTGGAAACCAGTTCAGGGTGTCCCCTGCCTGCTGCCCGAAGACAGTTGAAATAGGCTGCAGCACACCCGCGACCCTCATGAGGATAAACGGTTTAGAAAATGGATGGATGGATGTTCCCATAAGAAATAATAGGTCGGGCCTGAGGGTGAAAATATTTTTTTCCATTTTCAAGTGACAATTAGTAAAAAAAAATGGGGCTGGTTGTTTTATTTCTTTTTTTAATAATACACAAAAAAGTGGGGGAAATGCATATATTTTTTACATGCCAATTTTAGAGGGCTGAGTTTGATTTTAATATTCAATTGGGGGAGTTTATGTGATCTGGAAGTTTGGCATTAGCAAAGCTATGTTAGCTTGTTAGCTATCAGTCAGGACCACAACCAGGATGCATCAAATGATCCATCAGCCAAATTATAAAATAGACAATATAATTTCACTGAATAGGAGGTCTGTTAGCGTTGGCGTACAATCGCTGTCTCAAATTGTTTTGGGGACTGAATCGTGTGACTCTCAAGAAGGAAGACATGGCAATTGCTTTCACCACAGTCTGATTACATTGTTCTGGGCTCGAAGTGTTAAGTTTTGGTTAAGGTTGGGGTTCACAACACTCTTATTTTCATTCTTCTTTCAACCATGTGCAAAGTAACTACAGTATATGACTCACACTTACAGCTGTCCATTACCAAACGGGCGTCATGTAAAACAAGACCAATTCAATTCAATTTGAATTTAAAATGAATCAATGATGTACTTTGTATCCGCGCCTAAAGTGGAACTATGAAAATCTAAAACTTTCTTTTTTTTTTTGGTTAGATTATAGAAACAAATTATCTGCTTTTTCATTTTAGATTCACATTCAAAAACGGAACATTTGATTGATGAATGGATTAAAAAACACGCACGGTTAATCCCTAAATGAGTTTGATATTTGCTGAATGGACGCCTTGCGCAATAGGCTGACATTTCACTTGACGTCATGCAGTTTCACCTTGGGACTTTCAATGCAACTTAAAGGCAATGTTTCTCACGAAAAATCGACTGGCTCCATTTTCCATAAAAAGGGAATCCAAGAAGTTGATTCAGCGAAGTGCGGGTTTGCCGATCCAGTCCATCTCGTTATTCTAGGTCAAGTCCATCAGGTCACAACCAGGCCTGTTGACAGGAACGTTTGTTGTGACTTTCCTCTCCACTTTCACATCTCTCCCCTCCCATTTTTCCCCATTGTTGTCACTCACATTCCCATGTACACCAAATTCTTTCTCCACCCTCCTGCCTTTAATCGACCAGTCTGGCACATCCCCGTTCTCATTGTACACGCTGAGCCGCCGGCCCTCTTTAAGGTCTGCATTAGAATGTTGTTTTTATATGGCGGCAAGTGGAGGCATGCGGAGCTTCTTTTGAACTGCTTGACAAACAGGTGGAGGTTATTCATGGTGCCTTTATGAGATTAAGTGAAAAATTCCCATAAAAAAAAGAGACACACCTTCACACTTTACTGACATGTGCCTTGTTTGCTGTTTTTCTCTCACTGTCTTTTTTTTTTTTCTCGTCTTTCTCACCCCCTTTCGTTTTTTGGGCAAATGCCCAGCACTACTAGGCGGAAAGAAGGCAGGTTAGTGTTACCAAAAACGTCCCTCCCCAGGCAGGGAATCAAGCATCCAAACCATTGCAATGCCGCCACAATGCAGACAAAGGGTTTCTCCTTTTCAGTATGAACCTGTTTAAAGTGTGACTCAGGGAGGGTTAGCGCCAAGTGCTCCACCCCACCGGCTGACTTTTAACAAGGGCTTGACAAAAACATTTGTAGTGCAGACAGTAGGCCTATGTGGACTGCAGGAAGTTACATTTGTATGACTCTGAGAGGCTGGCAAAGTCAAGAGTTCAAAGTCTACCTGCAAGTAAAGCCTCGACAAGCATTTTGCAGATTTCATTGTATTTGTCCCCGTTGGTCCCCCCCCTTCATTCAGCTCTGCTATTCCGCCTATCCATGTCATCATATCCATGTGATTTTATATGTGGAACAGGAAACTGCATCCAAAACGGATCTTTGAAATTGCCTTTTGGAATCCTCAACTGGTTTAGGAGGACACATTCAGCCCAGCCTCAGAATGATGAGAAAACCTCCATCGTTCTCCACCATGACATCCACAGTGTCACTTTTTCCATGCCATTTAATTGACGAATTTCACCAATTCTACGATTACAAGGCGATCGAAGGATTTCAATCTTCACTTTGACGTGCATCTCACCAAACAACCCGCCACGCTACATTTGGCATAAACAAGTTCAACATAAGTAATTTAGATTTACACTGCGATATGCTTGATCGTATTTCCGATTTTGTGGTGACCCAGTTTTATTTGCCTGTACTATAATTATATCGCGCCAGGATTGACTGAAGATTGCAAAACAGTTCCTTCAAACCCCAGCGACTTAATTAGCGGAACCCGATTGCTCTGTGGAAACTCTTTTATGGCTTACAATAAGTCAAGTGGCGTATGCTGACTGACATGCGTTGTGGTCGTCGATGACCTCGGCTCTCTGGAAGTTATGCGCAAATATACAATGGCTGTTATTGCACTTATGCAAGGCAGCTCGGAATATAGAGTTGCATCTTCGAAGCTTTGTTGTTTTCGTGCTGCGTGTTTACAGGCGGCGTGTGTCACTGTGTTCGCTGTGTGTCTGCGTTTGATCTGCAAAAAGACATGGCTCACTGCATGGCCTATTCCAAGAATGAATTCCTGGAAGCTTACAAGAGCTGTTGAATGAGTGCTCAAGGCAGGAATGACGGGCGGGACTGGAGGGAGGTAGTTCAACACTGCAGGAGGGGTGTCAGGCTCTCACTTACTGGCTTGATTAAATAACAGGATGCGTTGTGAAAACAAGGACATTATCTGCGTCTTTTAACGGCCAGGAAAGGCTCTCTAATTGGCTTCCCCGTCAAAGACAAATAAGTGTCAGCCGGTTCCAAAAATGAAAGAAACAAACATGGACTTGCTCTTTCTCGACCACATTTGTAAGTCATTCATCAAGATAAGCTATTAAGAGCATCTGTGTCTCTTTCACCTCAAATTAGCAGGTTCCCCACCTAACTAGCTTGCTCGAGTAAAATAATAGAGATTCTTCTGTTGGATCAGATGATTTGTTATGGGAGAACGGAGAAGAGAAAAAAAAACAGCAACCAGAGGTGGAGTTTGCTGTGTTTTTAATCGCTGCATGATCAAAGCATCTAACATCTCCCTGCGTGACATGCAACCCAGGTGGTTTCGCAAATTATACACATTACAGTCAAATCACACTATAATTAAAGTATATCCAGAAGTGTGTAGCCTTAAAGAATTCTTGACATATTTTAAGTTTGGACGGCTTTTTTTGAAATTACAGGAGACCCTCAGAACTCCAGCACGATTTTTTCCAGGAGTTCCAACTTGCATTTGTTCAGATTTGAAATTATTTTTTCCATATCGCAAATAAAGCGTCGTGAGAGAGTCACACTTTTAAAATTGGACCTCCTGCGGGCCCATCATCAGATTTTACCGGCAACGTCAGTCCCCACCTGTGCCGCTTCCTTTATTTTTCAAAGATGCTATGAAGCAAGCGATTGCATTTCAGGTGGCATTTGGCTCACTCCCGTCATCTTTTCCTTTGCATTTCAAATCTGCGTCACGCTGCACCGGGCACCCCGGTAAAAGTGGAGAGAGTAAGCACTGAATGAGCTCAGATCAGGTGTATCGTTTCAACACACTTTGGGTTCCTTTTTTTTCAGATGGCCTGTCTCTGAATAATGTGCTCATGAATGGGAAGTACAAGTAGGAGGAGTGTGTGATTCAGACCCACCCCTCGGGCTTAATACTTTAACAGAGAGTGTAGAATCCGCTCACCTGCCCTGACATGCCGCACGCCCCTCCTCCTCACGTTCAAACCCCCTCAAACACCCGACTCTTTACAGTGGCCTCACATCAAAGTAAGTAATGGATACTCAGAAAAAGCCACACCTTTCCCTCCTTCATCCAATTCAACTGCCACTCAGTGGACTGGTAGCTAGCACATAACACACGCACACAGAATAATTTGTCAAGCAGTTACAGTTAATGCTGTCTTCACTTCATTTTTAAAATGCTACCCGCTTCCAAAAACATTCAATTGATTGCACAGTGTTCCCTCGCTACTTGGCGGTTCGATTATTGTGGCGTCGCTCTATTGCAGGTTTTCATTAGTGACCATAATTTCAACTATTGTAGTTTTACCTCGCTATATTCCGCATTTCCCAGTTATTTTTCTTCCTTCCAAGTTGCACCAGTCCAAAATTATTATGATGATTATTATTTTGGGGTTAGGGTTGGGGGGGCAGAAACCCAGACCATAAACACAAATCCCTGTTCCCTCATTGTGGGTACGTTCGGAAATACAGTCAAACCTCGGTTTTCGTCCAAAACCGAATTGTTCGAAAACCGAAACCACGCTCTTTTTAAAATAAAAATGTTTACTGAACTCGTCTGCTCACAATGGAAAGCAACACAAGGAAGCGTCACTTCCTTGTCTACCCGAGGAAGCGTCACTTCCTCATGTAAGGAAGGCGAGAGTAGTCAAATGGTGCATTCAAGTGCGCTCAGTTTTTTCAAGAACCGAAATTTGTTCGTCATCCGAGGCATAAAAAACTCGAAATTTTTGGTCAAAAACCGAATTGGTCGAGAACCGACACGTTCAAAAACCGAGGTTTGACTGTAATTATTATTTTGGGGTTGGGGTAGGGGGGGCAGAAACCCAGACCATAAACACAAATCCCCGTTCCCTCATTGTGGGTACATTCGGAAATACACCCCAAGCGCGCTGCTTCACTCCGACAGTTGAAAAACTCGAAACATCGTTCAACTGTGCCGTTCAGTTCTTCAGAGTGCCTCAAAAATACGCCCGAGTGCTGGCAGTACAAAGGAAGGGAACAGTTGCGTTCAAAAATGAACCGCTCTGCATACCCTGGCAACACACAAGAAGTTACGGTCGTCATGGCAACTAACTTTTGGTTCGCACAACAATTGACAAGGTGCAATAATCCACCAGGATTGTACCTTTGGCTACAATGTGACACACGGTTATGGTTAAGAGAAGCCATTTTAATGTAAAAAGTAAAACTTTTGCGTAGTTCTGAAGCCAACGTTTTGTCGTTTTTGCACACTCAGCTCACATTAATTTACGAACGCAGCCTGGAATTAAAAGTTTAATTTATTCAGTGCAGCAAGTGTATAGAAAGGTGGCAGTCGTGTGCGGGCATTTGGTGATGGCTTCATAGAGGCATAGTTCTGTGTTACTAGCCAATTTCAGACCAAGCTTTGGATATGGATATAAGAATGTGCTACATTTTTAATAATTCCTTTAATGTGAGTCCATCTGTGGCAATAGATTTCAAGTTGCTAGCGCTCACATTATGACTAAGGTGAGAGTCTGTCGTGCTTGATCAATTTGGAGTCCGTGTACAATTAATGAATTAAATATTGCGCAACCAGGGAGATTTAAGATTATCCGCTCCGGGAGTCTGGTCACTTCGTCATACAAGCAGTTAAAACTTGATTAACAGTAAAATGTTCAAATAATAAATCATATATGGTGCTCCCTCATGAGTAGCTTTTGGTTGGTTTTAATCTAATGTTAGCTTGTATCCTCTTTTGCTGCGCCTCAGATGGACAGGTGTGAACAAAACAAACTTAGGCGTTGACTAAATCAACTGGTCTCAGTAAAGTTGCAAACTCTATCGCGTGGTTTATATGCGAAATGAAAGCCATCTGGCCTCGGTCCACTACAAGTCCAATTCGCTTTTGGAGCTTTTGTTTTCACTCTGAATGTCTTTGTAACCCTCAGCGCCTTTGTATTCTGTGATGCAACGCGCAGCTAACATGATAAGCTAGTGTGTCAATAATAAGATTCCACCATGCTTTTGAATATCATGATGGTGATGTAACTACATGTGGCATCTAAACAGATTAGAATGTTGACTTAGTTTCACATGTTCGCAGTTAGCAGCCACATCGATGTCTGACAGCACATCTTCTTTTCATCAAACTGAAGAGAAAGATGTGCTCAAGTCGTGCCGAGCGCAATCTGCTGTTTGCTGCTCTTTTTATAGCCTGCATAAAAGTTCATAATTGTTCATGTTATAAAAAAAATAAATAAAAATGCTAGTTTGGCTCCACTTCATTCACTAACCATTTGGTAATCCATATGGCAAACGTATTCTTGTTTACATTCTTGTGACCAATAAGAGAAGAGACCGTGGTTTGTGTTCACGCATTTTGGTACGCTTGGAATTTTTACTGTGTGAATACAAACTGAGCCAGGGGGGCACAGTATTTACAATCCCGTCAACTGATTCTGAGAAAGCAAACTACAGGTGTGAGAGCCTAGTCTTAACTCGACAAAGCCGCATTCACAGATGTGCCTCGTGTGTGCGTGTTTTTTTTTCTTCTTTTTAGTCTTTACGATCATAAAGTATTCAGGATAATCTCTGTTGACCAGGAGTACACAAAGTGAACGGTCAACCCTGTTGAGTTCATGTTTGAAACTGATACTAACATAAGATTAGAATTCACGACACAGTTACAGAAGGACCAGGCAAATAACTATGAATAAGATAACATTTGTGCTAACCATGGGTCACATCAACAAATATAAACAGCATGCTAACTACCGTATTGGCCCGAATATAAGACGATGTTTTTTGCATTGAAATAAGAGTGGGAGTCGTCTTATATTCGGGGTCTAGACATTATACCCATTTACGATGCTAGATGGCGCCATATATCATTGAAGCGAATGCCTCTTATGTACTGTGCCTCTTATTTACTGTGACGGCATTCTGGCACAGGGTATCTTCAATCTATGCAGGTGACAATAAAATCTAAGACCATAAAAGGTACCGTATTAGCCCGAATATAAGACGGTGTTTTTTGAATTGGAATAAGACTGAAAAAGTGGGGGTGGTCTTATATTCGGGGTCTAGACATTATACCCATTCACGACGCTAGATGGCGCCAGATATCATTGAGGCGAATGCTGAAGTTGACTCCCCAGGCCAAAGTGAACCCCTGTCACGAAGAATAAAAATCAAAATAGCGGTAGCACCAAGAAGAAAAATAAAAAATAGCGGGAAGAAAGAAAAGAGAAGAAAATAATCGAAGAGATAACAGAAAATGGAGAAACGTCGCGACAATCTGGAGAAAAGTGGGTCGAATATCGGCCAGGTTAACCGGCAGCTGAGGAGAAGTTATGATGTAATTTACATTTCAAAAACCAGGAGCCATTTATTTACGAATGTGATTGCACTTTAGTTTACATATATAAATGCTCAGATATTAAGATTTGAATGAGGCAAAATAAGATGCTTTTTCTCTCAAATATTTTGTTAGAATCATTTGTTTCAGATGTACTGTAATTATTTTCTGTATAAAAATTAATTTGGTGTTCAAAAAGTCTTCAATCAATTTGACGCTGGGCATATTTTATGCACTGCTGCCCTTCCTGGAAGATGATGAATTTGCTTTTCAAAACCCTTGATTGCGTGGTTCTTCTCTTGGTGTCCCACAAGATAAGACAACCTGGGTCTTGTCAGGGGCTAATGTCACACATGCAGGCAGTTGGAAGTTTTGTTGCCGCAGGGGGAACCCAAGAGATGAAAAAAAACAAAAAAATGTTTCCTATTTACGCTAAAAGTGCAGCGGTCCTTGTGGGTCAAATTCTTGACATTAAAGTGGATGACCTGTCAAACACAATGTCCACAACATAAATGCAGACTGCACCTGTTTTCAATGCCATTTAACCCTGCTATCACCACCACGCGCCCACACCCCTGTCTGCTCCTCATTTAGCCAAGCGGCGTGTCCCTGGGCCGCAGTAATGCTTGCCGTGTGCCGAGCCGCTCTGGAGAAATGACAGGGCAGGGAGAGTCCCGCCTTGGGCCTATAGGCACACAGCTCTGTACTCTGTCATTAGATACTTTAATGCAACGGCAGAACCACAGCATGCACGCCTCGCTCTTCCCCTCGCCTCTAGGCCTTTCTCTTTCACTCTCACTCCGTCGCGCCACACAGAGGATTCCACTGTGTAATTTGCCTCTGTACTGAATGATGTGGGTAGTCGCACCGAAAAGAGAACCTGCATGGGTCCCCACAAGAAGCAGTATGCTTGATTGATTATAAAAGTATAATGAGTCTGTTTGCGTTTATTTTATTTTTATTTTTTTTTAAGGTGGGTGGGGTTGTTTGAAATGTCTAACATGACATTGGCAAATTCTCACTGCATCCAAAAAAAGATGAGTGTCAAAAGGTTTGGTCACAATTTTGTCACAATTTCGTCCTAAACTTTTTACACTCTTATTTGAACCGACTAGAACCACCTGCGTTGTCTTATGTGAGAAGAGGGGACAGCTGCGGAGGACAGCAGACACATGTCCACACAGCATAGCCACAAAGTCATCAAACTTACAGGAGGAGCACTCTTGCGTTGGTCTGTCCCAAAGAGGCACACAGTAATTTCTGCTCCAATATAAATTTTATATATAGATATAGATCTATATATATTTTCTGCTACAATATAAATTTTATATATAGATATAAATATATTTTTTTCAACTAAAAATGTTTAACTCATTCAGTACCAGCCAATTCTGGACCAAGTCTGAAAAGACGCTTAAAAACGTCTTTGGGAGTGAATGAGTGGTGGCGAAAATATGGCTGTGGTCAAAGACTTCCAACAAGATTTCTTCTTTCATCTCAAAAATGTTTGATAAGGTTGTCAAGTTACCTTCATTCCACACCAAATTCATTCAACGAAGATTTTATGGTCCCTCCCCTTTCAATAAGCACAATCATACCGAAACTGATCAGAGCCCATTATGTGGATAAGGCACAACATCTGATTTATGTATTGTCGTTCAATTTTGTTAAGAAAATAATAAGAAAAAGCAAAGTACGATTGTCATAACATTAAGTATTTTTCTTGTGGGGATCTGCGCGTTTTTGTTGAAATTGGGACATGCCGGCAAAATGAAGGCACTATGCCCATGTCTTAAACCCACATCAAATAGCGAGATCTGCACATGTGACGTGACCTTCAAAATAAAGTGCTGGAATGACTCCCGTGAATGTGAAAGAAAGACATTTTTTCACCGGGTCGTTTTTGCCATGTGGAGAACACGATGTGATGCCAGCTCACTGGCTGGCAGACCACACTTGAGCAGGGATGTAAACAAATAGCGTTGGCTGAGCTCAAGCAGGCCACCCCTTGAAGGAGAGGGCAGATCACTGGCTCGATGTGTGTGTGGTCACCAACAACATCTGTTCACATCATGGCGTCAACATTTCAAAAGTCGACGTAGCTGATGCATGGAGCGCTCCATCCATTTTCTGTATTTCTCATCTTCACTCGAGTCATCGGCGAGATCGAGCCTGCCCCATCTATCTTTGCGCATGTGGTGGTTAGGCCACATTTTATCATTAATACCGAGCAGTGATTAAATTGCTAAGTACAGTGAAACTCCTCTACAACGAAATCTACATGGGCGAAAATACCCCCTAGTGTGAAAAAATCTTCATGCACACCATTCCCACTTTCCTGCACCCCATACAACGAAAAAAAAATGTGTTGCATTATCGAAATCTTTTTCTCTGATCTTTCCTCACGACGAGATTCACTACAACGAAGTCTAATCCAACAGCGACCTCTACTGCTTCGTTCGGAAACGGCAACAGCAACCACCACACTGGTTTACACATGCTCAGTAGTCGAAGTATTTTTGTTATTGTTAGTTTCAGACGAAGCACGAACGTTGCATTGCTAAAATGGCTACAAAACGGGCCTTTGGATGTCAATCAGCCAAGACAAGAAGAGCTCTGACGCTGGAAGAGAGGGTAAAAGTGATCAAAATGAAAGACGGAGGAAACAAAATAAAAGACATTATCCAAGAAATTGATGTAAGTGAAAGTGAATGCTGTACGTAAATTTTGCAATTTCTTTCAAATACAATATATGCTCATACTTATCCATTATTGGAATAAAAATAAAGAGTACAGATACATTTGTGTGTGTGTGTGTGTGTGTGTGCGTGTGCGTGTGCGTGTGTGTGTGTTGACATCTGAGATCAAATTTGCTACAGCGAAAACCCCCCTGTTGTGAAAAATTTCGTGCTGCAAACATGATTTCGTTGTAGAGGGGTTTCACTGTAATGCGCATTCATAAAATGATCTCATAAACTTAGAGTGCAAAAACTCGATAGCTAGGAGCAGTTTTTCAGCCCGGGGGTTGCGGCTCACATGTAGCCTTCATTTTTTTTTTTTTTGGCAAGTGGGGCGGTTATGATTGAGCCCTCGAATCTCTGCCTAGCAACAAACGGCCATGGCAAGGAAAAGAATACTGCTTGCTCCCCTGTAGTTAATGTTTTTGTACTTTTATGAAGGACCATAAGCTATTTATATTTCTGTGACAATTGTACTTTGCTGTCGGACGAGAAATCACAATTTGGCTGAGGGGAGTGTGGCAAAACCACGACACTGCGTGGTTGAAGTAACCCAGTTCCAAAGACTTTCCAAATGTAGTCTAGGAATATCCACTCATCTATTTAGCAAAAGAGACATTTCATCAGATGTGGATGAAAGTGAGATATGAATTATAGTGCAACTACACAAAGTTGTCACGATGCCAACCGGAGACATAATATCCACTTGGATCCAAATAACACAGTGGGTTGCGAGAGAGTACTGTATTATTATATTCACAGTATATACATATGTTAAGTGGTTGTTGTCCCACCATTTCTTTTCATATGAAAACAGTAAGGACTGTGACTTTTTAACCCCATAGTCACTTTCTCTCTTGTTCACCAGAATGACTGTTTGACGAATGCCATGTCTGTTGCATTTTGATCTATCGTAGTGGGTGTCTTTACTGGTCGGTCCAGTTAGTATATTCCTATGTTTATCCTCTGCGTACATAAAGATGAAGTAGAATCCCTTTCAATCCTGGAATGAGATCGCATAAGTGATTTCCGGCCGTGTCACACAGCAGAGACATAGGGAGTGTGCTTGTGACCTTTTTTTAATACGAGAGGCAGTAAGGCCAAAGGTATATGTTACAATGTACGCTCAAACCTGCCCACTGTAGCATTCACCTGCAAGAAAGTATTTCAAACATTTCACTCTGTCTGTGTTAGACCCCAAATGTTCTGATTAGAGGAGAGAAAAAAAAGTGAGAATTTTACCGTCAATTTATGTGTGTTAAGAGGGCACAAGCGTAGAAGGGATTCGTTAACAATATTGCATGTAATCAAGGAAGTGTCTGTTCCTTTCTTGTCATGTATTAACTTTCCCTTTTTTGAAGTGTTAAATAATGTTCGGCCTTCAGTGCTGTCGCTCACCAAACTAGGTGTTTCATTAACTTGTGAAATGGATCAAGTGAGTGATGCTTTTTTTTTAAACCTGAGTCTGCCTGCCTGTCCTGTGAACGTGTATTTGTCACCGCATATTCAGTTTGCTTACGTCTCCTCATTAGACGCAGCGAGATGCCTGTCGCTCGCCGGCATGTGATGAAACACCGATGAAAAGGTGGTGTTTTGTTTTTCACGCTTTCCTCTGGCGATGCTTGTGAAAAGCGTTTGTGAGCTTTTGTCGAATGGGCCGATAGTACAAACATTGTTGAAAGCGCAGACGCCCTCACACAGAGATGGCCTCTCAGGTCAAACCACCTCTGTTGAGAAGCGAACGCGTGACTTTTTCCTCTGTCCTGCCGCCTTCATCCCTAAAAAAAAAAAAAAAAATCGCCACAATGACCAATATTTATCTGACGTGCCCTGCCAGGTTGATTGTTGTATTTCAACTCACGAACTTGACTGCTTCACTCTGGTCTCGTTGCTTTCTTAGCAATGTTTTCAGCTGCAGCATGCAGCTGCGTTGGGATAAAAGGCTCTCACTTGAGAGCCAGACAGAGGAATGAGTAAACAAGCAACTGCTTGGGAGAAAAAAACAGACAGGAATCCAACAAGAAAATCAACAAAATATATGCATCTGTTACATGAAACGTCAAATATCTGCCAATGAGCGTGTATGGGATGACTGTTCTGTACCGTTAGGCATTTGACTAAATCTTCTTCTTGAAACCTTTTTTTGGACCTAGATCTTATCCTTGTCTATGTGTGTGGGGTCCAATCCTATTCGGATTATATACAGACCGCAAGGCTCGATCAAATTTCCGTTTTAATCTTGTGCGAAGGACATCAAGTAAAAGGCAGACGGCAGTGATCTAAGAGGACAATAAAATGACGCCAAATACACCAAGCATGGTGGAGACGACCATTGAGGTCTCTGGAAGTGAACTTTGGAAATCATGTACGGAACCATCAAATGTACGAGTGATGTGGCTGAAATGGAATTTATACGGTGGGGGAAAAAATCTTGTCTTGGCATTATGAACAAATTGGAGACAGTCGAATGTGGTTTCGTTTGTAGTTTACAATGAAATCAAACTGACCTGAATTTAGTTTTTTTTTTTTTTTTAAAGGTGGAAGAGGCAGGAGCAGGTATTGTTTTAGTTTTCATTCAAACTCATGGCCTGATCAAATATGGCAACGTAGGACATTTTTTTTGAAAGTGACCTTAAACAGCTAAGCCAGCCTTTTTGGTGATTTTCAGAAGTTCAGGTCGAAGTTTAATTGCCAGCTTTTGATGTTGTATCAGAGGACCCCACGATTGTACAGTATCAGAGGGACCCACTTTCCGAGTGGGAATTTTATCCTGCAAGACTACCGCTACTGTGATGAAAATGATTGTTCTTGTCCCAAACATTGATGTTGTTGTCACCATGCATCTAATTATCTCAATGCACAAAGCCACGACATCTGTGTGAGCACACCAGAAAGGCACAGTCACCCTAACGCTGGTTGCACATTTTACACCTCTGGTGCGACTAACTGTGCTGGGTATGTCAGTGTGTAAGGGTCTGTTTAGAAATACAGAATGTTTTAATATTGTTCTTTTAGGAGTTTAAATTATTTGTACTACTGTACTGTGGTATCTTCACATAGGGTTTGTTGGTGGTGGTGGTGTGGGGGGTGGGGGGGGTGGAATATGTGACAGTCATCGTGACATTGTAAACTATTAGTCTAACAAATAACTATTGGTTAAATTTTGGTACTTTATAGTTATTGATGATGTGATATTTCTGATGTGGTCCTGCAGCCATGTTTTATGAAATTAACTGCATTAGTAAGTGCTGCTTATTTTGAACAATGATGCAAAGCAGTTGAGCCGAATGCGGGCACTTGTAATGTTTGTCATGACACACACAGAGCAGTCCCTTAAGCCTTGACAACGTGTACACAAACAAATAAATAATCGGCGATTAAATATTTTGTAAGTCTGTCGGAAAGGTAATGACCTACAGTCGTTTGTTGAGTCTTAACAACGTGTGAACAATCAAATAACGCCGCTCTGTTTGCCGTCATTCTGCCTGCGTGACTCTACATAACTTCTCCCCCCCCCCCCCCTCGGGAATAACAGTCACGCTCTTCAACGTTATGAGAAAGTTTTTGGCCGAGCAGCAAGTTGGTACTCTGGCCATGAGTTTCCCAGGAATACATTTTCAAAGGGGAGCCGAACATGTGCTGAGGACATACTGTCATTGCGTGACTGCCACCTAGTGAGCATTCCGTGCTTTCATTTTTGTCTCAAGTGGCAGATATGCCTGTTATTTTGTCAGCAATGTGTATGTCATATTCGTCTTGAATAAAAACAAAACAAAACAACATTTTGGTAACTTGAGACAACTCCATGTCATGTTTATTTCGTAGCTAGAGCTGGAGTTGCTAGCGTTGGCCCAGACATTTGTTAGCAAAGCAGCGTGCTCCCATAACATTGAAAACACTGTAAACTGGTTTACAAAAACATAAAAAATACTAAATAAGAACTAACTCAAAACAAAAATACATCTTATCTCTGTGTTTTGTCAGATTAGATGGAGAATTTGGGAAGTTGGTGGTTTTTAAGACATAACACGTTCGGCAGGAAACATTCTTGGAGTCAACAAACTCTCTTAGTTGAGGCCCAAGATTGTTGACTACCTGACTTTTCTCAGTAATAATTTCTGCTCATTTTTCTGTCCCTAAGATTTTAATCACTATATTCCGTTAATTTAAATCTGAATCATGGTCGACTTTCCCTTTTCTATCTTTGCATCGTTATTATGTCATGTTGTCATTTGCTGGTTTGGTGGGGGCGGGGGGTTTAAGGAATGGAAAGGAGAGCGATTCTTGTTCAAATGCATCAAGTAAAAATATGTCGGAAAAATAGTGGATGTGCCTATATAACTTTCGTCCTGTGTTTCCTCCCGCAGGCCCGCATGGCACTGGAAAAGGGAGCTCAGGCGGTTATTTTCGATGTCAGCGATGATGTCAACGCGGCTGTCGAGGTGAGTGCGAAGGCGCTGGGACCTGCACTTAATGTCAAAACAAAGATGATCCCTAGTTTGGTGGTATTTCTGCATCTTGCTTGTTTGCACAACTGTCATTCAGCTGAGAGAAACAGACTCCCTTCCCCGCCCGGTCGTGCTTGTGGATGCTGAGAATGCGGAGGAGTTGATGGCGCTGGTCAACAAGAACGAGGAGGCTAAAGTTCGTATCGAGATATTGGTGGAGCCCAGATGGGTAAGCGCTGGCTCACAAGAGCACACAGACACACACAGCTGCAAGACTTTTCATTTGTTGGCTGGTGGGGGGGTTGAAGGGTTGCAGATTTTTGAACTGTGAGATTTCAATGACATGAGACAATATTTCTAATCTCTGTGCTAAATGGACTTTTAGTGAGTTATTGTACACATGAGAATGTATTATTACAATGTTACAAACATTTGCATGGACAGCATGTGCTGGCTGTTGCCCTCCTTTTTTTTTTTTTTAACTGCACGATGCAGTCTGTATTATAATTAATATTTGCTCCATTTTCAGCCACATTACGACGTGGGTATCCTGCTCACCATTGTCCTTGCTGTCGTGACCATCATCCTCATCTTTGCTTTCCGCTACAAGTGCAAGTCCAATAGAACTTGGGTAAGTGAAACCAGCAACACATGTCAACCTTTACAGAAAGCCATTTTAGCTTGTATTCAATATTCCTGATATCCGTCTTAAGGTCCATGCACCAGTCTGCTCTTTGTCCTCACTAATGGGACAACTTTGGCATACTAGGGTCGCTACAATACATGTTACTAGTGAGGCAAAACTGTGCACGAGTTGACATCTGCGTGCTACTATAGTTCTTAATTCAGCAGAAAATCAAGGATGTCGGCTAAATGCTCAAACAGCCTTTCCTTCCGTAAGCCTTCTAACTTGTAGCCTCACTCATACAGGACTCGGTGCATCAGCAGACCATGCGGGCAATTAGTCGATTGGAGACCAAAACCTACATCTCTCAGGGGTGCTCAGGCTCACAGCGCCCCCGTGGGGCCTGGGGTTCAGCAAGCAGCTCCAACTCCACCCCAGTCTGTGCTATCTGCCTGGAGGAGTTCCAGGATGGCCAGGTAAGAAGAACTGAGCATAGGGCCTCCTGTGCTTTAAGACATAATTAGGGCTGGATGATTATGGGGAAAAAAACAACAGTCACAATTAATTTTGAGTGATGTTGAAATCATGATTGATTAAAATTGATGATTTATTTAGTATTGATTCTACTACCAAAACTCAATTCTTCCGACCATCATAACCTGCAGCCACACCTTTGGTACATCAACCCCATTGCTGCATTGCATCTTTGCACACATTCAAACCGTTAATATGCATCTCCCTTATCTCTAAACATATTTATTTAATCTTATTTTGTTGTTCTTTATTTTATTTGCACAAGTCTTGGGGCATCCTGGGCTAACACGAGACTTCTCGTATCATATTCCGTGCCATGGAAATGTCAATAAAACGTCCTTGAATCCTTGAGAATTCCACTTTAAATATAACTTGGAAGAAAAAAGAGAAAATAAATAAATAACAAAGTAAAATACCGGTAAGAATATACTAAAATAATAGCAATAAAAAAAAAGGATAAAAAAAATAAATAATGGCCGTTCCTGCAGTGCGTGTGGTGGCCTCTTAGGGGCAGTATGGTGCCATTGATGGAGTACACACTTGGAAAAACACAAGAGTAGAGAAAGAAAGCTGTGATTGAGATCTATCAATATGATGCGTTTTTCACAGATTGGGAAGAATATGTGCCTTTGAGTAACGTTATGTTACTTCCATGAATGTGTAACGACAGTGTTTGCATGTCAATGTGTTATTTGAAGGCATATCACGCCAGGAAGCTGATGCAAATTTCATGTTAGCATGTCAATGGGATTTTACATTGACTTTAGCAATAGCACTGGCAACGTTTTTTTTTTTTAAACATAACAATGTATTTAAATATACAATACACAAAATTGTTTTTGTAGTTTGTTTAGTTTTACAATAAACTCCAACTGGGGTCGCATTAAACATTTAAAAGCATACTCAGGGAGGGCAGAATCACAACATCTGGAACATTCACACACAGACCAATGTTTGGCACCATAATCATTTTAAGATCGAGAAACGGCAAAATCAAAATCCCGATTAAACTTTGATGAATTGTCCAGCCACTGATATAACTTGTTCTTATTAACATTCATCTCTCTCCCCCCCTGCCCCCCCCTCCTTTTTTTTTTTTTTTTAACCCAAGCATCTCAGGATCATCTCCTGCGCTCACGAGTTTCATAAAGATTGTGTTGATCCCTGGTTGCTACAGCACCGCACCTGTCCTCTGTGCATGCACAACATCATGGGTGAGGATAAAGCCCATTTGCACATAATCTAATGAGATCTATTATACAATAGCTGGATCAAAAAATAATTGGAACATTACTTAATAGAGTGCAGTTCTTTGCAAAGGCGGACCTGTTTACAAAGGTAAAAATAAATAAAGCGGTTTTTTTGAGTGTTCATCGGGCGGTTAGTTCACAGCATACTTCCTGGTTCACGGAGAATGAAGTCGGCACGTTACAGGAACAGACACCAATCCAGTTACTTTCTCGTCTTGTTGCCAAAGAGTGTTCCATTGACTCAAGACCGCAGCAATAGATTGCATCCACGCCTTCATTGGCACTCTCAGAGAGCTTTTTTCTATGGTTAGTTTTCATTTCCAATGACGTCTACCGAGACATTGTCATAGTTGAACGTGTTTTGTTTTGATGGCATTATACCAATAATTTCCAACCTCTATGCCATTGCACATTGACAATCAATCAATGAACCCACTTTTTGTGATGGTTATTTATTTATTTATGTATTGTGTTTGTTGGGGGGGGGGGGGGGGTATATTATGCCTAGGGATCTCTCGTGTCAAATATGTGCCTTAGCTCAGTGTTTTTCAAACCCTGTGCCACGGCGCACCAGTGTGCCGCGAGACATTGTCAGGTGTGCCGCGGGAAAAATATCCAATTTGTATGCCTGTGCGGTCTATCGCCCAGAAAGTAATCATGTAGTACCCTTCCATACCGCTAGGGAGCAGCAACAGCTAGCCAATTGCCTTGTGTTTAGACGAATTTGTGACGCATGAATGCAATAAACGAATTTGTGACGCATAAATGCAGGACGACAGTGAAAGAATAAATATAAAATATGTGTTCATTTGATTCCAATTCAAGCTGTTATAACGTCATTCTTCAATGTTAAAAGCGGTCATAGTAACAATATAACACGTTAATTGTTAAAATAAGCAGGGTTTTTTTTTTTTAACATTTCCAGCTAGTGGTGTGCCGCGAGATTTTTTCAATGAAAGAAGTGTGCCTTGGCTCCAAAAAGTTTGAAAAACACTGCCTTAGCTCAGTCAACGTCTGAAAACAGCACCTTGTACAACATCGCACAACGCTGTTGTTATTATTAACTCGTATTGGCTCTCTAATATTAGATTATGCAGGTGTACCAAATGATATGGCCAATGACTGGAAAGTAGGAGCTAAAAGTATCGTTGTCTCTTCTCATTGGTCATCAAATTTCTTTTTAGATTTTGTGATTTATTATCCTTTGGCATCACTTTATTATGAATTTCAAGAAATGAGCATCGATACCAAACAATAGCATAGCATGTCTTGTAACGATGGTTGTCATCCACAGGGGCGGAGAGGCATGCCCAGAGGAACAGACACCAATCCAGTCCAGAACAGCGTTTCCTCCACCCTCAGCCTTACAGCAGTCCACGAAACCACCTGTTCCCCCAGCACGACATCCCATTTTCTATGAGGCCACTTTATCCTCGTGGTCCCTCGGGCTCGTATCCCTCTGTTGGCCACTACAATTCCTCCTCTCCCATGGACAACCAAACCCTACGTTTGCTTACCAGCAGGCCACTGGGTGTCCCCTGTGGGTACCACCTTCCGGCAGAGGGTCCCAGGAGGCCCCACAGGACTGGCGGTAACTGCAGGACTTCTACTCACCACTACAACCCCCGCCGGTCCTGTCACAACTACCGCTCATCTTGCCCAGCTCAGCGCAGCGCTTCCAACTCCAGAGTGCACCACATCGCCTCAGCCACCCCGCAAAGCCGCGGAGCGGCGTCCCATGGTCGCCTGGACGAGGGCAGCTGCTCCGGCGGCAGCTACCACACGGATCGCAGTGGATATTTGGCCGACGGGCCGGCGAGTGACTCTAGCTCGGGGCCGTGCCACGGCTCCTCCAGCGACTCAGTTTTGAACTGTACTGACGTGTCCTTGCAGGGAGTTTATGGCAGCTGGTCCACTTTCCGCAGCTCGCTGAGTAGCGACTACGATCCGTTTGTGTATTATGGGCCGGGCTCCGTCGAAGTGGAAGCCCAGGGCCGGCCCAGGTCTCTGGATTCTGTGGTGAACAAAATTGGCTGCCCTGAGGAGCAACCTCAGACTGTGTTTAGCCACATCCACTACCACCGCCATAGACACCACCACTATGATGATGGGGAGCACAGCCAGGACCCAAGCAGAGGCTCAGATGAGGAGCAGGGGGCCGGTGCGGCCACAGCCCCTCCAGCACTCGTCTTGGATAAAGACTCACCCATTGCCCCCCCAAAGCCAAGTCACTGCCAGTGCCAAAAACCAGACTGTACACATCTGCTGCCCGTTTCTGGGACAGAAGGTCGGGATCCGGACCCGGGCGCGTCTTCGGGGCCTTCTGTCCTGGTGTCCTCTATCCCCTTACATCTACAAACCCACTGCTGCCACCAGGGACACTCTCCCGCAGCTCTTGGACGGAGCTGTGTGCGAGACAAACCCTCTGTTCGTTTCCACCAGAGCTTGGACCTTCAGGATGATCGGAGCGTCTGCATCCACTTCGGCCAAAGCTCGGGCTTCTGCTGCTCTCCCCCTGAACTGCACCCCGCCCTCCTTCCCGCACCTCTAATTCTGGACTCGGGAGGTATAGACGATTGGCCCTGCTGTGCCGGGGCCCATGTTGTGTGGCAAAAGCGGGTGCAGGAGGCCCACTCCGAGCCTCATCTCCTGGGGACCAAGACCTCTATTGAGAGACCTCCTTGCAGGTCCCAGCATGGCCTTGTTGCAGACCGCAACACAGACAGTTGTTTATACTGCCAAAAAATGTACCACAATCAGGGTGAGTGTTGTCAGTTTCTTTGATCCATTCTAACACGACCAACTATTGAACTTTGGAAAGGTTGCGTCTGCTTTATGACAAGATCATTTTTTGTTGCCAGCTTATCCTCACAATGATATATTTTGTGTTGCATTTCAAGCGCATCGTTCATCTGGCACAATTCTATTTTTATTTTTTTATATACATGTATAAATTATGTGTCATGGCAGCATAAATTACAGCAGTGCAATCCAATATCGGAATCGGGCCTCTTCCAGATGTTGATAATTGGATGTCTGCCAATGTTATAACACACACAGATATTCTCTGTCTATGCTATCATGATGACATCAAAATACCGTATTGGCCTGAATATAAGACGGCCCTGAGTATAAGACGACCCCCTCTTTTTCAAGACTCAAGTTTGAAAAATTTTTATACAGAAAAAATCTGAAACAAATGATTATTACAATATATTTGAAAGAAAAAGCATGTTGTTTTGCCTCATTCAAATCTTCTCATTCACTCCCAAAGACGTTTTTAAACGTCTTTTCAGACTTGGTCCAGAATTGGCTGGTACTGAATGAGGTAATATATGAACATTTAAATATGTCAATTAAAGTGCCATCACATTCGTAAATGAATGGCTTCTGGTTTTTTAAATGTAAATTACATCATAACTTCTCCTCAGCTGCCGGTTAATCTGGCCGATCTTCGACCCACTTTTCTCCAGATTGTCGCTACGTTTCTCCATTTTCTGTTATCTCTTCTATTATTTTTGTCTATTTTCTTTCTTACCGCTATTTTTTGTTTTACTTCTTCGTGCTAGCACTATTTTCATTTTTATTCTTCGTGACAGGGGTTCACTTTGGCCTGGGGAGTCAAGTTCAGCATTCGCTTCAATGATATCTGGCGCTATCTAGTGTCGTGAATGGGTATAACGTCTAGACCCCGAATATAAGACGACCCCCACTTTTTTCAATGCAAAAACCACCTTGTATTCGGGCCAATATGGTACATCAAAAAATGTGTATCCATATCCGTGACACTGTACAGCTACGAATACAGGGGAACCTCTGATGCTGAATGCACCTCGGGTCATGCAATTTTGAATTCAACCACAGTGGGCCTTAATTTATTCAGTGTAAAATGGGAACTCTGTTATATTTTGTTTTGTCTTTGACTTTTTGTGTGAAACAAATTCTCATCGAAGCACAGCCTCGCCAATGTTTTTTTTTTCATGTTTTACATTGGTTAGCTTCTTATACAGTCAAACCTCGGTTTTCGTACGTCTCGGTTCTCGACCAATTCGGTTTTCGACCAAAAATTTAGAGTTTTTTATGCCTCGGATGACGACCGAATTTCGGTTCTCGAACAAACTGAACGCACTTGAATGCACCATTTGACCCCTCTCGCCTTCCTTACACAAGGAAGTGACGCTTCCTCGTCTTGCGTTGCATTGTGAGCAGACGTGTTCAGTAAACATTTTTATTTTAAAAAGAGTGTGGTTTCGGTTTTCGAACAATTTCGGTTTTCGAATAGCCTTTGGAACGAATTATGGACGAAAACCGAGGTTTAACTGTACTTAGTCGACAATAGAAGGTGTTCCAAAAAAAAGGCTTGAAGCGCATCTGCCATGTGAATCGTCGTTATCGGCCATCAGTTCGGAGTTTCTCCCGCCTTATAATAACAACGATTAACTTCGATGTATCTAATATTATCCTTTATCGACAGACTCTTTGAAGAGCCGTTGTTTCTTATCCAAGTCGATGCGTCAATTCAACTTTTCTTTGATGTCTCCGCAGGATCTGAAGAGGAGTCCGGTGTGTGAGAACTTGTTTCCCTAATATGACGCTGCTATACAGAGCCAGAATGGATGATCCTCTTAGTCGCTCGCACTCTTGCCTGCTGCCACGTACAGTCATTCTGCTTGCCAAGTCTTGGATTCCCTCTTCAGAGTGTCTCATGAACATTTTGTTTCGAATGCTTGATGACGAGATTCCGGCCTCAATCACGAAACAAATTAGCACCTAACGCACATTCGGTTGCTTTGCATGACCATCCGGAGTTGATGGGAACACCCCCACAAAGGGTTGAAAGAGTGTGAAAAGGGGCTCTTGTTCTGGCTGTTTGTCACTCACGGGGTCAGACTCCCATGTGTGCGTGGCTCACCTAATTCAGAAGAACTTAATTTTGCTCACCGCGGTACCTTCATTCAGTCACTCACGTGATCCACATCTTGCTCCTTGCTGAGTCGAGCCTCAGCTGATCAAACTTTTCTCTAAGCCTACCTCAGCTCAGAATTTGTCTTGCCTCACACAGGGTTTTCTTTCAAGGTACTGCTGTAGTTTTTTTTGTTTTTGTTTTTTTAATCAAATCCAAGTAGCTCCCACAACCTGAAAAGATATCATGTTGCTAATTTGGCAGAGGGAAAGGTTGATTCAGGTGAACGTTTAGTGAGGTTGCTGAGCCTTCCGCGGGCCTTGTTTTCAATACAGTACTTCAATAATGGCAGCTCCTTTCAGCATTTTTTTGTGCGTGGTTTTATTTTATTTTTTGTTTTGTTTGTTTGTTTTTGGTACAATATTCCTTTAATTTGTCCAAATGACTGAATAGTGTTGCCACCATGACAAGCAACTGTCTCCTTGGCACTTTGCATCTGAGGGATGACCTTGACTCTTTTCTGCTCAGCTCATTTACCCCCCCCCCCCCGCCCCCCTCCCCTAATCTTCTCCAGCAACTGAAGCGCCTCAAAATTGTTTTACATTGTAACCTTAGAAAACACCCAGTGCCTTTAAATTTTCTTCATACCAGTGGTATAAAGCCTGACTTTACTGCAGGGTGCCGTAGCTCTGAAGTGCCACGTGCTGTTGACAACATGCATGAAACTAATTAGAAAACCGGTGTCTCATTGAGCAGCACAGGTTTGCAAGTTTGTGCAAGTTTTATTTATTTATTTTTTTCAATCCAATTTTGCGAACAGTTACAAAGACGTTTGCCAGACATTCCCAAACAATTTTGCCACTCGCAAACAGTTTTTCCGAACACGAAAAACATGTTCCGACAAGATAAAAAAATTGAGATCATTAAAACTGTTGGCAAACGTATTTGCAAACTTTGGTATGTACACACTTGCAAACCTTCGCCGCTCAGTGAGGTTCGGCCATTTTGGGAGGATCCTGAGGAAAGACCCGGTCCCAGTGAGCGGCAAACAATTGCGAGTATTTACGAAGGCAGCAAACGTCGCACTTTGGACCGGGTTCGTTTTGGTTCGTTTCAGCTCGCAAATGATCGCTGAACGGTTGCCAGACGTTCAGCAGATGTTGGCCTATACTTTTCTTGCGGCAGGGGAATTTAGAGCAAAATTTCTTTGCAACAAGAACAACTACCTAAACTGTAGGCAAAGGTTTTGCGAACATTTGTGGCCTTGAACGAACCCTGACTAACTCTGCCGAATTTTGCTACTGTCTCCAAGAATCACAATCTTTGCCCCCTCAGCAGGGGGAGGGGCTGAATGTCTCAGTAATTGCCAAACACTGGAAATTCAATAATTCAGTTTAATCAAATCCGGTTAAAAAGTGGGGGCCCCACTGAAAATAAATAAATAAATAAAGGGGCTCCTCGGTTCTGTTCCTACAGTGGCAGCATAAACCAAAAATTGTACGAAAGTGACACCTATGAAATGGAAAAACGGTAAGCACACAGAAGTCACCAAACGTGCTTTCTTGTGCCCAGAGACGATATCGTTTTAAGTTATGTGACGTTTGTAACCTCAAAATGTCATGTGAAATTGTAAACCGAGGACCCCTGTATCGGGGAAAAATATCTTTCCCGAAAAAAAAAAAATACAATTACAAGAGTAGAATAGTGACTCCAAGTCAAAATATTCGAAGGTTATTCTTGCAAGTGAACAATTTCAAGCATAAAGTAGAATTATTTCAAGACAAATGTTGTTTTTACGAGATGAAGTCGGGATTTTTCAAACTTGTTTAAATCTGAGAGGGGAAAAAAACCATTATTAGCATACCATCGTGAATGATACGAAAAAGAGGTTTAGTTTGACAAGAAAAAAATATATTTGTGTGAAGATTAAAAAATTTATTCCGGTGAAATCTTTGGATTGTATGAGGACAAAGATGGCATAGGTAGTGGAAAAAAATGCAAATTTCAAAATGCTTGCTTTCACGTTAGTTCTCGACACAACAGGATCACTGTTTTGTCACACATAGCCTATGTGAAATTACTTCTTTGAGGATTTGTATGATCACCAACCAGATTTGTGTTCAACAAATATTAATATATGGAATCAAGAGGGAGGCAGCAGCTGCTTGTCTTGTGAAAATGATATTTGTCTTTTAATATTACCACTTACCATGATACTGATCATGAGTGTCTTTTTTTTTCCCCTCTTGACTTTCTGACCTTTGTCTTGGAAATATTACAACTTTATTCTTGCAATAGTTTTAACTTAAGTTACATAAAATGTTCATGCTTTTCCCGTCATACCCGCAACTTGAGGTCATTAACAGAGCAAAATGTTGCTTTTCGGCATGGCCCTTAAAATCCCTTGGTTGACGTTTGCTCGTCGTCGTATTTTATGACAAAGGGCAGTTTTACCGCAAATATACTTTAGTGCCAATTGACGTTAAAAGCTCGCGGGCATTGCAATGTAACTGGTAGCACTTAGCGGAGCCTCATATGTGCCTTACGCATTCACGAGCCACATCGCAGATGTTCTCTGCTCTCTATGGCCAGCCAAGGAGGCCAAATCAAAACAGTGCCTTTCTTGAACGTCTCCTTTTTTTCCTACACCTCCACCAATTGAAGTAAAATGAAAGTGGTAATCATTTTGGACTCGAAAGGACAATCATGGAGAAATACTGTACCTTTGAACATGCTTTACACTAATCTCAGCTAAAGAATCCGGGCATCCTTGCCTCTTTTTTTTTTTTTTAATCCCTGGTCGCTTTCTCTGCCATGGATGTGACTGAATTCAAACCAGCACTTTGGGTGAAGCACATGTATACAAAATCCAGAAATAGAATACTACATATTATAAAAATAATAAAACAAATTAAACAAGCCCAAAAAGGCAGAGCACGGAATTTTCATACAATTTCAAACAATTCTGTTTGTGTATGTTTTGCAAGAATTTTAAGCTTAACACTGCCTTTTTTTAATAGAGTGCAAAAAAAAAAAAAAAATCTCTCCAAAACCCAAAGGGATCTGTCAGTATATTTTCGATACTTGTGTACAAAAAGAATACAACAGAAACAAATAGTGTTGTATTTTATATATATACACAAATATATATATAATAGAACATTTCAATACAGTGATATGTCACTGATGTATTTATTTACTAATATATATTTATCCATTTTGTCCAGGTTTGAAAGGGTGGTTTCTGTATTGGTCTTTTTTTTCTGTACGGAAACTAACCACAGTACCATCACAAATGTATCAACCTGTCTTCATTCCAATTATATGAAAATAAATTATTTTGAAATAAATCAAATGGCTATGTTTTTCTTGTATGACAAACATTCACACGTTACACGCAAGTCCGGATATATATAATCGGGCAACCCCCAATGTGACCACACCGTGGTACCTCTAATTAGTGCGGGTGTCTTGAAAGGCGCTTATAAATAAAATGTATTGTTATTATTATTATCATGCTCAGTCAGTTTGGATTGACACAATACGGGAGGTAACAATGTTTTATTGTTAAGGTTTGCGACGGCATTAAACGGAGTTAAGTGTGTAAACAGTGGTTCCCTCATTTAGCTACATGAGGGTCAACATACCAGAAACATCCATCCATCCATTCCATCCATCCATTTTCCAAACCGCTTCATCCTCACTAGGGTCGCGGGGGGTGCTGGAGCCTATCCCAGCAGTCTTCGGGCAGTAGGCGGGGGACACCATGAATTGGTTGCCAGCCAATCGCAGGGCACACAGAGACGAACAACCATCCACGCTCACACTCATACCTAGGGACAATTTAGAGTGCCCAACGAGCCTGCCATGCATGTTTTTGGAATGTGGGAGGAAATCGGAGCACCCGGAGAAAACCCACGCAAGCCCGGGGAGAACATGCAAACTCCACACAGGGAGGCCGGAGCTGGGATCGAACCCGGTACCTCAGCACTGTGAAGCCGACGTGCTAACCACTGGACTACCGGGCCGCCCCATACCAGAAACAAACATTCAAAATCAACAATCGTGTTGCGAATTGAATACTGAAGCGCTTTGTGTCAAGTGGTGTTGTTAAGAAGAACAACTAAGGGCAAATACTTGTTTTCGGCCATCGTTGAAATGTGTTTCTGTAAATCAAATTTGGTTGACTTTTATTGAAGCATTCTCTTACAAATAATGTGAATTGTAGCTTTACTTAGTGTAGATTAGCAGCTTCCGAATTCCATAAAATTTGCAAATTAAACGATTGATATACGATCGTGTACTTAACAAATCGCTCCAAGTTGACAATGGAGCGCTTCACCAAATGCTTTTTGACCCTCATGGGCAGCCGTCTTCAGGTGAATTTGGACCTCAGCAACTTGCCGAGCTACTAATCTTTCAACAGACTCGCAACATAAAACTTCATACCACTGATATTGTGGTTCAAATCATAAATATTACACTTGAAAAAAAATTAAGATGCCTAATAATTCGGGGCATAATTGCGGGGAAGTGGTTCGATTAGCTCGTTTGCTGAGAGGTCTCAGGTTGTGACAGGCAGGTTTGTGTATACGGGGCTCCCTCCCGGAGGCCATAAACATTCATGAAAGGTTAATGTAATAATTATTAGGATATTTTAAGTCTAAAAAGGCAAGTTGTGTAAATATGCCTGGTGACAGGCTGTCTTCCAGTCCAGGGACCTTAATTAGGTCAAGTACTGTAGTTCGGTATTTTATTTCCAAATATTTACCTTTACTCCCCTACTGTACCTTTGAAAACGTGTCTGTGTTTTCCACTCCTTCTTTCTGTCCAAACAGGCAACTGCCAAATACGGAAATAGGTGAGGTCGATTCAGGTGGTGAGTAGTGATTGATTGAGAGCTTGGGGTCTGATGCTACATTCCAGGAAACGTGCACGGGGACGCCACTCAAACTGGCAGTTCCAAGTTGCAAAGTCGAAGAACAAATATCTCCCCTGACTTCACCGTGTTGCTTTATTGACAACCCGTATGGTGACACATCAAAGGCCAAACAAAATAAAGAAGATTAGAAAGATATATTTAGCTATCTTATGTTAATTTTGTGCCCTGCGATTGGCTGGCAACCAATTCAGGGTGTCCCCCGCCTACTGCCCGAAGACAGCTGGGATAGGCTCCGGCACCCCCGCGACCCTAGTGGGGATAAAGCGGTTCGGAAAATGGATGGATGGATGTTAATTTTGTGATTTGAAATATCTTAGCGGAACACCACGTGATTTGTACTGGTCGCGTGAAGATAAGCCGCTTTCTCCCCGGATTTGGTGAACTATATCGTCGGCCACGGGGCATAATTTCCTGAGTCGTTTTTCAATATTTTGGGAAAAGAAGAAAAAACTAAATTTTTAGAACACACAATATTTTTTTATTGGGTCTTTTGTTTTCGCTTAGTTCTTCACCCATCACAAAAAAAAAAAAACAGTGCAGCGAAACGTGCAGGTTCTCCCCGGGCCTGCGTGGGTGTTGTTTGGGTACTCCTGTTTCCTCCCAAATTTCCAAAAACTTGCATGGCAAGCTGATTGAACACTCTAAATTGTCCTTGAGTGTGGGTGCGGATGTGTGCCCTATAATTGGCTGGCAACCGGTTCAGGGTGTCCCCCGCCAACCGCCCATAGACGGCTGGGATCGGCTCCAGCACCCCCCGCGACCCTTGTGAGGAAAAAGCTGATCGGAAAATGGATGGATGGATGCAGTGAAATGGAGGGTAAGTGAAGCCTGAAGTATTAACTTTGAATTGTTTCATTTCATCTACAAGAATGATTCAATATTGTGTCTTATGGTGGCCAAAGCACCCCCGGCTTCTTTAAAATTTTAAGTTGAATCATTGCTTTGCAAATTAAATAGCAAAGTAACTGTTTGATCGTGCTAAATCTCTTACAAGAAAACACTCACAAATCGCAGCAGTTCCTTTTTTATTCATGGCTGAATTCACTCAAGTCATATCTGTAAATAAGGAGATAAATCCAATAGATGCATGTACGGTATAATTGTGGGATGCAGTACATCTATTGGACACACGGGGAGCTCCAATGTTGTTAATATCATCAAAATGGCTGTTTGTCAAAGTATTTCTTTCATGACTATCTATTTAGCCAAGTCACGCCAAACGCTTGGAGACAGCCAGCACTCCCGCACATCACTTGATGGAGGTTGTTGTTGGTTGCCTCTGAGATGTGTCGCTTAACAGAATCAGTAGAAGGCCTGGTCCTGACCCTTGGGTGTCACCGCGGTCAGATTGCCTCTGGCTTCTTGGTCCATCTCGATGGCTTCAAAGAGGGACTTGAAGTTTCCTGCCCCGAAGCCCTGGAGAGAGAGAACACATGCACGCAGCTGAGTAATCAATTTAACTTTGATGTACAATCTTCTAATGAGGAGATTAAAACATGTCAGCATTTTCAGAGCCCAAAACAGGGAGCCAAAAACCTTGTTGTGACGAGGGGAGCCTTTTGACCTGTGCATGCGTGTGTACGTGTGTGATTGATTTACTGAACTTTTAACAAGCGGCATCATGTCAGAGAGTGCTCGCTATGGGTGGGAGCCATAAACAGGTGTTCAACCTGCTCAGCTTCTTTTTAATGGCGTTGAAACTTTAAAGCTACAGGTGTTAATCACTGTCTGTTATGCCACTGAACAAAAGTTTCAACACTTGATGTCTTTGTGAATAAGTCAAAAGGGGGTGGTCACGTCAGTGCACAACTTAAAAAGTTGAAAAACGTGCTTTCGATTGAGGGAAAGAAGGATTTGATGCCCTACCGTTGGCTCCCACGGAATGGCTGGTGCCCAGGTGGTATCCACTGGGTGTTCCAAAAGTCACTACAAATGTATTTATTTTTTTCTATTTACAGTCAAACCTCGGTTTTCGAACATCTCTGTTCTCGACCAAATCGGTTTTCGACCAAAGTTTTTTATGCCTCGGATGACGACTGAAATTCGGTTGTCGAACAAACTAAGCGCACTTGAATGCACCACTTGACTCCTCTCGCCTTCCTTACACGAGAAAGTGACGCTTCCTCGGGTAGACGAGGAAGTGACGATTTCTCGTGTAGCGTTCCATTACTGAGCAGACGTGTTCAATAAACTTTTTTTTTTTTAAAAGAGCGTGGTTTCGGTTTTTGAACAGCCTTCTGGAACGGATTATGGTCGAAACCCGAGGTAGGTATTTGTATCTATTCATTTTTTTTGCAAATGAAGAAGGTTTAAGTTGGTGAACGTCACAATCTTCCGCTTGAGTCGGTACATGTTAACTCATTCAGTACCAGCCAATTCTGGACCAAGTCTAAAAAGACGTTTGGGAGTGAATGAGTTAAGCTTTCGGAGTAAATTATGCCAAAGAATAACCTAAATTGCAGCACGACAACCATCTCAAACTGGTGCAGAACTGCAGTCAGGGACAGCAAAACTTCTTGCCAGGCAGAAATTTTGCAACGCCACTCCAGTATCAATTGACAAGCAATGGATGTGATATGCTTACAGCCTAAGAATGCCGATTGCCTCACGTCTGTCTGAAAGACGACTGAAACAAAATGGAGGGGAAAAAAGGGGGCACTCTGTATAAAGATGTACTTCATTAGATTAAAATTAGCACTCTTTGCTAGTACCGAGCCGTGACTTAAGGGGCACAAATATTTGCCTTCCTCCAAGAACTGCCTACCAATGGTAAGGCAAGGCATTGCATCTTTATTATTATTGCGCATTTCATACACAAGATAACTGAATGCGCTTCACATTATTAACAAAACAACATACAGAAATAAAAGCTAGCTTACTGAAATAACAAAAAAAAAGTACAGTACAAGATTTTTTTCCCATTTATTTTCAAAATGCTTTCAAATTTGTGTGCAGCATAACAGCCAAATGCTGCTTCATCATGTTTGCCATGAACCCTGGGCTATGCTAATTAACTACAGACTTCAGAGTCCAACTGGGTTTATAACCATTAGCATTTCTTTAATATATTCAGGACCTGAACCATTCAGTGATTTATCGACCAATTTCAGAATTTAAAAAAATCTATTCTACAGCTGACTGCGAGTTAAGCTTTTAGAACTGGAGCAAAATGCTTTGATCTCTTTCCTCTGGTCATAACCCAGCTGCCGAGTTTTCAATGAGCTGCAGCTGTTTGGCGCTCTTTCGAGTCCGTTAAGTCAGAAAACCGTTACAATACTCGAGCCAATAAGCTTGTGCTGGTCTGCTTGGAACACCCACCACTTCAATCTGGATATGGTTTTGTTTTCAGATGGGAAAAGACTGTTTTAAGGATTATGTTGATTTAACTGCTAAAATCTATCAGCGCGCCAAGGTTTCGGACTTGATCTTTTTTTGAACGACGGCGACTGTTAAATGTTTACTTTTTGCTTTATTCCCTAAAACAATGACCTCTGTTTTGTTTTGGTCGAGATGAAGGAAAGGCATTTGTCAAGTGGTTTTTGGAAACTTACAAAGTGGTTGTTCCTCTGGATGACCTCCAAGAAGAGGGTGGGTCTATCCTGCACGGGTTTGGTGAAGATTTGGAGGAGGTAGCCCTTGTCGTCAAAGTCAACTAAGATTTTCAATTCCTTGAAAGGAAATATAGTCGTGTGGGTATTAGGGCGGCAGCGAAACGGAGAATGCGATTGAAATCGGCATCTCCTCACCTGCAGACGGTTGAGGTCCTCCTTCACTTTTATCTTGGCAAGTTTGAGCTTCTCCCTCAGGGTGTCGTAGTAGGTGTCAGGTGCTGAGAGGAACTCCATCCCTCTGGCTCGCAAGTTCACAATCTTTTGGTGAGGTTGCAAAACATGTCTTTACTTGTCGATTTTGGAAGTCGAGGTGTTGTCGGCTTACTGGAATTTCGATGATGATTAAACACTCACGGATTGAATGATGTTTGATGTGTTGAGGGCAATGTGCTGAACGCCCGCTCCTCCGTTATAGTCCACATATTCCTGCGCGGACACAGCAAGAGCGAGGATATTAAACCGTTGTTACAGTGGTGAAAGACATTATGCGGTTATCGCTATAGTTTCATATCCCACCTGGATTTGTGACTTCTTTTTCCCCACTGCGGGTTCATTGATGGGCATCTTAATGGTTTCTTCGTAGTTGGTCACCACGATTGACCTGAGTGAACTGTACTGCGTGTGGATCTGCTTGTCATCGATGGACCAGAACCGATGGAACAACAAGCATTTCTGATACCTGTGTGGTGGAGGGTGAAAATCAAGACATGTCACGTTCAAGGTACTATTGAGTGCACACCAGTTGAATTTAGTCCAAATCATTTGGATTCCGATGCAGTGAAACTCCTCGACAACGAAACCCACATGGGCGAAAATACCCCCTTGTGTGAAAAAATCTTCATGCATTAACACCATTCCCACTCTCCTGTCCCCCATACATCGAAAAAAAAAAACCCTGTTGCGTTATCCATCCATCCATTTTCCGAACCGCTTCATCCTCACTAGGGTCGCGGGGGGTGCTGGAGCCTATCCCAGCCGTCTTCGGGCAGTAGGCGGGGGACACCCTGAATTGGTTGCCAGCCAATCGCAGGGCACACAGAGACGAACAACCATCGACGCTCACACTCATACCTAGGGACAATTTAGAGTGCCCAATCAGCCTGCCATGCATGTTTTTGGAATGTGGGAGGAAACCGGAGCACCCGGAGAAAACCCACGCAGGCCCGGGGAGAACATGCAAACTCCACACAGGGAGGCCGGAGCTGGAATCGAACCCGGTACCTCTGCACTGTGAAGCCGACGTGCTAACCACTGGACAACCGGGCCGCCCCTGTTGCGTTATACAAAATATTTTTCTCTGCTCTTGCCTCGCGACGAGATTCACTACAACGAAGTCTAATCCAACAGCGACCTCTACTGCTTCGTTCGGAAATGGCAACAGAAACCACCACACTGGTTTATACATGCGCAGTAGTCCAGGAAGTACTTGTTATTGTTACTTTCAGACGCGGCAAGAACGTCGCACTGCTAAAATGGCTACATAACGGACTTTTGGATGTCAAGCAGCTAAGACAAGAAGAGCTCTGATGCTGGAAAAGAGGGTAAAAGTGATCAAAATGAAAAACGGAGGAAGCAAAATAAAAGACATTATCCAAGAAATTGATGGAAGTGAAAGTGAATGTAAATTTCGCAATTTCTTTCCCTTTTTTTCTTTCTACTCTGACTATATGAAGTGTCAAATAAGTGTATGCTCATACTTATGCACTATTGGAATACAAATAAAGAGAACACATAAGTTTGTGTGTGTGTGTTTACATCTGAGATCAAATTTGCTACAGTGAAAAAACCCCTGTTGTGAAAATGTCTTGCTGCAAACATGATTTCGTTGTATGGGAGTTTCACTGTAGCACCAAAGGTGTTTCAAGTGGCAGATTTAACCCTTTCAAGCACCCTGTAGCCTGATAACATGATAGGCTGTCCACTGTAGTAACCGCTGTCCCTGAAAGGGTTAAGAGCCCTCAAAAAACTGTTTCAAGGATAGTTTAGGGTTTCATCCTAAGATTTCAAGACAGGATTAGGTTTGAATGAACAGTTTTCTAGCCAGAGATCAATTTTCATGTTGGGCCTTCGATCCTGGGTGAGCATTTGTTGTGGTATTAGTTAGTTTCAGATCATGGGTTCAAGCCAGAGTTGTGGTTTATGGTTTCAAATTAGGGTTTGAAGGCCAGTGTTAAAATTTCAAATGTGAAATTGTGTGTGTTGACCTAATGCAGAAAAATGGTGTACTATGATCTTTAATATGGCCTTCCAGTGCATTGTTAAACGTCCTACTTGTTGCACTAATTTAGCCAATTTGGGGCCTTATGTACTGCAACACATTAAGCATTTCTGGTGGGAAGGTCCTTTTCAGCTGCTGGGATGCCATCCGACTGAAAATAAGATGTGTGTAATAGGTGAGGGTGCGGTGGCCAATAGGAAATTTGGGAACATTTGTGAATTTTCCTGAACGGCCTGCTGGCTGACACCGATCGAAGTCCCCTTTACCCTCCTAAAACCCTCCTTCCAGAATTCATATACAGTATACATAATTATACAGTACTTGATATTCTTGTGGTAGCACTGCTGGCTACAGAAAAAAGAAGTGGAATGAGGAAGGAGAACACAGAATAATGGTGGTCATGATCGTCAGGTGGTCCTGCATAATGCAAAAGGCTGTAAAATACAATTCAAATAAATCGACCGAAGTTTATGGTGCCCTGGTGAAATCACTACGTTATATCTTGTTATGTAATACCATGCACCAGAGGTGGCTCGGCTAATCTGCTAAATGTTTAAATGTCCTTTGGACAGTGCTGTGTCAACTGTGTGCGGACGTGCTGTCAAGCACGAGGCTTACCAGTCTGATGTTGGAACCATTTGGTCTTCTGGCTGGTTTCCCACTATGTGATCGATGAAGCGCAAACCTACGTGTGGCCTGCAGAGAAAAGCACAACAACAAAAAAACACTGCAGAGGTACCGGTAATTTCATTCTTGAGATTAGCAAACTTTTATAAGGAACCCTGACATCCTAATTTTTTAAATCTGTACATTCCAGAGATAGCTGACCAACAAATTGAGTTGGAGGAAACGGTGCTTAGGGGTCACTTCCAATCAAGAGGGCAAAGCATGCTCAAAAGTTTTAACCGTGTTACTTAATTATGCTCAGCTAGGCCCCACCCAATGCAATAAATAAAGAGCGTGAAAACATGTGATATGGAGTTTGCATGCTCTCCTCATTCTTAGATGAGTTTTTTTTTTTAAATCTGCCACCAAATATTACATGTTATTCATTTAAAGTGAGGCTTTGGAAAGCATTTTTGAGCAGGTGTCACCAACAATCGGATATTTCGTAAATGATATTTCATTCAACGTCAAATGTTAAAAATGTCATCTTTAAAAGACTCACAGTTTGGCTAACAGTGGATCCCTAAACATGGGTTCTTTGTGGCCAGGCAGGAAAAGGCCTTTGTAGGGCCCCAGGTACTCAATAAATGTGTGCGTCGTATCTCCATACTGCAGACAGAACGTGAGAGTTATTCTTATGTCATATTTCAATTCTATGAGTGCATCAGATTAGATTTCAGTGTGTGCGGGTGTTTACGCGCCGTCTGCACTACAGCATACTTGACCCTGCCGTGGATGTCCTCCTCCACCCAGGGATCCTTCACAACGACAGCTCCTCGCTGCTTGGCGGTCTAACAGTGGAAAGCATGGAACACTTGTCAGTTGTAGTCTGCCTCCACTCGACAGGGCGTCTGGGTGCCCTCCAGCGGTTGGAGACATCCTAACGTCTCGAATCACGAACAGAGTGACAAGGCACGGAATTGCATTTCAAAAAAATCAAATCTAGTCAGCCCTGCTTTGGTATCAATTACATTTGGAGATTTCGCTGTATTTGAAAGTTGTACATTTGTGTGACGAGTGGATCTTTATTTGTCGGTTCAAATATCTGTTTTGACCTTGGCTTAGATAACGAGTTCAATCGCGAACGCTTTCATGTTTATCCATTTCAACATACTCTTACCCAAGCATAACAAGAAAAGCGGTCGTGTGAGGAAAAACGCTTGAAATGAAATACGATGTTTTTGCTTATGGGATGTTTTTGCTTTAAAATACTGTAAAAAAAAAAATCACCAATTAAAAACCCTGATTGGGCAATTTTAAAGCCACGTTTTGATCTTAGTGTGTACTTATCTCTACTGACCTCACTGAAGTTAACACAATATTTACATTCTAGTCTGTGTAGACTTGTGGCTCCTGTATATACGTGTTTATATTTACCATAACCCCTGTGCAAAAACAATGACACTTTCGAAGTCGAACGTTGCAAAAAGTTCAAAACAAAATCAAATCTTGGTGAATAGCAACCCAATGAAAGTAATTAATTAATTTCGATTTTTTTTTTTTCCCTTTGGTGCCATCACGGAAGATAAACGTGTCATGATAGCCACAAAACTAGAAATAGTTCTACCTGAACAAACCATCTTACAACTTTTTGAGAACTTTTCGATTAAAGTCAAAAAAAGTAAACTGAGTTACGAGCTTTGTCATGGAATGAATTTAAATTTATAAAACAGGGTGCCAATGCATCCATTTATCAACCGGGTGCTAACAGAAATGCCCGATGACTAGTTATTAGTTTTTAAATGACCAGTTAAGTTCGCCAGCAAACGGTAAAAGGTTACCGTGTGGAAAAAAAATATTAAGATGTGTTTTTTTAATGCTGCCAGCCTACCGTATTCTTTGTAGTAGTACCTATAAATGACCACTAGGTGTATCGATGCGGAAAAATCTTCCACCATCGTTAATCAGGCATCTTGAGTAAGTAGTTTTTAATTTCCAGTATTTTAGGTTTATATTTGGTTTATTATACAGTGGTTAACTTTTTTTAACACGTGTATGATAGTTTGGAATGTTAAATCGAAGTTTTGTAATGTGACAGGCGATTGAGTTTGCTTCAGTCACCAAGCTTCCTTTGCCTCCAATTGAATCGGTTAGTATTTGCAGAGTTTTAGAGACGTTTCGGAGAATGTGGTGTGGCTCTCTGGCATGTGATGTAATTTGTAACAGTTCAAATGCACCTCATTTTACCTTGATTATGTAGTCACAGTCCTCCACTTGGAACGCAATGTCTTTGGCGCCGTCTCCGTGCTTCATCAAGTGCGCTCCCATCTCTGACAGGACATGCCACCATGTTGATAAATTCGGTAATATTTCATATTTTATCGACTGTTTTCTCATTCACGAGTTTCTTGCCTTCATTTCCAGGATTGAGTGGAGAATCAAATGCAAATATGATCTGTTTGGAGTCAAGAATAGAGTCAAAATACAGATTGGACATGTGGCTTTAAAATCTGTGATTTCAGGTTGTTCAAGTTGCCGTACCTTATCTTGCCTGATGACATGTGAGACTACCTCTCGGCTGCCAGTCTCCAAGCCCTTGTAGGCCAGAGGCTCAAAGCCCATCTTGTCACAGTAGAAGGATGCTGCCTGAAGACAGACAAAAAGTATTTTCTATGAAGGTAAAGTCTGCCAAATAATAATATTGCCAGTGGATATTTTGGGTCCCACTTCTGTGCAGCCTGGCTAAAACAGTACATTTCATTTTTATTTAACTGCTGGATGGTTATCTTGTAGCTAAAAATAATGAAATGGTCAAGGACTGTAAAGCTGTGAGAAGGTATTCATGAAAAATATTAGTTTTGATTTGTGTTACATTTCTAACATAATTCAATCATATCTCTGATCTTATTAGACATTTTTGAAGAAGCACAATCTTGTGCCTGATTATAAAGAATCCTGCTTTGTCCAGCAAAACTAGAACAAGGGTCAACAACATGGTGTCAGTGGGAACTAGCTGGGGCTTAATAGTTACCCGTGGGTCAGCTTTAAAAATATCGCTCCTTGAGAAGTCTAATTCGTTTTGATATTGTAAAAAAAAAAACAACAATCTGCATCTAAATTCTGTTGTTCTTATTATATATTTTTAAATCACACTTTTATTTGTGGGACAATCATGCGACCATTTCTCCTCCGTTTGGTCTTGAAATATTTTGAGGATATTTTTAAACAATCTTTTGTATTTCACATAGTGAAAGATGTCATTTGCAGGAGAGACAATGTTGAACATCATCTTGTTTAAAAAGAGTCTGCATTTGCATACTGACCTGTTTGGCATTGCCGACCCAGAAGGTGACATGATGAAACCTGAGAAATTTTCCCCTTTCATGCTAGAAAAGACAAATAATGTGTTTTTGTTTTTACATATTTCACAGATATCACTGTTATGAAATGTTACATCTACTGTTTCTTAACAGTAAACGATTTATTGTAGAATGTCTCATCAGTCCTTCATATATCACGCTACATCGCAACTTACCTTCTCCCCTTTATCAGTGTAGCTTGTCTAAAAGGAAACAACAAATATTGATGATGACATCATCAAAGTCGGCATCGTGGATATTTCTTCTTCTTATTTACAGTTTCTTTCTCCATCATGTTAATGGTGACTATGATAGTCTTACCATGCTGCGTGTGGAGCCTCAGTTCAACGAAAGTGACATCAAAAGCATCGTCCGGGTCTCTGCTGCTGATATGTACTGACTTGATGGCTATCCGTGATTGGTCATCGGGTATCTACACCCACCTGTCCAGTGTCCACCTCCTCTTCGTGTCATTCTTGTGGATCAAGTTTGAACGCACTCATCTGTCTTGCATCCATAATCAATTCACACATTTGTCATAAATCTGATATATTCACTTTTGAATTTACATCATGAAACACGCATCAACCTGAGTGCAAATTGTAAAATTTGTTTTTTATATTACAGTCATGAGTCAACTGGAGCTAAGATGAGTAAATGTGCAGCACAAGGAGACCAATGCCAAGATTCAAACCCAGAACGTCTCGACTGAAGTCAGATGAGCTAGCCGGTAACTTTGTAGAGCGGCAGCTGGTCACCAGAGGGCACTAGGGCACCGCCATACTGCTCAGCGCAGTCATCTTGAATGAGACAAAAATGAATATCAAAAGGGTACAGTTATCGATGAGTTAAAATAGTTTTGTTAATCTCTGTCGTCTCGTTGCAAAGCTTCCAATTTGGCCGCATTTATGTTTTCCCCGTCGATTCTCGTTCAAAATTTGACATTCGGGTGTCGCTTCTCTTTAATGAGAATGCTATTTCTGATTGACAGAGACTAGACCTTCTTGCACATCTATTCTTGCTATTAGAAAGGGAAGTTCCCGTACTTTGATTGCTACTTCCCATGAGGCCAGGTTGACCCGGTTCAATGTTTTTTTGGTGGTTTTTTTTAATAGGCCATAATTCCTATTTAATTTTCATATCCATCTTTTAACAAAACAATTACAGGTGACTGTTCAACAAATACGGATGAATTGTACTATAGGTTGGCCTGCATGTATTATGTCAACAAAGCCATGCATGACAAGTGCATTGACCGTGCGTACACCAAGGGAGAGGCAGCAAGCACATGGCTGGCCGAGCGGCTCGGCTGAAGTCAATGTTAAATGTAACATGAGTCACATGCAGGTAGCAGCACTTTACAATTCATGATAACATTGTTCAATACTTTCGTACTTTTCTGTTGTATGACTGAATATTATGTTTGATCAGCATCGGAAAATGATAAAGTCTCTGTGACCTGACTTTGTGATTTGGTAACATTGTGCTATACATTTACTTACTTGAAGGTGACAATGGCAAAACTAATGTAATCCTGCGTGATGAAGGCAATTGTAAAATGTTTAGCATACCACAAAAATGATAAGACCTTAAACTCGAGGAAGAAACGAAACTGTTTGGCCTTGTCATGATCACGTTCTGTTCATGTCCAGCAGGTGGCAGAAGCGTGCCTGGTTTTCCTCCTGCGCACCTGTTTTGCGTCACAATTATTGGGACTATTTAAGGACCTCATAGGGTCGATGCTAAGTCATTGTTCATGTGCATTTCGTCTAGACGCTCTCTCATGAGCCTAGTTCCGTTTTTAGCTCTTGCCTTGATTTTTGTTTTCTCCATGTTTTGGCTCTTGACTTTGCTTTTATTCTTCGTTGTTCACGTAACTCATTATTGGTCGGTTTAAGTGTATCCACGGTTTGTTCTTTATTGTGACAGGCTATTTTCGTTGGCGTTTTTCCTTGCTTTGTGCAAGCGCTTTTTGTTTTCATCGCATTATTCCAGCGTCATTATTTGTACTCTGTCGGCCTTGTGTTTATTTTTGGAAACAAATATTTTAATTCGATCAACTTTGCCGAATCTACGTTTGTCAGGTCCGATTCTGTTCGGAACCTTCGGGACGACCGACAAGCCAAAGATAGCACACATTGGGAATATCTCCATCTCAAATTCCTGGAGTGTCCATTGTCTGTCCTTGAGAGAACTCCAACATGTGGATATTTAACGTTTTGTCAATCAATAAGGTGATAAGAGAGTCCTGTATACTGCAGGGCAATGTTCCTTCTAATATGCGCACGTGAGCAATTCCCCGCTGCGCTCACCCTCCCCGCGCGCAGCACATGTTTGCAACGCATAAAAAAATAAACATGAGCTGCATTTGCATTTTGTAATTTCGTATTGTCCAGTAAATACATTGAACAGTTTATTTGGCACACGTGGTCGACGAAGCGGGAAAGAAAAATGCGGGGGGGAAAAAAGACAGAAATGCACCCATGTTGGACATTGCTCTCCACCAAAGTCACTTCCAGTGGGGCAGGGGTTCCTCTTTCCCGAAATAGGTTATTAAAAAGAGCATGTGTAGCCATGTTGCAAGAGAAGGAACGCTCAGTTACCACAGATGATTGAGTGCCCCCTCTCCCCGAACGCTCCTCAATTGGTTTCGGGCACCGCGTTATCATGCAGCTGACGCGCACACAAACAAATGTCATTTTACAAGATTATTCATCTGAAAAAAAAAATTCTTTTTAAAAACGGTAAATGCCAGAATATGACCAATTTACGTGCAGAATGTATTTCTGTCACCGTCGTATGAACGGAACCACTTCACTGTCTAAAACTCACTATTCTTTCATTTGCCACCAGAGGGCGCAATGTGCATTAAACGAGAGGTCAGTGAATAAACGAACGAATACAGGTATTTTGCTTGTTTAGGAGCTGAATTATCGTGTGAATTACTTAAATCGATTAATCAAATAGTCTGCAAAATATATAAATGAATTAGAACCATATTTTATGTGATTTTAGTTCATGTTGTGCTAAAATACAGTGACAAATGCCACACGGCTTCTTTTAAGATAAAAATGTCACTGGATGAAATCAAACTACACCGTGTTGACGTGCAGCGTCTTGTGGCTGCTGACTTGTACTGGGAAGCATTCTAGGTCAGTTCCATTCTGTAACTAAGGCCAAACAACAAAAATAACACTGTATGCGGCATGCCTATGACAGACGCCATAAATCATAATTTTATCAATTACTGCGTGACCCAGTGCAAACATCTCTGTATTGGGCACTTATCTTAAGTGCTGAAGCGTGCCATTTTTTCCTGTTAGTTTTGATAGCAACTATATAGATACATATCGAGTTAACCATTACACCAAGTGATAATCAATGCCCAAAGAAGCCGTGTCAAGAAAGTATGCACACGCTTATCACGCTTAGATGACAACATTGGAGACTTTTTAAGGTAATGTCATGTGACACAGATTCCACAAATTAGTGATTATAATCACGCTAATAAGAAATTCTGATAATAAAGCTTCTATTTGCAAAGTGGCTTTACTTGACTTGAACTTGAATTTCACACATGACTACGTTTTGGACAACATGTACAATTTTGTCGTGCGCGTGCCTGGGTTGATTTACACTAGCGTACGGTGGACAAGGGAGTCTGCCGCGCTGTGATTTTCTATTGGTGGGTACCGGGCTTCTGTTGACACGTGATTGGCTTTGCTGTGGGTGTGTATGAGCGGACTGTTTAGTATTGTCGATTATCATTGGCTATCGTGAATGTTGCATCGCAATTGGGCTATACGACCTAGTTTTCTCTCTCATGGTTGGCTAATGCAATTGTCATCGCACAAGAATGCGGAAGTTGGGTAGTCTACTGAGTCACCGTCGTGTCAGCTGATTCTGTTCGAGTGAGTAACTTGATTTAACTTTTAAAATAAGTCGATTGACAATAAACTTTGGACACGTGACATTTTCCGGGGTTTTGCGCATGTGTTTGGAGACTTGAATAAAGAGCCGCTTTGAAATTTGCGTGTGTATCAAAATATACATTCCTAGTCAACTAGTACACGGGGCCGGTAACTAGCTTGGTATGCTAACGTTTGCAAACATTTCACCTCAGTCATTTTCTTTTGCTTTGTCCTCTTATCATCCTTCGGTATTGGCGGGTCAGCTGCTGTATAAAATTTGGTTTCACTTTCTCTTGACAAGTCTATAAACTTCACATCGTTTTTTACACGTTCACACCTGTTGTTTGTCGGTGGTGAGAGGCACCTGGTGAGTGACGTACACGTATAACGGAATTTACTACATTTATCAGGTTTTGTGATTTTAAAACAGAATAAGGAAGACGTATTTCCATAACTTTCACTCGTTGATCATCACTGCACTAGACGACAGATGCTACATAGTTAACCCGTATATCCACTTTTTCTGAATCGTTTTGTTCAGTGTTGTGTCGTGAGATGTCTTCCAATGTGAAATATGTGCCCTGGCTGAATACAGGTTGGGGAAACATTGCTGAAATTATCCCAGGGGGAAAATTGTTTAATCCAACAATGCCTATTTATGCAAAATGGTGGAAACATTTTATTTATTTTTCAAATTAAATATATTGGAAATTACTTTTCAGAAGGAGGATTCTAAACTCATTTCTATTTTAGAAAACATGTATATTTAATCATCTTGCACACACGTTGCATTGTTGCTGTTTAAATTGTAAAAATGTGAAATAATGTTTCTGCTTGACTGCATGCTGCTTTCCTTGGTCCGCTTACAATAGAGGCCTTTCCTGTTGATTATTGAGTTACAAGTGGAGGTGAGTTGAATGCCCAGTAGAATTGCCTCAGTCACATTGGCAAATCTGGCCCTGAAAGAGTGGGAGGGAAGCCAGAGTAAGTACTAGACACAAGGAGAGGGAGGGAGGTGTGTCATGCCCTGGATTACACCCAGTGTGTGTGTGTGTGTGTGTGCGTGAGTGTGTGCGTGTATTTCAGAGACTGCAGCAGCGACTGCTACTTTGGAAGGCATTGAGATTTTAACTCAAACAATTAAGTTGTCAAAGTTTTCTGCAAAGAACTCTTGGGACAGAAGGACTCTGCTCTTTGTCGAGGGTAAGAAGTTTACGCCGAGTTTTGGGCATGTTGTTGAGGCAGTTTATTTTTTCCTCTCCGTAGCGCCGTGTGTGTGGAAGGGGGTGTGTCTGAGGGGGAAGCATAGGGAAGTGAGACCTCAGCTCTGTACTCTGAAAAATGTCGGGTTTAAAGTCGTCCTTGTACTCGGCATGTTGCTTCCACGCTCCATCGAGGTCAAGGCACATTACAGTGAACAGTGTGCATGTTATGTCTGGCTGTCTATGTGTGTGATATGTTACATTCTGGTCAACTGATCTGTTCAGCTCAATGCACTGCCAAACTTTGGACTGCTGGAACTCGGTATAATTAACCTTGCCAACATAAAACTTTGAGAAAAAAAAAGTCAATGTTTAAAGAAAGATTCTTAATGTCTAATCTAAAGGGTACATTTACATAGTTTGATCTATTGGAGTGAAATGAAACCACCAAGTGAGTCATCTTATTTTTGAAAAACGCTGTGAGTGAACCGTTTTACACTTCTGTCCCACTGTTGTTTAACAGCGGTAGCTGTGTGCAAGATAAGCAGAGCTGCATTGAGTTTCTGTTGGCTCAATGACCAAGAAGCCGAAAGTCGCAGGCAATACCTGCTAAGCTTTAGCGAACGGCATAACCTTCTGGTAATCGCCACTTGCCTGGTTGCTGTGTGAAGGCATCGGTGTAGTTTTTTGCCAGAGTGAAGATGGCCAAACGCCAGTCACAATGTGCTCGATTGCCAAGTGAGATCCAGCCTGTAGGTCGTCATTGTAACCAAAGCTCGACTTGACCCTTGTTGAGAAACTCGCACCTATGGCTGGTTTTACACTGCAAGTGCCAAAAGTTTAATGTTTAAATACGGGGGTCTTATAGCCCGGGCTTTTGGTCTGACAGAAGCTCCTCACCCCCACATCAACATAGTCCCTTTACACCTAGATGCCGCCAAAACACTAATTTTGTATTAGACAGGGCTTTGGCCTGAGCACAAAAATCAGTAAAGCGTTGGTTTTTTTTCGTGAATAAAGAGACCATTTCCCAAAAAGATCTGCAAATGGGTAAACTTGTGAGGATTGAATCATGCCTTGTGAGGGAACACTACTTACTCTATATCCAGTATGGCTGTTCAGATTTGACAAGCGTGATCACAACTTGCATGTTCAGTACTCCACAAGTGCCAAAACCAGGCAGTGGCAACATGGAATAAACAATTAATAAAGAGATACAAATAATGATCATTTATATAGCTTTTTAGTTGACCTGAGCTGAGTCTCTTCTTCCCCATCGAATTTAAAGTAGGTTAATCTCCACATTTCTTAACAGGCCAATCTCATCTATTTTGCTTAAAGATCAACACACACACACACCCCTCTTAATATACAGTATTTGGAGTATATTTTATTGTCAAAGTTTTCACTGTAGGTTCATATCTCCAGTTTATGCATTTACACAGCACTCAGAGTGGCAGACTTGGAACATACCAGATTTTCACCCACATTTGGAAGAGGCCTCATTCTGATTTGTAGATGTCCAATTTTGTGCGTTTCAGCCTCAGTAGGTCACTGAGCTGAACTCTCGTGAGATGTGCTGAGGCGATATGTTGACCGTGGTCCATCTGTTTGAATATGTGTTGCAAAAATCCGTGACGGTGGTTCAAGCTCAGGGTTTTCAGATTTTAGAGGCATGTTTTTTTTTCAGGGGAATTGTCATCAAATTCTGAATTTATTTACTTTTAAGAGGTGCCAATGAACAGAATGATCAGATTGCCCACACTCCTCTCTTTCAAGGTCAGTGTAGCGGTTCAAAATTCTCGTAATAGCTTTCCACTTATTCAAATGATTTGCAGGAGCAAGTTGTCATTCGATTGCAGACATCCATGTCAGGGCACCAATTTGTGTGCTGGGTGTGGAATTGTAAGGTGGAATTTAGTCCCTTGGCTCCAGACCTTAACATGCATTAACCTGCACATCCCTGCGCAGTACTGGATGTTCTGTCTTGAGGTGAACTTGCTCTCCTCTCTAATGACTGCTTGTAGTTTCCAGCAGCTATTTTGCCCTTTTCACGTCTTGTGAATCATGTGATGATTTTAGTGCCAAATTTGATTCTGTACTTGAAACCAGGGAAGGGCACTTCTCGTTGTAGCTTCTTTGCAATCACATGCACACTACTCAGCCACCCACGCATAAACATCTTTCCGCACACACCCACTGGATCATAAAGTTTATTTTTTTTTCCTATGTTGGCAGGACTTGTCAGTGGCAAGACCAAGCCCAGTAGACTGGAGGAGAGGGCGGGACGAGGAGCACCCACGCCTACCGTCTTCAGCATGGTAAGCCAATGAGGAGGCTGGTGCGGCTGTTTGTTCCAAATGCTTCTTCTACTTCACCGTGTGTTTTCTGCACATAAAAAAAAAAAAAAATTCCGGGACGCGCTGCCCTCAAACAGGAAGTGGCACTCTACTTTCACATGCCCAAACAAAATGCACTGTGTTGTAACATATTTAGCAACAGGCTGTACTGGAGATATTGTCTTTTTTTTTAACTTTCAATGCACATTTCCCTTTCAGCCTTTCCTCTATTTAAGCAGCATGTCAGCATGACCTCAGTCAGTTGAGCGGAGCGCTCATTGAAGGCATTCACAGCCTATCCCAGCTGTTTTAGAGCAGTAGGTATACCCTGAACTGGTTGCCAGCCATTCGCAGAAATACAATTAAATGAATGGACAGACAGATGTTAACATCATCTTAAACGAATGGACAAATAAATGGGTGTTAGAATTTCTTGTGAGTGGACAGACAGATGTTGACATCATGTCTGTATGTGAATGGCAGCGGTGTTAACGCCCTGTTAAATATTGCCGATGTGACGTAATCTTCATTTATAGGTAAATAAAACTCACCCATTTGGCTCTCCCAACACAATAGAGACTCCCCCAGTCTCTGATTGCTCTTCAGTTACTGATACTTTAACCCAGAAAATACTGGAAGTAGCTGGTTGAGTACAGTTGCTGCTTTAAATAGTTGCATGCGTATCTATTACACGATGCAATTGATGTAAATACGTACAATTTATTTGATCGTGTTGCAACTATGCCTGTTGGAGTTTTAATGTTTTTAGATGATTGAAAAAAAAAAAAATCATGTATGTTTCCCTTGTCATATGCAAGCCCGCGAGGCAAGTCGTCGCTGCATTTTTCGCAAATACGTTTCCTGTAATGCTTCATTATTCACGACTTGCAGTAGCAAATAAGGATTCACGGTTGGAAAACTGAAATGAAAAACTACTTTCAGGAGAGATCATTAAATGCGTATGCTTTTTAGTACATGTTCCCCAATTTCCTCATTGAAAGGAAAGGCATCATCATCATCAAAAGACAAAGCCGGTGTCCTTGCCCCCTTTCTCAGCCAGCACGTCAAGAGAGAGCTAACGGTAGCCAGATGAGGCACAAATTATTTAAAAAGACTCGTAGGCACAGCTTTTATTCAATACAAAAGGGGAGGTGTGGGAGGAGCATATGTGTCCCGAAGTTCCGGTCAACTGGGTGGACAGAATGCAAACGTGGCGGGCCGCCCAGTGCTTTGCTTTTATGGGGCACACAATCAAGCACTTGATTTAATTGACGGCACGGCTGATAGGCAAATAATGTGTCCGGCCGGGCATGTAAATGAGAGCGCATAGACATGAGTTTGTCCAGGGTTAGGCCTGTCTTGGCGTTCGGTTTTAAATATTTCTCACCCGTAATGCGACACTATCCTTTACCTACGTAGCTGCACTTCAGGTGGGTTTGGAAAGTGGAAAGCAATATTTGAAGCCTTCTTCTTTTTTTTTTTACATTATAGATAAAATACAAACCTTTCATGAACCGTGTGAGATCTCCAACTGTAGTATCAGTGATGATGATAATTTCCCTTCTCAGTTGTCTTGGGTCATGTTCTTTCAGGTGGGATTAGAAGGCATTTTGCTCCATTTGTAATAGGATCCTTTTAATCCAGTCTTGTGAAGCAGCGATTAATTGCTTTCAGTGTTCTCACCGAAACAATCAGGGGAAGTATTGAGTTCGTATTGTTTTCCACTCGTGCTGCCGTATTGTAAGCTGCCGGCAGGGAAGCTAGCACAATGGTGTTCCTTTATTCCGCCTCGAGAGTTATAATGTACTGTACGGTAACGCTATCCCTTACCGCTTCGTAGGACCTGCTACTGTGGGATGGGAGTTTGTTTTGCCGGCCAACATGAGTCACCTGTATGTGTAGTGCTCTGTTTTGTCCACCCATAATTTGTTCTCGGTCATTGAACTAAATCTTTACAAACTAATAGGACCATTTCATTAGTTTATGTGCAATCCAACTGGAAGGCAATACTGTACATCCCAACATAACCTCCTTGGTAGAGGTAATATGTCACCAGGAATTGCCCTCCCAGTTAACTCATTCAGTACCAGCCAATTCTAGACCAAGTCTGAAAAGACGTTTAAAAACGTCTTTGGGAGTGAATGAGTTTTTAATAAAGCGAACATCCTGCATTTTTATCCTTGAATGCTTGACTACAATTTGGGTCATATCAAGGTCAGTGCCGTTCTTTGCATCGGACAGGCTCTTCAATTATTGTGGCAGCCAACCTAATTTGTGGAAAAAGTTCCAGATTGTGGCTTGATATTGTAAATGTTTTTCAAAGGTGCCTCACTGGTAGTGCATGTTCAAATTCACATACAGTACAGTTGCCATAACGTTATCCAGACAGGTTTCCTGCTTTCCTAAACTAAGAAATGAGAAACGGAAGACAACTTTGCTGTTCATTTTCGCACCTGATGTATGAGTGTGAATCTTTGTGTGCATGATTGGCTGACGACCAGTTGAGGGTGTGCCCCGCCTCTCAATCAGCCAGTAGCTCCTGCTCACCCTGAGGAAAAGTAGGATAGAAAACAGATGCCTGGAGAGACGATTCTGCAACAATGGAACCGCCTACCTTTTAGATACACAGTACCATATGACCTAATCCCATACAGATAAAAAAAACAGGAAATATATGGCATTTTTTTTTGATGGTCTGTTAGCATGCATTCTATTAGAATGAACAATCTTGGACTGAGTAAAGGTCTTGTGTTTTGGGCGACGTATGATCTGACCTTTCCAAGGACTATGGATGCTCTTATGTACTGTTGTTCTTAACTGGGAGCACTCGACTGAAATTGTAAAATGCAAAACATCAGTCCAGTTACGGCTTTGCACATAGAGCTTAATTTCATAATTGCATTCACGACAGCAAAATCATCTCCCATTTTGCCAGTTCCATACACCTATTGTGCAGACGATACATATGGTCAATATGTCCTGTGTGTTAAATAATGTCAGGTCATACAATTGATGGCGAGCGGATGTCACGACTGCCAGTGACTGATGATGCGGGTGTCTCCCTGTGTGGTATGCGACAATATAGGCACCATTGAAATATTATGACCTTCCGAATAGGAATATGCTGCGGCTGAAAGCAATAGACTCCCTGTCAGCCACAATTCCTCGTTAGCAAAGGGACAGGAAGACGTGGCGTTTGGAGAATGCTGTGTCACTGGAGTTCTCCGCATAATCACTTTCCACAGCAACCCCTCCCTTTCCTATCCACTGCAATGCAATTTTTTTTTCTCCCCCCCCCCCAAAATCACATGCTATCAAATGATGTGCAGTTGTCCAACCAGGGTGCTCTATTTCTGAGGGTGGTTTTTTTTCTGTTTTTTGTTCAGCACCGCCTCGACTGACAGCTATACGCGTCATCATCCGGGCGGCATGTCGGATGGCGTATGCACAGGAGCGTTCCTCCGTGCGCCGGCGCTAGTGTGTGCTGTACCTTGCCTCGTTGCTGAGGGGAGCGGCATATTTATGAGATGTCGGTGAAGGGTGAACAAGGAGGGAGTGGGGGAGGAGTACAGAGATGAGAGGGAGACTCGAGGAGAAATGTGAGCGTGTGAATATGAGAGAGGGATGTTGATGCTAATGCAGAGGGCGGAGCTTGGCTGGCATCTCGTTCTGCCGTACCATCTCTCGCGCGCCTTGTTTCTTCTCCCCCCTCCTCTTTACACTTACTACAGTACAGGGCGCATCTATCTGCAGTCATCTCAACGCTTTTGTTTTCCCTTCAGCTCTGCTGACCCAGTGGACTGCTACCTTTTTTTTTTCTTCTCTCTTTTTGTGTCTTTACGGACCATTGGGCCACTCTTTCAAGCCACCATTCTTTTACAGCAGGGCCCGTCTTGACACATGGCTATGGGGGGGTGTGGTGTGGTACGATGAAGCCCTGATTTAAGAGTGGCGTGTAGTCTCGCTGCACTCCTCGAGAAGTGGTCAATTAGGTGAGGAGGGGGGGGGACTGACAGAAAGGTAAGTGGAGGGATTTGTGGTGGAAGACGATTAAAGAGGATCCGGTTGAGGAGAGGAATGATGGTGCCGGCTCCTCGTGCAATGGTCGTGCTGCTCCTCCATAGGCTGCGTGTCATCCCAGCACAGCCCCACGTCACCTCGACATGAGCGTTGCAGGAAGAGCATCCTGCTCCATGCTCAATTGCTTTGTAAGTCCATCTGTGTTTATTTCTTCATTGCATTTAAAAAAAATATATATTTGTGACTTTGCTTTTTGATATTTGTTTCTCAACGCCCACCTCACCCTAACTTGCTAGTGGCCTGCCTGCCAATCACTGATGGGAGAGGGGGGTTTTGATGCTGCTCGATACACGTGAGCTCTGCAGTTGCAGTTATTGAGTAATCATGACAGATTACATCTACAAGTGTCTTACACATATGTGTAAGGTGATGATGGAAAAACCTGTTTTTGTTAAAAGTCTTCTTGCCACTGCGTTGTGTGTTGAGATTCTGAGCCGTCTGCCTGCTAATCCTGATTGGATGTCAAAAGGCCGGTGGTTAAAATGTGTGTTGTTCAGATCAGAGGAGTTGCGCTTTCAGCCGTCGTGCTCATGTGTTTTCGCTGCAGTACAAACAAGAGTTTCGAGTGTTGGGATGGACCAAGCGATTCATGACAATGACTGATACAGAACAGGTGGTTCACTTAGTTTCCATCTTTTGGTCCTGATGGTGAAAGAGATGAGGAGGGTTAACACTGAAATGAATGGTGTTTTGAAATTACTCAATTTTATTTTCAGTGGCTGCACAAATTAAAGTTATCTGCATCCAGGTACATTTTTTAAGTAGACTGTTCGGCCTCCCTGTGTGGACATGTTCTCCCCGGGCCTGCGTGGGTTTTCTATCCATTTTTTGCAAAGTAGACGTCCCCATTGACTGGCAAAAAATATATATGGATCCAGATTACTTTATTTTGTGAACCGTATTGATGAAATCAAATTGAGTTATTTCGACAAACTTTTTTTTTTCATTGTAGGAGCTTGCTCCTATGTGGCGTTTAATTATCCGTTGGACTGCTAGTAAGCCTCTGACTATTTGTTTTGTGTGACGTCAAGTTTTGTCTAAATTCTTTGTCTTCTACTACAAAAAGTTACATGTGTTGTCTTTTCAAATTTAGAGGGGAAAATTGACTAACTGCTGATGCAAATTGCTGGTTCTCTGGAGTGTCTGTCCAACCATCACCTTTGCCTATTTTTCAAAATGTCTGTGTGACGAGGCCGTTATTGGTTTTGCCAAGATGTGACATCACAATTTGTCAATGCGTCACTTGGACGAAGTACAATGTAGAACTGTCTCCACGAGTGAATATGTTTTATTGTCTTTTCGAGCAACTGCTTTCTTTCCCAACACTCTGGGCTCTGCTCCCTCAAGGAGAAGAAGCTCTCGTCGCACGGCTCAGCCTCCACCCTCCTCTCATGAGGCATGACTAAGACTGACTCATTTCAGCGGGGCAAGAGTTAGGGTAACTAAAGGGTCCTATAATTCTTGGTTTTTTAATGAATGCATGTCACAGACCTGTTATGAAAACACCTGGGAAATCTTAAAAATAAACTCTTATACAGTTATATACTGTATATATAAAATACTGTCTCTTTTCATCACTGTCCAATTAAAAACTGACTTTGCCTTTATAACTTGTTGAAATGCTCATTCACATGTTTTCCCATACAGTGGCACTTGTAATGCAAGTTGACTGAAAAGTCATTTTAATTTCAAAATGGTTCCATAGAATATGATGTAAAGTTAATTAATTTGCTGCCAAGTCAAACTGTTGATTTATTGAAAAATAATAACCATAAAATACTGGGCAGGCAAAGTTTTAAAGGGACAGTGTGCAACATGTTTTCAATGTTTTTTTTCATTGTTCATTCATTTCAAAAATCCACTTAATTTCAAGAATATACAAAGAAAGTATGTTATCACTGCAGCATTCTTTTATTTTTTATTTTTAAATCTAAGTATAATAATTGCTAATTTATATTCCATGGGTTGTGTCTCACCTTGTAGGAGGCTAACATGTTTTGCCACCATCTTTCTGCCATGGATACCGGAAGGAGACAAACTTGGCGAACGAACTCATCTGAATCCATTTACAATTCAACAAAGAAAACAAAACATTGCGCTTGCTTCGTCACTAGAAGTGGTCTGTGGCGACATTTTGCTTTCACCTCTGCTGAAGAAATTGGTTGTCGGCTTGCGATGTGTGATCCCTCCGAGCAACAACCGTGCACGCTGGTGCTCAACATTAATCCAGACTAATGGCAATGCTTTTGTTTGAATTAATCGACTTCATCATTGGCCATGTTTAAAGAAATCATTGGTTTGTCTCTGTTACCACATTCGAGCAACCATTTCATTTCGCTATTTTATGATGCTTGTCAAATGTCTGCGGTTCCGCTCGTGCTGAGTCATCACTTCTTCTTCCGCGTCACTGGCTGTATAATTTATATCCGTGCCCTTCTAAATGGATGAACACTCTGCCTGTGCTCTCGTGAAATTAGGACGTAGCATATTGCTCTCACAATCATCACCCTGCCATAAAACGCCTCCATTCACTTTTTCTACAACATGCTCTCAGGACCAAAAGGTGCTATAAAGATGGTTTTCATTGAGTTGTTGGTATTAAATTGGAAATATTTTATAGGCTGATGGGCACCAGTGAAGGATTTATTTTCAGTACAGTGGTTACCGTCTAATACCAATGCAGTCTGTCACTCTGGAACTAAAGTGCATCCTGTGCTTTGTTTGGGAGGTGGTATGGAAGGGAGCATGGCACACTAGTGGTCTGTTTGTCTGCTTCACTGTTCTAAGATGCAAAGTTCAAATCTCGACTTCAACTGGTGAAAATCTCTAAATTGTGTGAGCAGTCGTTTTGTCTATGTCGCCCTCCAGAATGACTGGCGACCAGTCCAGGGTACACTCCAAAGTCAAATGCCGCTCGACTATGACCCAAATAAGGACAAGCGACAAAGAAAATGAATGGATGGATTTAGACATAAAAAGTTGCTTTGTCTTTCCGCATAGTTTGTTCCTCGACTTTTGTTAAAGATGAATTGTTTGTATCATACTTTTTGGAACCGTAGTCTCCAGTTTTCTCAGGTCTTACATGTAATTCAAATTGTGAGACTGTAGTTGGGCAGAACATTCAGTACACCGTGGTCTATGAAATATTTATTTTGCATGAGAAGGGATGGGCAGAGAGGTGCATTTGGAAAGATTTGTCATGCTCTGTCTTGACCCATTAATATAGTCTGCAGCACGGCCTGGCTCTTCTGAAGAACATGGTTTTCTGATTGGTCTTCAATTTCATTTTACTTTTATTTCATTTTTTCCCCATCTTCTTTTTGCCGTACATCCGCACTCGATGACCGCTTCTCCTTATATCTTGGGAAATGTGCCAACCCTCGTCTCCCTTATTTATGAGCACAGCAGTATTTCAGAAATATACAGTTGCATATTGCACGTTCGCAATGTAACATAGGCATCAGATGGTGGTTCTCTAATCTGCTCACAAAGCCTCATTCAGAATTTAGTAATCTTTTGAGTAAGGAGAGATTTTTTTTCTCTCTTTAAATGATTTCACATCAAGCAGTTGCTGTTGCCATGGCAACTAGACACTTATTCTTGCAGGCCGGGCCTATGTTTCTCCATCCCGCCCTGCTACCTTGTGTCTGCACAGATTATTTGATTTTCAAGTTTTTGTTGTTTTTTTTTTTATGAGAGTATTGGTACCTGAATGAATCTCTTAACTGATCTGTTCTGTCTGGCCCGCAATGCTTCTAGTTGTAACTTGTCACTGTTATCAGTATCGAGACATTAAATGTACCTTTAACTCTGGCGTTGATATTTGAAGAGAGCCATTTGCTTATATGCACATCCCTCTCAGATTCAGCACTTTCATTTGTGCTTAGGACTAAGGTGTGTGTGTGTGGGGGGGTTGCAGGCTAACAGCAGTGACGAGGCAAAAAAAACAACAACTTGTGCTCGAGACAGCTGTGCTCCATATTGGGGAGGTAGGGATGTCTCTTCTTGAATCTTGTCAAACCGAGGCACCTTGCCTCTGACTTTGTTGTTCTCTCTAAGTGATGACAGGATAGGTTTCAGTGTCACCGTCTCTTGAGATGTTCTCATTCTGAGGTGCAATAAGTTTCATAAGATAGCATGTGACTGACCAATCGGACACAACCTAAAATGCGCATGACCATTCAATAGGTGAAAGTTATCCTCGAGCATTACTATTAGAATACATTGAGCTTGATTAGTTTGCCCCATGAAATCAATGAAGTTCTTTTGATTGCGAAAATGTCCTTTCTTGAGGTCCATTATGAATATCTCTATTGCAGGATTCAACACCTATGTTTTTTTCAATATTGTGTAACCCTAGTGTTAATTATCTTCAGAATCAGCAACTTTATTTAGGATTGTCAGGATGCTTCAGCCAGTGTTGCCAGGACCTTTTTGCTACTTTTTTTTTTTTGGTCCCATGTTTAATATTGAATTTTTGGTCTCTCGTGGTCAATGTTTAATCACTTGCGTGACATCTGTGGGGCAGCCAGTGCATCTTGTGAAATTTTCTGCCTGGGGTATATTCCACATCAAAGGCCAAGCGCCCTGATGAACACTGGAAACATATTAACCTTATTTGATTTGGACTGACATTCCTTCGCTCAATGACCACTCTTGTCCTTGTTTATATTGCGGGATATTTGTCTTTAAATTTACTCTTTAAATAACCTGTAGTGACATTTTTTTCCCCCTCTGATAATGTGTCAACCTACAGAAAATGATGACATTTATTTGAACTGTTTATTTGTAGGGTGAAGAGGGGCCTCCCAGTCTGGAGTACATCAAGGCCAAGGATCTATTCCCCCAGAAGGAGCTGGTGAAGGAGGATGAAAGTCTTCAGGTAAATAGAACAACGTTTAGCTAAACCATTGACAAACACTGCTTTAAGTTCAGTTGACTTGCTAAACACTTAGTTACATTCCTGTGGATCAAAATCGAGCGTCTACTGAGCGACCTGAAACCCGTATCTCACTGAACGGTGAATGCTTGCGAAGGGAACACATTTTGGATTAATCAACTTTTCTGACGATTTTTTGGGGGCGAAAATCAGGGTGTCACCTCTGTCATTAGTGACATTTGGCTTTGCTTCGAGACAACGTGCGAATGTTTGGGGAAAGTATTTGTCAGGCTGCCTTTGAAAAGTAGTCCACTGATTGTCGGGGGCGGGCGCCGGCCGAGTGGCTACACCCTGGGCGAAGGGCAAAGGCAGCTAGCTGTTAGCCACCAGCCGTTAACGCCAGCAACTGATGAGAACAGCTGTTGAGTCAGCGCATCCACATTAGCAGGCTAGATCAGTTGATCTGATTGATGTCGAGCTTGTTGTAGCTGAATATTTACCAACTCTTTTGGGTATCAAGTATCAAGTACAACTTTATTGTCAAATGTGCTGTATGTTGCACATAAAGCACAGATAAAATTTCTTCCCTCTCACAATATACAGGAGGAGCCGCTGCGGGTGCCCGCGCCGCCATCGGTTTTGTCAGTTAATGAGGAAGGCAGGGAGGACCATGTCATATTTTTGCGACTTTAAACATATAATGACGTAATTGAGTCAACATGCAAATAGAGGCAGCATTTTAAATGTAATTTTGTAGATTTAAGTGAGCAATGTTCGATGATCTGCACATTTGTAATATAACAGCAGTTTTGACGTCTGGGATTGATTTTCCTGAAATGAAATTTGGCCAGGTGTTGCAAATTTGAAAGATTATCTTACAGTGGACCCACTGCCCAATTTGTGGAGGGTATGCACAGGGTTGGTAGGTGAATGCCTACGTGCTGAATCACGACTATGTGGGAGTCCACTGTATGGTCAGCATTGAACTCCCAAGTGGTTGACACTGCCAGTGTTCTGGATCTGCACAAAAACTATTTTTCCTCTGCCTGTTCCACTTCCATCCGCAAGTCTCAGTGGTAATGTAGTTTTTCTGTCGTCTTTCACAAAAACAAAGTTGCATAAAAACAGTGGCTAAGAAAGCATCTGCCCTTGCATGTGGCAGCATTAATTCAAAGGTATTTGAATAGTTATTGTCGCCCCCTCTTGTCAACCTAAAGTCATTACAGAAAATATGCTGACGGAAAAACAAAGTGCAAAGACAAGAAATGTGTAATCCACATACTGTTGAACACACAGGGCACACCTGCATGAGTGCTCCTTTTTTTGAGTGGTACAGTTCTCTTTTTCTTATCCTACCCACATAATTTGCTAGCAATGGGTCTGTTATTCAATCGATGAGGTGCAGTCAGTGGTTGCACTTTTGAAAGGGCACATAAATCATGCGCTGAGTTTTGCCTGCAGGTGGTTGTTGCACACATGCAGGAACATGCCACAGCATGGAGATAGGCCAGAGATTACAACAAAATGAACAGTCTGTAAAGTCTGCCATGCTCAAGTCATTTGAAAACATAAACAAATCTACTGCTTTGTCTTAGTGGTCATTTTTTAAAAAGCGAAGTGTGGCAAGTATCTATCATCAACATGCATGGTGTTTTTCTGCAGCAGCAAGCCGTCTGTGTTCGAGGATGAATCACCTGTTGTGTAGGGGTATTTTTTAATTTTTTTCACGATTGTCTAGTGCAGTCATGTTTTTACGGGTCGATCTGTGTGCAGGGGCCTTATATGCTACACGTTGTATCCAGCATATTTTATCACTCAGTATTCTTTAATTGGATCAAAAGTCAACACGTCAAATAAGGTGGAATGTGAATACGATACAACAGGTTCTTGGTGATTGTTCTCATTTTGGTCATTTTGAAACGGGTCCCATTTCATTTGTCTGCCCAGTCATGTTGCTTACCCACTTCCCTTGCACACGGGCTCTCATATTGTCTTCGTTTCTGTGAAGGCACTCCCACTGTTACTTTCACTGACACCTCGGTTTTCTGGCAGGCAATCCCCCATTAAATATAACGTTTAGCACACTCTGCTAAGGCAGCAGCTGTGATGCATGCATGCGTGCGGCTGTGTATGCATACTTGCATGTTCTGATTGGCCAGCTCCCTCAACCGGAAGTCACGACTCACAAGTCACTGTTATTCATGAGGCTCTCTCTCTCTCTCTCTCTCTCTCTCTGGCTCTCTGTCTCTGTCTCTCTCTCTCTCTCTCACTTGCACTTATATTCTCGCTCGCCCTTTTTCTAAATTAATTATTTCTGCTGCCAAAGTGTTATAGAGGACATGCAATACTATCTTCTGCTGCACTCGCAGGCCTCTCAGTGACTCATACATCTACTTTTGGAGTGCAGCTGGTTGAATGCTGTCAGGCTGTACAACATGTTAACGATGGCACTCTCAGCAGGACATCTTTTGGTCTTATTTGCAGTAGAGCACAAAGACCGAAGCCAGACATTTTCATTTCTGCTGCTATCGAATCAATATTAAATTCAATGGGCTATGTCTGAACTCGCACAAAGGTTTTTTTTTCCCCCAAACTGCGAAGAATCTAGATATTTCACCATCAAAATGATTAGACCCTTTCGACATGAATCTGTATGTTGTTTAAATGTTTTATCTTTGCGATAAACGTTTAGATTTTGTTAAATAGGGGCCTCGTTTCGGTCTCGGTGCAGCATGTGTTCCAGTTCCCAGGTTAAGCTGTATCCACATGCATCCAACCAATGTGCGCACACACAGTGCAGATGCAACAGCGGGTGTGGCGACAGTTTAATACACTATGCTGAAGACTTTCCTCCAAACAATCGCATTCATGGTCAGTCTTAAAACAATTGTGGTTTAATGTGTAATCCAAACACGTATTGCTGTCGATTGACTTTCCTTCGTGATTTAGCGAAGACTCTGCTGTTCACCCAGTTAAAGCGATCTTGATTTTCAAATATTTTACAATAGTCCCCATCTGCTCTGCTGTCTGCTGCATATCCTCCGCATCAGTGGGTCCTCCCCTGCGTGACTCGGCATTGCATGCTCATGCAGGACAAGCTAACGTGGTCTCTCCACCAGCCAGACGGCGGGACTGGGCTTGAAATCGCTCATTCCCTGATGTCATGTTGATAGAGGAAGACATGTCGGTGCAGGCAAATTGTCGGGTTCAACATTGATGGCATACTGATAATGCATCTTAGGTTTTTATATTTAAGGAGGTTTGAAGTAAATTAATCTCTGTATTCACTGACAGAAGACAAATGGTCACACTTTTCAACTCCTCAAAAAAAGACACGACAGGAAATTGTTCGCCAAAGCAATAAAATAGTCTTCTGCATCAGTGGACAAAATTGTTGGTACCCCTCCATTAGGGGGGGTACCTGGAGAAAACCCACGCAGGCACGGGGAGAACATGCAAACTCCACACAGGAAAGCGGGAGCTGGAATCGAACCCTGCACCTCTGCTCTGTGAGGCGGACGAGCTAACCAGTCAACGACCGTGCCGCTGCTAGTAATTTCGAAACAAAATAAGATAAAAATCCAAATACAGTACAGTATTGTCAACTTGCACATTAAAAACCTGATTCTGGAAGTGTAAATGACACAGCTATGCCTTTTCTTTTTCCTAATCACTTGATACGTGTTGATGCTTTGTTACTACCGGTAGTTGTGTTTAATATAATCTGTGTGTGTTGTCTTGATAGGTCCCCTTTCCAGTTCTTCAGGGGGAAGGGGTGGAATATCTCGGCCATGCGGATGAGGCTGTCATTGCCATTTCTAACTACAGACTCCACATCAAATTCAAGGAGTCGGTCATCAATGTAAGTCCACCTCAATGACTTAAAAGAATTATTTTGTGATTAATCTAGAACTACGGGTATGTACTAAATCCACCAATATGGACATACATGTACAAGGCTCGCAATAAGCAGTTTGTAAGTCAAAATTTGCATTTAGCACTTGAGTCAAAAATTTTGAAATGCATCATCAATCATCATTGGCTGCTGCTCCTGAAGGGTGGATTTCCCACAGCTCCCTCTGTGCAGGACTCGGGAGACGGGTAGTGCAGCAGCATCGGTGGCTCCCTCATAACCAATCCAGGAAGAGCATCCTGCTCATGTGTGCACCCGTTAGTGCACCGAATTGGAGCACTGTACTGCAAAATACATATGATGTGTTGATAGTCAATGTGTTTTGCAATTAACATGTGGTTCTCACGGCAACTTGCTGCCTTCATCAATGCACAAGCCACTAGTCACACTTTAGGTATGTGAGGTGGCTTGCACGTCACTGGCAAAAATGGTTTGTTTCACTCTGCTTTGTGCTCAAGTCCAATATGTGAGCAAGTAAGCTGCTTTTAACATTTTTACCTTACTACAGTGTGCTCTTGTTTCGAAAGTGGAAATGTGACTGGGCTGCTGCTCAGTGCTCTTTATTCTTGTGAATACTCGAAGAGCACCACCACAAAATTCTGAAAAAGTCTACCACCCACTGTTTGCCTGTCGCCTTTTAACAGAAAGCTGTAAAGTAGCAGTCCCCCCCCAAAACAATATACACACACACACAAATATCTAATTGCTTGGTGGAATTATTTTGGGGTGTGTAATAAATTAAAGTCATAGAATATAATTGTATCCCTTTCATGATGAAATACATCTGTACACACTGGACCCATGCTCATTCGTGGTTCAGTACCCGCAGATGTGTGTATTCTAATTTTTGTTTACAATTGTTGCAAATTGTTTATTTGGGATTGCACCAAGCACAGGTGTAAACACATTGCTTAGCAGTGTTTTTGGAAAATTTTGTGGGGGGTGTGCTTTTTTTTTTCTCTCTAATGTATTTCAATGGGCGTCAGTTATATACAATGTTTTGCTATTTACAGGCCTTTCTCCATGAATAGCAGGGGTCGGTTGTGTGGTTCTCTGAGGAAAAAGCTTGGAATTATATGGTTTTTTTTCTTTTTCCCCCTCCTGTGTGCACATGTGTGTTTGGTTTCAGTAATCATGGGTGTGTAAACGTCACCAATTGAAGCAATTGTCCCACTTGGTAGTACAAAATTTGAATTGTTACAACCATTAGGAGCCCACATTAGCACGTCGGCTACAGTTGAAGCTCATGCAAATAGGTATGAGTATGGTTGTTCGTCTCTGTGTGCCCTGCGATTGGCTGGCAACCAATTCAGGGTGTCCCCCGCCTACTGCCCGAACCCTAGTGAGGATGAAGCGGTTAAATGGATGGATGGATGGACTTGAACCATGCATAATAAATCCAGCCTTTAAAACATCCTGACTACATTCATTAAACTTCTCCTTCACAAATCCTTGACACATTTGGCAGAAACGCTGTCATTTTTAGAACAGATGGCAAGGACAAAAAAAAGAAAATCAGACGGCCATCATACTGACTGGCGACTTTAACTCTTACAGCAGTGACAAACACTTGCTTTAACAATCAACGACCTCTCCTCCACACTCCCATTCACAGGTTATTCTCATTCTTTCAAGCTGTTTTGTTGCCCTTTGCTCCTGTCTATGTTTGTCTATCCCTCCATGATTTCAATTTGGCAAGGTCATGTGGTCACGCGGCAAGTAGCACACTGCGTCATGCGCTCTGTTATCTGACATCCTTCAAACTCATGTTTTCTTTCCCTTTTAACTTGTCATTCCTTATTTTTCCCTGGTTTTAATTAATTTTCCATTTCCTCTTGTCTTGTGTCCTCCCTCTCTGTGTGCTCCATGTTGTTGCTGTCTGTGCTTTAGACCTACCCAGATGTGGACAATGAAATATCTGTGAGTACCTCGTGTTAAAGCACCCCTTGCCCAAAAAGCGGCACGCTTTCCGTTCCAATGCAAGGATGCATTGCATCTTGTGTCCGTATAAAACATTGACATGCTACAGTTTCACGCGACACTGCTCGGTTATTGTGCAGGAAATTCAGACCGATTTGGGACAACACAAGCACCTTCCTTCATGACACACATTTATTATTTAAGCGTCTTGTTGTTCCTTTGGGCAAAGTCAGGTCTATACTTGCTGCTTTGTGTGATGGAGGCCTTGAAAGTGTGATGGAAAAGGCCTCGCTTGGATTGGTCTATTCCCCACCTGAGGGTGGTCATCTCAGTCGCTGTGCTTTGATCTCTGTCAGCGGTCCGCCAGGTCCATTACACATGCTCTTTGTCTCCCCCTACAGGTGCCCCTCAGGCTGATCGAGAGCGTGGAGAGCAGAGACATGGCCCAGCTGCACATTATCTGCAAAGACTCCAAGGTTGTCAGGTAAACAGAAGAATATATGGAGGACATTAGATGATGGGGAAATATTTTGGATCCCGTTGCCTTGTTATAAGACATCTCTTTTGGGTAATTATAGAATAATTGCTACTAAGTGCCTCTTGCTAACTTGCCACTTTCTATCAATTAATCAGATGTGCTAGTGGTGTCGTTATCTGAAGGCTTCACTTTAAGTGGGTATGTGATATAATGGATCTCAAACACTTGCCGGAGGCTTCACATTTCTTATGCATCGTAGGTGCCACTTCACCACATTCAAGCAGTGTCAGGAGTGGGTCAAGCGTCTGAGCAGGGCCATAGCTCACCCATCACGGCTCGAAGACCTCTTTGCCCTGGCCTATCATGCATGGTGTCTGGGAGGCAGTGCTGATGATGAGGATCAGCATGTTCATCTGTGTCGCCCAGGTCTGTGCAAGCGCACACATTCAGACACATCGCAATCGTAAATGATAATGTTCTTTTTCCAACGCGTTTAGACAATATGACCTTAGAAAGGGCTTTTTCGCCCCCCCCCCCCCTGAAGTATGTGTCTTTGTTCCATTTGTCTGCAGGTGATCACGTGCGTCAGAGAATGGAGATGGAGGTTAAAAGAATGGGCTTTGACACGCAAAACATCTGGAGGGTATCGTCCATTAATTGCAACTACAAGTATGTCACATATGTTGCATCCATAAATAGCATGTCATCTCTCATCGTGTTAAATAACAGCATGAGAGTTAAAATGATTGAGTGGTTTGTTTAACTATTTATGGACATTCAATGTTGTGACTGCCGTGTGCTGTTCTGTAGAGGGGTCAAATTTTTTTTGTATGATCCCAAAATGTGATGTCTACTGTGATGAAATGTTTTCTTTTTTTTTTTATTCTCTTGTGACAAGTTTAGCATCTTAGATTGCTAATATGGTGTTGACGTGATACAAAGTTAAACGCTGATTTATTTGAGACAGGATAGCAAACATTGACTTATTTTTGATGTGGGTGTGCAAGTGAGCCCGCTGCTAGCTCCCCATTATAAAACACAAGCTGTCAGGATGACTTTTTCTGTTACTTTTCGTCTTCTGTGAATGAATTAGTCCTGACAGTCACCACTTTCCAATCCATTCCCTCTGAGTGGCTTTTAAACTGGCTGCATTCATTCGGGAAGCCTGTCATTTGCTTCAGCGACAAGAACCATGCACTTCACCTCACATCGTTTGCTTACAGTATCATGGCTATGACTGTGGGAGTGGAGGCAAGATGGTCCATTCAACTATTTGTGACTATATCCACTTGTTGGACTCGTCTAGCCTGCTTATGGCAAAAGCATCGCTGAGTTGCCACCGTTAACCAAGTTTAGTCTTTAACACACACACATAAATGTCATTCCTATGTGCGGCAATTAGAATAAAACCGTTTGAGTGTAACACTACAAGAATGCCACATCACCGTAAGAGAGACCATATTATATTCATCTCCTCAGGCATGTACAGTGTCTTTATACAAACAGGACAATGTGTGAATTAAACAAGCCACGGCTTGGTGAGCCACATGATTCAGCTTGGTGTTCGATTGTCTCTTCCCTCCTCCTTTGACAGCTTTAACAGGCGATTTAACATTTTCAAAAAAGTGAATTATTGGCAACAAAAATATGTTAATGGAAATGCATGTTTTTTTCTGCTGTTTCTTTTTTTCCCCCCTCGAGTTGAATCACAAGTGGCTGCCACTGAAGCTCTCTTGCTGTATAATATGAAGTTTCAAACTACCATTTTGTGTCTTCAGGCTTTGCTCCAGTTACCCACAGAAGCTTCTCGTTCCAATATGGATAACTGACAAAGAGCTAGAGAGTGTGGCTTCCTTCAGATCCTGGAAGAGGATTCCCGTAGTGGTCTACAGGTCAGTTAGTTAATCTGCGATTGACGTTTTCAGGGACCGCGATTTTATGACCCCGATCTTGATTTCCAGACACCAGAAGAACGGGGCAGTGATCGCACGCTGCAGCCAGCCTGAGATCAGCTGGTGGGGCTGGAGAAATACAGATGATGAGTACCTGGTGACATCCATTGCCAAAGCTTGTCAAATGGATTCAGGAGCTAAGGGTACTTGTGGTGCACCTGCCTGCCAGCAACGTGGAGAAGCGCCCGACTCATCTGACAGTGATTTTGGTAAAGTGTCATTATTTACAGCTGTGTATTCTGCCAACCCAGCATGATATGACTATTTTATTCGACAAGAAGGCAAACACGCGCCACAATCAATTCACTCAGTGATTATTCAACAAGCTAGTTTGTTTATATTTCCATACCTATACCAGACAGGAGTGTGAGGAAGATTCTCAATATTTAACCATTATTCAAACTGCTTATCCTCATGAGGGTCAGAGGCGTGAGCCTCAATTTGTACCAACTAGTAATTGATCAAATGCATTATTCAGTGTATATATGCTGTTGTGATTGTATTTATTTTGCATTTAATTTTATTAGCTGGGGGTTTTCTTTCTGCTGGCCAACAGTTTATACGGTCAACCTGATCTCCACCCCCCACCCCCTTAACTCGTTCCCAGCAATCATTACCAACAGTCCACAGTACAGTGAACGTTTTCGAGTATTTCGAGTTTTCCTATGCCTCAATGTTTCGGTTCCCTGAGCGCACTTGAATGCACCATTTGAGATGATGCTTCCTCGTGTTGCTTTCCATTGCAGACGTGTTCAGTAAACATTTTTATTTTAAAAAAGAGCGTGAACAATGGTTGTCGAACAGCCTTCTAGAACGGATTATGGACGAAAACCGAGGTTTGACTGTATTCTCCTAAATACTTCCTAGATTCCCTTGTTCTCTCTTCCTCTGACTGCTGATTGCATCCAATAACACTGTCTGCCAATGACAACGCAAGCTGTGTCTTTGTCTTGTGTCATCAGATTCTTCACTGACCGGTAGCTCAGGCTGTGATGACAACACTGTGCGACAGAAGCTGCTGATTCTGGATGCTCGCTCGTACACTGCTGCAGTGGCCAACCGTGCAAAAGGTGGAGGCTGCGAGTGTGAAGGTTAGTTCTATTAATTGATCAAATTACTCCACTGTCCCTCCCACATTCAGCACCGCCGTTAACCCTAAAACGGGGACATGTAGCTGTTCAGGTGGACTCTAAGAAGTAAAACGCAGTCCAATCAAGGAAGCTGTTGTCTTTAATTTGATTATTATTTTTAAGATGTCATTAAGCAATAACAGAAACATAATCACCAAGTTTCAAGTGTCAAATTTTGACCTTTAAATATCAAGTAACTCTCTCTAGTACCGAGTAATAAAAAAAATAATAATAATTGAACTTGACCCTTTCTTTCCCTGTCAAAGTGTGCAGAAAAACAAAACACTTTAGCAAATTTCCTTAATGATTGTGGCATGCGTTAGGTGTAGGTCGAATTTCTAATTTGTTTCATTCAAGTAGTTAGGCTCTTCTGTATTTGTTCACTAATATACATGCACTTATTTTAAAACAAATCGTACTTTCCACCACTTATTGTGGTTAATTCAGTGTGTGTTGGTATGCTTTGCAATAGTAAACCCCGAACTGGCTTGTGTATTTGTTTTAAATAGCAACACACTGTAACCAGCTAGTAAATTAAACAAGGAAAAGGAATATGACAGTAAACAAATCGCAACAATGGGGCCACCCAGAAATTCCTGTTCTGTTTTTCTCTGAATACGTTTATTTACTACAAAATGGCTAAAGGCGTGTTTTGAGTTCTTCTAATCAGGGTCATTGTTGCACAATACTGGCAGCTGTTTTTGATTTTTGTCAACTCTTCAAAGGACTGTCGTGTCACAGTGTGACGCTCTGCCATTTATGTACCCTACACTGCGGTGAAGGGGACATAGAAAGGGGACAACGTATTTTGGTTTTTTGGGACCCTCCATATCTTTTGACTAAAGCATTATACATAAAAAAAACCCAGAAAAATACATGTACAATAAAACAAATCCTATGTACCTCACTTAACTGAACTCAGGTAAACTGCTGTCTCTATTGTCGCTAAAATGAAAAGATCTGTGAAAGATGAACGCTTTACAAAAATGCACGACATCCACGTGTGTGACATTATCATTGTTTGTGTTCAGAGTATTACCCTAACTGTGAGGTGATGTTTATGGGAATGGCCAACATCCACGCCATCCGGAACAGTTTTCAAGCCTTGAGGACAGTCTGCAGTCAGATACCTGATCCAGGAAAGTAAGTCGACCCGTTTGACCTTTTGCTTTGAGTATCTGCTGCGGTGTCCCCCTTCTCCCTCCCCCCCCTTTGTGAATTGCTCTCACCCCCACCACGGAAAAGCTCCACCACAAGAGATGGAGAGGCTGCCTCGGGTCCAATCTCATTCCCGCTGAGTTGGAGCCATGTGTCATGTGTTTAGCACAGTGTTCACTCGAGTGTTTTTGTCTGTGGCGGTGTGTACATGCAACTGTGATGTCGCATTGTTTTTCATTCAAGCTCGTTGAGATTGTTTTGGCGTCTAATGACGCAGGAGGGCTTCCATATACTTTACATAGGGGCAGCACTGCTGCCCTTCTCCTTAGGTCAGTCTAGTACAGATGTGAAGGAACAATTTTGGAATTTTATTGAATAAAATATAGCATTCTTATTTTTTGTATTTATGGAGAATCTGTTATTGATCTGTTATTGAAAAATGTTTTTGTCTCTTTATGTTATTATATTTTGTTATTTATGACCCAGTTTTAAAACGCACACCTTTTTCTATGCGATATACGAATAGATAGATTGTAATTAACCAATTTGCGGGGGAAAAACTAAATTCATGCCAGAAGTATTTAATACTTATGGGCATGATTAAAAATGGCTATATGTGGCCCCTGAGTCATTTTTTGCCAACCCCCGATTGGCCGCATCTATTCAATGTTTTGTCTTCGGGAGTTTAACTTGTGACAGTCCATATGTTGGTTAAGTGTTCTCTTAAGGTGAGTCATCTCTTCTTTTTCCTAGCTGGCTTTCATCTCTGGAGAGCACCCGTTGGCTGCAGCACCTTGTCTGTAATGTTGAAGGCGGCCACCCTGGTGTGTTCCTCACTGGAGAGAGAAGGTCGTCCTGTCCTTGTGCACTGTTCAGATGGATGGGACCGTACACCCCAGATTGTTGCCCTGGCCAAAATCCTTTTGGATCCCTACTACAGAACACTTGAGGTGATGGTCTGTCCGGTGTACTTTTCGATTTACGACATGTGGTTTATATAGATCAGTGGTCAGCAACCTTTTTGAAACTGAGAGAGCTACTTCTTGGGTACTGACTACCAGGCTAATATTATGATACACACTTCTGAAATTACACATTTGCTCAAATTATATTCAATTATGTTATTATATTATTTATTAATGACATATGTGAACCATCCATGATTTCTCATAATAATTAGGAAACGTTTAAGTGTCAATCCGCGAGGCTTTATTTCCATAAATGTCTGCAAGTGTTTACATTTTCTGACAACATTCTGAGAAAATTATAATGTTCCATCATTGGTGAGTTATTTGTCAAACAGCCCCGCGGGGTACATATGTGACATGGTCATTATGTCGGTGACCCCTGATATAGATTGTTACATTTCTCCACATTATGATGTACTGACAACCACGTAATCCACAGGGTTTCCAGTTACTTGTCGAGACTGATTGGTTGGACTACGGTCACAAGTTTGGGGACCGCTGTGGCCACCAGGAGAACGCTGACGATGTTAGCGAGCAGTGTCCCGTCTTTCTGCAGTGGCTTGACTGTGTTCACCAGCTGCTCAAACAGTTCCCCTGCCTGTTTGAGTTCAATGAGGCCTTCTTGGTGGGTGGTCGTCATGCGCCGCTTTGCCTTTCTAATCATGGTCTGTTGTCATCAATATACAAAGGACTTGCTTGGCGTTTTTTTGAGGGGACATGAACATTTTGTACAGTGTTAACAACGCAATCATGCATGTGTAATTCTTGGTTCTATTTCTTTTGTCTTTTTATGCAGGTCAAGTTGGTGCAACATACATACTCATGTCTATATGGTACCTTCCTTTGTAACAATGCTCGCGAGAGAGAGGCAAGGAACATTTACAAACGCACCTGCTCCGTCTGGTCCTTACTTCGCACAGGAAACAAGAACTTTCAGAACTTTCTCTACATCCCAAGCCATGACATGGTCAGTTTTTACAATTTTGTAAAATTTTTCTCTGTAATGGACACCAGCACCTTTCTAAAATCACTTCTGTTTATGTTTTTTCTCATTTTACTGAGACACTGGCGCGTACCGGAGAGATGATTAAAACGATTCAGCTTACAAAATACCTAATTTCAGCTGACAATCCATTCGGGCTGTTACAATTCTAACTTTACAAAAACAATCTTCTTGGACTTAGATCAATGGAACAGACTTACCTAAAGCTAGTTTCAGCACATGCTAAAGAAGTTAGCATTTCTTTGCTTCTTACACAGTGGTCGATTCTTAAGGTGATATACTGCCTCCTATTGGTCATATGTGGCTTATTTTCACTGTTGAACTTCAAGGTGCTGCAGCCTGTCTGCCACACGCGCGCATTACAACTGTGGACAGCAGTTTACCTCCCCACCTCCTCCCCTTGCACTGCTGTGGACGAATCTATGGAACTCTACTTGTCCCCGAGTGTCACAGGGGATGAACTTGGCTCCCGTTCCCTTGACAGGTACATTTTGATGCAAATTTCACCCCTTGGATTCAATGTTACTTGCACAATTTTCCTTCACACTGTTATTTATGAAAGCAGAGTTTCTAAAACTTTTTTGGCTCACTATGAATGCGGTTTCTCCTTGGGATGCAAACTTAGAAAACATTCTCAATGAACATCTATAAATTAAGAAATGATTCTGGTTATATGAGGGCTCCCAGCTTACAGCAGTTCTTTTCCTAGAGCGGCAACATATCCCGACTTTTTAACAAAATTGTAGGATGTCATAGTCAATCAGTAACTTATGCTAAGGTAGTAAAGCATTTGTATTGAAAACACTTCTTGGCCATAAATATGAAACAGTCAAATGAAGAACAAGAAGTATGTTAGTAACTGAGTAACTATATAAAGTAAAAGTATTCTTAGCCATGTATTATGTCGATTTCTAGACTTCCCAAGACCCGCTCCATGGACAACCTTCTGTCAGCTTTTGAGAATGGGATGCCCCTAACACGGACATCCAGTGACCCCAATCTTAATAAGCATTGCCAGGAGGATCGCCCTGCCTTGGAGGCCACGCCCGCCCCTGACAGTACAGCTGCAGACGACTGCTCTGACGAGATGGCGTCTGAAGATGGCGATGAGAAAATTCCACAGCTGAGTCCTACCAAGCCGTCAGATGGCTCAGGTGCTGAATGTGGCGAAGATGCACCAGAGGAGCCGTGTCTCACCACTCAGCCCCTACCGCTTCCTCCTGTCCCCCTAGCTTCTGACATTACGCAGGCTCACACTCCATTTCTTGCTCCTGTCCTGCAGCAAGATTCTACACACACAACTATCTCGCCCCCTCTTCCAACCCCTTTGCTGGAGGCCCCGAGACCCTCTGCGACTGCTGACAGCACCACGCCGGCCACTCCTAAATCAGAGCCGTGCTTACCACTGAGCCAGGACGCCATACCAGCTGCAGCCACACTACTCGGCTCCCTGCTTGACAGCCAGGAAAATTGCCTCTTGGAGTCTGATGACCTCATGACTCTGAAGCTTCTAAAGCCACTGGTTCCCATGGAGGACTCCACTGAGACTCTTACAGATCAAGGAGAACTTTCCCACGCCCTGCCTCACCCGCAGAGCAATGGTCTGACTCTGAATCATTTTGCGGATGAGGAGCAGCCAGGGGCGCACGTGTCAGCCGAGCCACGCAAAGAGGGGGTAACAGACCTTGTCAAAGGAAGAGATCAAATGTTACCTGCTGCAGCATCTCCAATGGACTGCATCCAGGGAGCCGCTCAACATCTCATCTCCCAGAGTCCGCTGTCAGACATGTCACTTATGGGCCCCCATTGGGAGAGCGTTCAGGGCCTAATGCAGTCCGCTTGCACTCACGGTGCCAGCCGCTCTCTGCAGTCTAACACCTACCAGAGTCGCCGACTTGCCTATAAGCTTCTCCGCTCGCAAGGCTTTACCCTCGCCAGCGGTTCCCAGTGCTGCCGCAAGGAGGCTCTTTGTTGTCCCAGCAGCCCCGTGCAACCCGGATGGCCGTCTGCAGCAAGAAGCGTGGCAGGGTTCACCAGCCTGAACGCACCTGTGGTCAACAACTGCTCACTGGTGTGCCACCAGCTGCCAGCCGTATCATACCCTTCGCCCTCCCTCTCCTGCTCCCCTCTCCCGCCCCAAACTCCAGCGTACCTTGACGACGACGGGCTGCCGGTGCCCATGGACGCCGTGCAGCAAAGACTGCGTCAGATCGAGGCAGGCTACAAACAGGAAGTCGAGGTATTGCGTCAGCAGGTGCGACAGTTGCGGATGAGACTGGAGAGCAAACAATACAGCACCCCTCCCTCAGAGCCCGACATCGACTACGAGGATGATATCGTTAGTTTTTTTTTTTTTCCCTCCTCTTCGCACTTGAGCCAGACGCCCTTATTTGTGAATGTTTCAAGAAAACCTCCCTTTGTGTCTTGCTACGCTTTCAGACGTGTTTACGGGAATCAGACAACAGTCCCGAGGAAGACTCTCTGTCCAACCAGAGTGAAGACCGACTGTCTGAGGGCAGCTGGGATCGAGTGGAGAGCAAGGACACAGAGGTCGGCACCCATTTCAGTCCACACTTTCATGTCTTTTCTCCCTCCCTTTCACCCTGTAATCATCTAAATGTATGTGTTTGTAGGTCACGAGGTGGGTGCCTGACCACATGGCCTCTCATTGTTTCAACTGTGACTGTGAGTTCTGGATAGCCAAGAGGCGTCACCACTGCAGGTGGGACTTTGCTATTTTTCCCTTTCACACAAGCACACAAAAATGATTTCTTGTCAACAAAAAAAAAAAAAAAAGTACGTAACAAATCTCTATATGTTCTCTGATAAAATCAGTGGTGTGGTTTCCTTTTTTGTTTCAATTGTTTTCTTTCAGTACAGGAAAAATGACCCTGCCTAATGACATTATCCTTATAAGTTAAGTCTTAATAGATGCCATTAGCCCCATGTGTTTGCGGTTTGGCATTTGTGTATTCATCAAAACACAGATTTGATTTTGTATTTTAAACATATTCCCTTAAAAAAAAATCATATTTTCGCTGTTTTGTGCTAAATCCATTAAACCTTTTCTTTGGTGGCACCTTAGTATCAAAGAACTATGTTGAAGTGAGTTAATTTTCCCTATTTCGACCAATTGTGCTTTGTCGACATCTTGTGGTGTCTTAAAAACGCACACAAACACGAGGAGGACATGCAGGCTCCGTACTGCTAGGCTGGAGATGAGATTTGAACCTCAGTCAGAAGTGCTTACTGAAAGGTTGCCTTGGCAACCACGCTACAGACGCAAAAGGAAAATCCAAATCCACAGTCATAAAATGATAAAAGTAATAATAAATGAACATTTTATGGAAATGAAGCAATGATAATTGCTTTTGAAGTGTAGTTCAACAGAATTATTTTAAAATCCCGACTCATGAAACAGGCCTCGACATAAGTGATTAACACATATTTATATACATATATGTATTTATTTGTTGCACAACCTTTTGAGCCAATCACTGCAATCAAATGATTTTCGTCTCAAGTCCACAACAAAATAAGAGCAGTAAGAAAACAATTTATTTCCTTACGTGTGGGGTCCCATTCATTTTAAAATATGGTTGGCATATATTTAAAAATGTTACATGTGTACTGTGCGTTAAATGCTAAACAACGGGCAACGGACATGTTTGGGCCAAATAGTTGGAGCAGCCTTTCAATTTACAGAAAGTATTCTTTTTATAAATTCATTACGTGAAACTCCGGGAAATAGTGAAATACTTATTGAGCTGATGAAGGGGTTTCTTTGGCTAGGAAAAAGGAAGGGGCCTCTTAGTAAGCCCTTCTTTGTCACATAAGGGAATGCTATCTTAGGGGATATTTACAGTAAGAGAAGCGGCGAGCAGGTATCGTAGCTCGTGCCAAACAATAAACAGCCTTTGACTGCAAGTCTTTCCTGACACATACACAAATAGTCGACATTGTTGGCACCTCACTGTTGAGGAAAAGATAAACCCTCAGCGGTTACAGAATAAACTTGAGTCTGACAAAAGTAACGATGAAGTCAAATTGATCAGACATTGCGTTTGAATTGTGGTTCACACACAATTATTTTAAAAAATGTGAAACAAACCTGGACAAAAATTATTTATTTTTTGTCTTCTCAAGTGCACAACATACTACAAAAGACGATTTATTTCCCTCATGTGTAGGGTCTCATACATTTTAAAATTTGGTTAAAACATCGAAAAACAATACGTGTGCGATCTTGTGCTAAAAAAACTGGCAGCGAGATTTTTGGACCCACTCCTCTTTCCACTGAGAGGAAATTATTCTCTTGATGAACTTATTACATGGAACTCGGGAAGTCGCTGCATACTTATTCAACCGCTTAAGTGGTGTTTTCTTTGGCTCGGAAAAAGGAGGAGTCCTCTGTTTTCTCCAAAAGAAAAAGCCGTCCTTTTTTACATTGGGGGAACGCAGTTGGGACTTTTACAGTAAGAGAGGTGTAGCAGGGCGGGTTTGGAAGCTTGTGCCAGATATTAAACATCCTTCGAAGTCTTTCCCGATGCATACACGTGGAGAAAATTGTCGGTATCACTCTGTTGATGAAAGAAAAGCCCCACAGTGGTCTCAGACACATTTTGAATCTGACAAAAGGATTCACTGAAAATTAACCAATGAAAATCAGGTGGCTTTTTAAATTGTGGTTTCACAGAATTTTTTTTTTTAAATGGTGAAACAGGCCTGGACAAAAGTCATGGTACACTTGTTGTACAACATTTTTGGGCAATCGGTCTTTCCAAATCACTTCTGCACCTCTCTTTGGGTATTTTAGCTTACTCTTAATGAGCAAACTACTCTAGTTATCGAAGGTGATTTCTCCAAACCACGTTTCATCTTCTTCCACAGATATTCAGTAGGATTTAAATCAGGGCTCATCGAAGGCCTCTTCGTCAGTTCAATTGTCCAATGTTTTGCTAGTAGCCATTCTTGCGCGTATTTTTTAGCGATGTGTTTTGGGTCATTTTCCTGTTGCAAGACCCATGACCTGTGTCAACTTTCAGATTAATGAATTAAACAGTTTGTAATTCAACTTTTACTTTGGGGTGACCAATGTGATCTGATGGTGACGGATGTTTTTTTTAGTGTGTTACCAGGGGTGTAGTGGGCGTGGTACGCGGGGGTACGCCGTCCACCCACTTCTCCCGACGCCACATTCAATTTTTATTTCGGTTTTAGCCTTGCACTGTCTGCGGGTTATTGAAATGTTTGTTGATCATTGTTCTAATGCGAGTTATGCTTAATAACGTTGGCCTGTGATTATTTTGGAGTAGTAAAACATCAAATTTAACGTTAGTTCAACTGGTGTTGTAGCCTATGATTGATGTTCTGTATGTATATATAGAACATCCCAGAATCGCATACACCCACTTAAAAAATCCCCGAATCGCGTAAACCCACTTAAAAAATCCCCACTACACCACTGTGTGTTACCCTCTCGTAAATCAAGGTCCAATTATACTGCAAAAAAATAAAATAATAAAGCAAAATAACCAGTTGCTTCCAGATGTGTGGTACAGCAGTTTTTTTTTTATGATGAACAGAATCTAGTTTACCGCTGTAAATTTTAATTTGCGCAGTGTCCAGCAGTCCTGTTGTCATGTTTTGTCCACAGCTACTTTTTGTCGCCTCTTTGTAGGAACTGCGGCAACGTGTTCTGTAAAGATTGCTTGTCATCTCAAGCTCCCCATCCCGGACCAGCAGCTGTACGACCCGGTACTGGTGTGCAACACCTGCCACGACCTGCTCCTCGTGTCCCGAACCCGCGAGATCCGCAGCCAGCAGTTCAAAAAGGCCATCGCCACAGCTTCAAGTTGAGGAGAGCGTCTCCTGTCGGGTCTTGTCCTTTTTTTTGGACTCACGAGGTGTCGCGCCCAACCGGCTGTGGATCTTTTTGGGAGGTGATGAGGAGATGGTGTCTGAAAATGAGGGTGCACTGTGGTGGTAGGAGGGGGGTGGGGTGGATGAGGGTATGTCCCAGGACAACCTCCTGGACAGAGGATATTTCGGCTTGCAGCACCTCTTGGGGTGTACCCCTTTTTGAGCTCACCGTAAGTACCGAGAACCTGCACTCTCTCTCCATGTAGTTGCGGTCGTCACACTTGAGAGGGACAATCGGTCGGCAACTCCCAAGACTTTTACCTGATCTACTGGAGGCTTTCTGCTTGGAAAAAAAAAAGAATTGCTGCTATTGTATTTAAAAGTCTAATTTTGTATTCTTATTTTGTGCACCTGTAAATGTCGTTGTATATTGAAGGGAATCCTGAGACCAAACTTGAGCGAAAGGGAGAGATCTGCTGTCAACTTTGCCATTGTATCTTTGAATGTAAAACGGGCAATTGGACTGACTTCACGTGCGTGTGTGCATTCGGTGAGTCTTATTTGTGTTTTTCGAATTAAGTGTATGCGCAGTCAATGCGGCCGAATATTCAGTGACGCTCTTGCAGCTACGTTTTGGTGTTGGACGGCTCTGCGCGAGGCACACTAAAGCGGCGCTGTCTGTGTGTGTTGGTATTTGAAGCGTGTTGGGGTGTGTTTTGGGGCACGGCATGTTTCTGTGAGGTCCTTGTGGAAAGTCATTGAGGGTATTTCTGGGAAATGACTGCGAATTTTCCAAGACTGTCTGCCATACCTCTGACTGAAAGGCCCCCCCCCCCAAAAAAAGCCTCATTGTCCTCCTGATTGGCACTTCAAGGAAGAAAGACTGAACTAATGATTGACAGTTCTTTTGCTCAGTCATAGAGGGCGGCCACAGTTCCCCAATTTACAACATACTTGTTTGTGTCAACTAAAAGTTCAATTGTGCCATTATTTTATTTTTTTCTTCCAATTTAAATTTTTTTCCTTTCCATAGATGGCAGCAGATTACTATTTGACTCCTCCTGCGTGTTCATGGTACAGATGTTTAGCTGCTAAAGTTTCACATATACTTCTAATGATTTCACTGGATGATCATATGTCACTATATTAGCTGACCTAATGATTTGGGTTTTTCTTCAGATGGCATTAACATCTTTTAGACAAATGCTCTGAACTGTAACATACATCGTGAAATCTGATCCATGGTGGTGGCAAATACCAGTCATTTAATTCATGAATAACTGTTGTGAAGAATTGCACATAAAAGTCAATTCCCGGTGGCGAAGATAAAAGATTATATGATGGATCTGTTTCCCAGCTTGTTTATTTTCCTTATATGAAAAAAAAAAAAAAAAAGGTGCAACATTTTTTCTACAAGGATGGAACTCTGCTGCAAGTCACCACAGAGATGCAAAGGTACGTCATTGCGTAAAACCTGTCGTGTGTTCCAGTCTAGTGATGTCACTTTAGGGCTTTAAGATTTAACGAATTGGCAAAATGGACAAATGTAAAGAAGACATATGAACGTGTATGTCGTGATGTCTCATCTCTTGTATACATTTTACCAATTCAAATGCACTCATTGGCAAAACCAGATATGTATCAAATATTGCATTACCAATACTAGTATGCAGGGTTTTTTTTCATTAAGATGGTGGTTTGCTGTGGTGTAGAACTGCCCTTCATCAAGAAGGTATTTTTTGCTTTTGATGTCAACATACCGGTAATTTAAACGGCTCTCTATGTGATGAATAGTGCAGTTACATAACCACAATAAACAATGCATTCCTCACTGCAAGATTACATTCGTATTTGGTTGTGCAGGTGCTCTTGATGTTGGTGACCAAAAGTGCATCTCAATAAATTACAATGTGGAAAACTTAATTTCACTAGTCTAATTCAAAAAGTAAAACTTGTATGCTGTATAGAGTCACAAAGCATGGATAGAATTAAATAATACCTGCTTTTGTTTTTAAAAATATATGCCGACAGCGCGCCGGCTTTCTTTTGGGGGTGGGTGTAATTTTCTCTTTGCCCACCAGATAGCGCCCTTTCCACAGTAGTGCCATCAACTGGCGCCACCTGTGTGTTGGAACGTGGCCAGGGCACCTTCACCAAATCAAGACGTCATGGCATGATTCCTCATTTCTCATCCTCCCGAGTGTTCCTGAGTGAGTAAACGTCCTTATCAGAAGTCCTGTCCACGCTGTCCACAAACGTGCAAAGTCATTCTGTACTACCAAGAACATTACAAAGGAAGGGCTCCCCCCCTGCGATACGCAATTATGTACAGTATTGTAATATCTCCCCCACACGAAAGCCTTGATACGGCGTCGCCCTTCACCCCCACGAACACACATACACACAGACCTTTAAACATAACCGGCATGAACCCAACTTTTTAAGTAGATATTTTCATTTCTGAATCAGAACTTTTTCACTGCACTCATAAAACTTGATTAATGATTCACGATGAGGGCACTCTAGGTAGCTGTTGTAATTGTCATCAATTAATTGTCTTGAATTTGATTTGAAGTCATTTTGAAACTATAATATAGCCGTATTGGTTATTAACTCAATACCTCACTTATCAGCAGTTTAATTGCATCACTGAACGACAATCTCACCGAGGTGTTCATTGATGGAAAGGAAGATGCCTGTCGAAGAGGGCGGGGCCAGCCTCTCCATTTCCTGCGTGGCATGCTGATGGATAAGTATAAGACTCCACTGCAACAATGCGACCACGAACGAGTCATTGCGTTGCCTTCACCTCCGCCAACATGCAGCATCTCACCTTGGTGGCCGTCCTCCTGGCATCATCCTGGAGCCTCTGCACTGGAGCTGCTGGTGAGCGAACCTGCATGCCCCATTCATGGCAATCATGTCTTTATTTGGGCTTGTTTATTTATTGCCAGTTTACCTGATTTTGGTTTTTCCATTTGTTAAATATAACCCTTTTAATTAATAGCCGCCTTTTTTTTGTAGGAGTTCTCTTTATATATATATATATATATATATATATATATATATATATTGGCATATGATTTACAGAGTCATTAATGCTTACTGGGCGCATATGTAACAAAAATATATCAACAGAGCCAACATTTTGGGAAATCAATATATTTTTTAAACAGAATGAAAATTGATTTAGTGCATGAATCTCTTTTTTAAAAAAAATGACAGTCAACCAATAGAGGAAAGGACCACATGAATGAATGAGTTTCCCTCTACAGTGGCGAGCCCATCTTGTGCGCACCGCACCTGTGCCGACCTTCTCTGTATTGTCCGTGCTTGACAAACGCGCTGCCCAGCTGCGCGTCTCATCATGCCCCTGTCCTTTTCCCGTACCCTGGACCGAGACGGTCCAGACACCCAATGAGGGGGAATTGGTCCTCAGATTCTTCCCTCACTCTCTCTCGACGCGCGCTCTCTTTTTGCGCTCTCTCTCTCCCTCTCTTTTTCTCTCTCTCTCCCGATGGTGCACCTGCGCATGAGCCAATGACGTGTGCGCTCCTTTCTGCGGCAGAACCTTCTCACGGGGGTGCATTCCACCAAAGTCCATTTACTTTGGTACTCCAGCTCTAATGTACGAGGTGTAATCTGGTCACTTAATCGGTGGCAAAAAAAAAAGTTAGAACTTCATATTTTATCAATTAGTTCGCCGTAAATGCGCCATAAATGCGCTGTTTATTATTTTAAATTTGAAATCCGAATACACGGAGTTGGTATTAACGTTTTAACTGCGTTCAGCAACAACATTGTTTTACTATTGCAGTGTTATGGCTATTCTCCACAGCACGCACGTTTATTGTAATTTGCAATGGCGTACGAATGACCCTAATTTTGGTTACTATGTGCCTCTTTCTAGTGCCAATCCTACAAGTGTTTCAGTTAATCTAATACGAGCAGTTATACAAATTGATAACGAATATTCTGTTACATTGTGTTCAAACCCGGACAAAAACGCAATATTGTAAAAACTCATGACTGGGCATACGGGTTGATGCTCCGAATGACTTTCGCATTTATTTATCTATGAATATATATTGTTTGTCGCTGTTATTGTAATCGATCGTTTAGTGGTAAAACGATTATTTCCATGATGGAGAGCGCAATAGTGAATTGCCCTCCTCGTTCGGGTGGGGGGGGGATAAAAAAAAGAAAGGGGGAGGGGCTCCGGCACGTGTTTCGTTTATTCTGTGTAAATAAAGTGAGTCGGCAGCGCCAATGCAGTCGATCTTGGTTAGATGCTCCGTGAGAAAATGTGTAGTTCGTGCGGTGGATGGGACAATTCAGTCTCCATGTCTGCCGTCTGAAGTTTCCCCAACGCGACGTGAGACCGCAGGGGACCGGAAGTATTGTGTTGATGTTTTATTTTTTCCGTAGTATATCATGCGATGTTTTAATTACACGCGCAAAAAGGGTGGGGGGGGGGGGGGGGGAAATTAAATGTTTGCTCTTTCTGCCGTGTTCCTTTTGCCGGTTCCCCCGCCCCCCTCCAAGTTTCCTCTCAGATACAATGACAACGTGTTCATGTTGTTCTTCGACCTGACGCCCGGCACATTCGTAACGTCCTCTCATTGGCCGACAATTGTGCGGACAGCGATTTGATTGGCTGGACTCAAATAACTGTTGGAAGTCACTTTTTATTAGAACACGCACAATGCGCTGAGCTCGGTTGTCGTAAAGTATACGTAACCACTGCATTTACAAAAGTAAAGTTAGCTCAGTGTCTGTGATGGTGCAGTGATAAACTAGGTGGTTCCCACTCTGTAATGGTGTGAATGGCTGTTCAACTGACATGCCAACCAGTTCAGAGTGTCGTCTGCCCTCCGCCCCAAATCAGGTGGGATAAGCTCCAGCAAACCCCCTACCCCACTTCCGCGACTCTGTTCAGGATAAGCGGTGTTGAAAATGGATGGATTGTTGGAAAGTTAGTTCAAAACATGTCATTTATTGGGGTTGTAGAACTGAACTGGCTCAATCCGAACCATTCAAGTGAATAAAATGGATAAGGGAATCTTTGTACATAGATCAGGGGATGCGGAACTGGACAACTTTTTTTTAATTTTTTTTTTTTTAACAAACCCAATGAATTCTACAATAAACACTGATAAACATTCTGAATTTTTCCATGAAAAACGTGAATCACATAAAACCGTGAAACATCCAAAGTAGTAATAATACAATGGGGGGGGGGGTGAGATACGCAAATATGCAACTCCACATGTAGATTATTTTGTTGTTTGCTTAAAGGGGATAGCGGATCTTTTATACTTGCATTGAAACATATAATGTATTATCAAAAATGAAATATTTTTAAAAAAATCTCATTTGTTTACGTTGGTCTATTTTTCTCTCTCAAAAAAAAAAAGCCTAAACCTGACGTTCCGGTGGAAAAAAATTAAGGCAGTTTTGAAATGCGAGTCAAAAATATGTTTAGAGACACAAAGCCATCTCAGATTGAAATGTGCCGTGGACCAATGTAATTCAAAGTCAAATAAACTGTATTGTAATAGTACAATCCAAAATAAAACATACAATAAACACTTGCTGTCTTTGTCATATTAGTAAAATAAACAAGCTCCAATCATTTCGAGTGGATAAGATCACAACCAGGAACTTGATAGGTTTGACATGAATCACAATGCCTGCCACAGCACAAGTGCTGGTGGGAGTTTGTTTTTTAGCAACCGTTATTGTGCCTGCGCGAGAGGAAATGGTCGACATGGCAATGACTTCCTTCTCCAATGCTTCATACAATTCTAATAACAGAGCTGGAGTGCCTCCTGCATTTTTTTTCAATGGCATGCGTGTGTTTTTTTTTTTTTTAATATAAATATTTGATTGCTCAGATAGCGGCAGATATTTATCTCAGAGTATATGGGAAGGCAACGTGCGCTCCGATTGTAAAATATTAATACACTTCACCGACAAACCATGTGAGAGCGTGTCCCCACTCATGTAAGAGATTCTATCTGTGTTTATTTCTGATAGGAAGGAAAGATATTTGAGAATATAATAACAGATCCGGTGTGTTGGGCATTTGTATGGCTGGTTATAAGGACGGAGTTAAATATAGACGAGCACTTGACAGGTTAAGTGTCTTAAAATAATGAAATGTCCACATCATATTTCGTTTTCACTTTCTCTTTCAGAATGGTGTTACCAGTCCCAGTTCACCTGTCAGCACGAATGCAATGGTAATATTTCTACCTTTTATCACTTAAGAAAACGCCAAACTGAGAAGCTTTTCGTCAGCTTTGAAGTGTTTTTGCGTTTCAGGGCCAGACAAGTGGAACCACGCAAACAGTGCCTGCGCTGGAAAATCCCAATCGCCCATCAACGTCGTCACCAGAAAGACCCTGAAAGATGAACGTCTGACTCCGTTTGAGTTCACAAACTACCAGCAGATCATTCGAGGCACCATCGAGAATAACGGCCACTCGGGTGAGTGTCAAGACAGTGGAAGGGGGAAGGGGGAGTCGAAGTTAGGATGCAGTGCTGATGCATTCGTCTTCTCCTAGTCCAAGTTGGAGTTCCTCACCTCAGCACCATTTCGGGCGGAGGACTGCCAAGCACCTACAAGGCCGTCCAGTTCCACCTGCATTGGGGCATTAACGGCGGGCCTGGTTCTGAACACACCATTGACGGGGAGCAGTACCCCATGGAGGTACTTTATCAATCATACAAAAACAAAAGACTCTGTGCTGGTCGTTTGTGTCCACCTCTCTTCATCATCGTCTTTTTATTTTTTTTAAACTATGTTAGCTGTGTTTGCAAAAATGTCTTATGGGTGAGGATTGTTTGAGTTTACAGTTTCCAAATCTTGTACTCAACAACACTGATCAACAGCAAATTTCATCAAAGATAGTTTGATGTGTCCTTCAATCTATTTTTGACGCTGATTTAAAAAAAAAAATCTTTACGCGGGTTTTTGAGATATTTTCATTTTATGTTTGCTCACTCAGCTGGACTTGAGCGATTACTTGTCAACTCACGGCTGAAGAAACTCAGTCTGTCGGAGGTTATAATGCAAATTAGGCATACAGGGGCATCGCCGTTTGGTACATTTACATTTGCAAGAGAAAATGCTGCCATCTTTATTTTTGTTCAGAGAAAAAAAAAAATTATGTCATTGTGAATTGCATTTAATAATAATAATAATTCATTTTATTTAAAAGCGCCTTTCATGTCACCCAAGGACACTGTACGCCCCCACAAAAAGAGTACCGTAATTTCCGGACTGTAAGCCGCGACTTTTGTCACCGGCTTTCAACTCTGCGGCTTATTTAATGAAGCGGCCTATATAAAGACTTTTTTAACGGCCGCCTGTGTACCGTCTTTCTTTGTCAATATCTCATGTAACAATATGGGCACCTGCGGCTTATAGACAGGTGCGGCTTATGTGCGTACACAATGTTTTTTTCCTTTTAAAAATGTAGTGGTGCGGCTTATAATCAGGTGCGGTCTATAGTCCAGAAATTACGGTATTTCTTCTTTTTCTTTATTTCTTTAAGTCGCTGTGAGAAACTATTGAAAAAATTGCAGCAAAAGTATTGAAGCTAACATATTCGAAGTGCCTTGACTGGGCAATCATATTCCCTACCACTAAAGGACAAAGGGACAGTTATTTAAGTTCATTCATTCATCCATTCATTTTCCGAACCGCTTGATCCTCACTAGAGCCTATCCCATGAAGTCGCCAGGAGAACAGAGACGAACAATCATTCACGACACTCACACCTAGCAATTTAGAGTATTCAATTGCCATGCATGTTTTTGGAATGTGGGAGGAAACCGGACCACCTCATTAAGGGAGAATATAGAGCAATAGCCAATTTTACTGATTTGTTCGAGCAGCCCTGAGAAGTGTTTGATAAGTCAGTCTTGTCACGCAAGCTGCATTCCTTAGATTGTCGAAGCTTTTGTTCGACTGCAACTTTTTGTCCACCTAATTTTGAAACTTTTCAGGCTGATAAAGCTCCGACAGTTTTTTAGTCACGTTCTAACTTTTGTCATGCAGCTGCACATAGTGCACATGAAGCGTCACTACACTGATCTGATGACCGCACTGGCAGATCCAGAAGGAGTCGCAGTCCTGGGCTTTTTCTATGAGGTAACAATTTGAATCGCATGCTTTTTCAAAATCACAAAGTCAGTAAATTATAAATTCAGACAAAATGAAATCTGCTATTTCCCATTTTCAAGGTGTCCAACAGTGCAAACCGAAAGTATGATGCCATTATCAGTGCTCTGCGAGCCATCAAAAACACAAGTAGGTGCTGAGGTCCAATGAAAGGAAGTTAAGCTTAAACGCATTGCCATAGTCCTCATGTTGTCTCTTTTTTTCCCCCCAGACGCCAATACCTCCCTGCCTCCTACCTCCTTGGCGCAGCTGATTCCACCTGAGCACAACCTGACCTCCTTTTACCGCTATCGGGGATCTCTGACCACACCGGGCTGCACCGAGGCTGTGGTTTGGACCTTGTTCGAGAACCCCATCCCACTGAGCTTTGAACAGGTTAGGATGTGTGAAAAGAAATCACAAGGGGAACACAAATGTTCACCGGCCCCTCCCCCCAGCCCCTAGGTGTGGGGGGGGGGGCAGATTAATGTGGGAGTAAAATGATTTTGCTGATAAAACATAACTGTCTTCAGTCCGCAGAGAGTCAGCATTAGATGACCCGCTTTCATGTCTGTTTGAGTAATTGTTTCTGTCTCATAAGGTTACACTGATAAAAACATGCAACGCATAAATTTTGCTTTGTATTTTAAAACATGTACAGTATACACAAACGCACATGGGTAATGAATCTCTGTGTAAATAATATAATATGCAGCAACAATGTGAATAATCGTGGTCCAAGCACAGAGCCCTGTGGAACCCCACGATAAACATTTTAAAAATATTTTCAAATACAATAATACATTCTGCTCTAAAAAGCACATTATGATCAACTTTGAAGAAATATTGATGTGCTATCTTCGTCTCTCTTCAAATGCCCCCCCCCCCCCCCTTCAGCTGCGGGCTTTTTCGGAGCTCAAGTTCCGCGACGGGAAACCAATGGTGGGAACCTTCAGGCCAGTGCAGCCCCTGAATGGCCGCCAGGTGTATCGATCTGGAGGTGCGGTGCTCTTGGTCAGCTCCAACCTCCTCATGGCTGCACTGGCTACGGCCTTGGGACTGTCCCGGCTCGATTAAGAGCAAGGCGCCTCTCTGCTGCACTGCGACACTCATGAACATTAAACATCATTCTTAGTTTTGCGACACCATCACCGCATGGTCTCCAAAATGGTTACACACGTCGTAGTGCATGCATGACTCACCTAGGGGCCCCACCCCCCTTACGACACACATGATAAAGGTGTTAAGAGGACACCTTGGAGGTGTATAAGGATCGATATGCATGCATGCATGCAGAGTGAATCACTAGGTCATACATCCGCCTTACGAATGTGCCATGGAGTACTCGGTGGCCAGTGCAGTCAGACCCCTACCCCTGATATTTCACAGCATCATCAAAACGACTCACACAAACACATCCTCATGCACTTTGTTTCGGCCACCTTGAACAATGTCAAGCCAATTTAGTCTCAGCTCATATCAGTGTGAGTGGCTCCGATCTTGTGAAGGGGGGCACGGTGATGCCTCGTTCTCTCTCAATGGCACATGAGAAGTGAACAGCGCTATTAATAGCACAAGTGAGTCAGAAAAACCATCTCAGTGTCCGAGCCAGCGGTCAAATAAGTCAGTATGTTGCCGTCTTTCCTTCTTTTTTTTTTTTTTTTAACTTAATCTCAAAGTCCAGGCAGGTGGTGTTGACAATCTTTACTTTTTTTTGTGTGATTCTGAGCCGATGCTGGGGATCACGTCCCACAATCTGAGGCCGACTGAGACCCCTTAAATGTTATGATGGGAAGATGGAGGGACTGTCGCACGATGAGCAACAGCGGGGATAAAAGGGGTGACTTATGGAAGCGGGCAGCAAAATCAAATTCATTATATTCCTGCATCGCCCACAGCCGAAAGTTGCGTGGGTCAGCACATCTTCATGATTGCCGTTTGAGGATGCACAATCTAAATTCAGACGCACACTCCTCAAGCGTACCTCCTCTCATTTCGGACTGCTACTGGGTCTGCTGCATTGAGTGCTACTGACTGAATTACACCCGGCGGACTCCGATCTGATCATCCGGCGGGGCCGCTTATGCGTTCTGATGGGAGATGGGTGTCATCTGCCAGCCACATTTGTTGTGATGACCAAGGAAGCTGTATATATTTTTTTTCCATAGTTTCGTGATGCATTAACTTATATTTCTAAGCCGTTCTAATGCACATGATTCACATGTATTTTATGCACTGAATGTGTCTATTGATATGAAATGCATTTTGGTATTATTTATGTATTGCAAACAGTCATATATATCGGGTTGTATGCGTTTGAGGATGTGAACTTGTGAAACATGTCATAGGTGATCTAAAGAATGTGTTAATGTTCAACAATAAATGTATGCCTTTTTAATGAACAGCCTCTTTGTCGGTGCAAATTATTTCTCGTAAAAGAAATTGTTAGCCAAAAAGAGAACCACTTTATTTACTAAACTGAGCTGTTGCACAGTTGTCAAACAGAATAAATGTAAGTCTGAGCTCATTTTTACAACAATAAGCACAACTTTCATAATGGTCAACACATTTTTCCTTTTTTAATTTTTAAGTCAGATATGCAAGTAAATTACAACCCAATCATAAATCTCTTGTCCCAGATGAGCCCCTCCCGAATTTTATTTGATATTCTAAAAATCCTCCCTCGGCCCCCATGTATCGGTTAAGCCCCGCCTTTTAGTGGTGTTAAAAACACAAAGTTCGTGTGGCATGAACAACTCTCTTCATGCTTCAGTCATCGTTAAATTACTGTTTGTCACCACTAATTTAGGACCATCAGTTGTTTTTAAAGGAGGAGTTTTTCCCTACAAGACTCAAACAAAAACAGTCGAAACAAATTTGGAGTACCTCTCTTGTTCTGAATGTTATAATTGGCAGGCTGTTGCTGTGATGAGATGATCAAGAAGAAAAGTGGATTGCCCTCACAACTGTAGCTCAAATTCTCCATGAGCGGCGAATACAAAGAAGGGAAACAAATGTCAAGAAAAGCCGACTATGTGGATACGTTGCCATGACAGTAAAGGGGGCATCTTTCATTCTTGTCCCCAGGTTCAAACATGGCGCTCACGCATCCTTTGCAAGCTTCTCCGGGCCGCTTCTGAAGATTCTTGAGAGGCCGATGGCAACGATAACCCCGTTCAGTGACCGCATGGACGCCAACTTTCATGCATTCAAATCAGCGGGAGGAAAGACTACTCTCTGTCACGCTTCAGTTTGTAGCCACAGGTACGTTGGAAATTATGAATACGGTGAAGTAAAAAAACACATATACAGTATAATATATATATATATATATATATATATATATATATATATATATATATATATATTCCGCAGCGCTTGCTGATGATCTGATCATTTGAATCAGGTGTTGCAACAGGGAGACTTGGGAAAACAATGCAGGACAGCGGCCCTCCAGGACCCGAGTTTGACCCCTATGGCATATAGGACTTCGAAGCGTCCCGTGGCTGCCTTCGAAAGTTCGTTGCATGACATCAGCTGAGCAATGCTGCCTCGTGTGGTGATCGAGGGGAGGTCACGTTAGAGACGGTGAGTGAGTGGAAAGAAAAGCCACCAGGTCTGTTACTGGTCTCGTTTTGTTGCAAATAGTCCTAATTCTGTGACGAGTCTTGTTATACTGTATTTTATTCATAGAACTGTAATGTATGCTGCAGTTATTGTGTTGTAAACAGTTTTTGGACCATATATTTTTGCATTTTATTGCTTGTGTTGTTACAGGGTGTATTTTGTTAATATATTTGCATGTTCATAAAGGACATACAGAAATTCTGTTTTAAGGAATGAATGGGCAAAGCAAATATGATTCCTTACTGGAGAATACTTGTGTGTGAGTGTTTTTTTTTTTCTTTTCATCTTACACACATCCCGGCAAACAGGCCTAATTTGAGCATTCCTCTGTCGTAGGCCTGATACTTGGATGTCTTGAAAAGTTTATCATGAGCGATAATCCTGGGGTGTGTCGTCAATCAGAAACATTGCCAGCAATCATAAATATTCAACAAAGACTGTTGTGAAAAATCCACCATTACATTTTGTTTGCAGTTTACAAAATGGCTAATATGACTCACCAATAATGTTGTCGCATTTACAAAATATCAAGATGTAAGCCACGAAATATGGATGGCAAACACCGTCCAACTATGTGCACGAATCCTTCCGTTCTGTCCGAGCACTGGTGTCATACAGCGGACTATTTACACAACCGCATCCACAAATCACGCATGTTGTTTACAAGATCCGATCTCCTTTCGAGTTATTAATTATGTTGCCCTTCCCTTCTTTTGTTGTTTGCCGCCATTAAGGAATCAAAAGGCTCTCTGTGATGTAAAGACGCAGGAAGACATCGATCGGCCTCTCGGCGATACACGTGCAGGTAAGGAAAGCTTCCTGTTCATCCCTGTTAAGACGTTCTTACCACTTATGAGTCGGGAAAGAGTGAACATCAAAGCTGAGGAAGTCGACTATCTGGCAGAAGCTACAATACCCGTCTGCCACCGCTATTCGATGTCCTCTTAACGACTGCATTCCGCCAATGTCTGTGACAAATAATGCTATTCTCTTTTGGAGAAAACAGAGGCACTTTCCTCTTTCCTCGCCAAACAACCTTCATCATATCACTAAATATGTCACTACTTCCTGGCGGTCCATGTCATGAGTTCATCAAGAGGACAATTTCACATAGGTTTAAAGGCCTTGACAGTAGTTGATCCAAACTTCTTGTTGACAGGTATTTAGCGGAGGATGAAAATGCTAAAATGTTGTCTCATAGTCGATGTGTGTACAGTAATGCTTCGTTTATCGCGGTTAATGGGGACCAAAACCACCTCGATAAAGAAAATCCGCAAAGTAGCACCAATAAACAAACTGTATTAAAAAAAAAAAACCCCAGGTGGGCCTTCGTGCTTGAGCAGAGCGCACACACACACACACACACACACACGCACACACACACACGCACACACACGCTCAGGCCAGCGATCCCTCTTGTGCAGCAGACGTTTATGATTAGTCAATTAAGACAATTAAGGATGAAAGAGACCTGCTTTTGTTCTTATAAGCCTCCTCTCTCTCTCTCTCTCTCTCTCTCTCTCTCTCTCTCTCTCTCTCTCTCTCTCTCTCTCTCTCTCTCTCTCTCTCTCTCTCTCTCTCTCTCTCTCAGCAACACACATACACTCACCTGCGCGTGCACTGCTTTTTTTTTGCAGACTTCAAAAAAAAGTCCAAAAAGAAAAAATCCACGATGCACCGAAGCCGCGATAAACGAACCGCGAAAAAGCGAGGGATCACTGTACCCCAGTTTAGCTTCCTTTTCATTTCAACTAAAAGCGGGTATATTCATTAAGCCTTTCAGGGACAGCGGTTACGCCAGCGGACACACCGCACCCTTCACATTTTCTCCACTGACAATCACTCGTTCTTGTTTTGAGGTGAAAATTAAACTTTTGTCCGTGCGGTACACGGATGTGGAGGGCCCCCGTGAATGAGTTTGGCCCTTGGCCCCCGGATGACTTCATACACTGCTGGCTGCCAGCTCTCCACAGCAGATAACATCAGTTTACATGTGGCGCTAAAAAAAAAAAAAAAAAAAATGACCGCCAAGTGTGTACAGCAACTTGAAGCCTTCTGATCTCACCGGCCGGAACAATGACTTGTGGGGGAAACAAAAAAACTTTTCAAAAGGCCGGTTCCCCCTTTCAAGGACTCTTGAGCGTCAATGGCGGGAGAGGGCAAAGGTTGGTGAGGTCAGAATGAACACAACGGCCTTAAAAGTCAATTTGGTTGTGTGCTCGGCGGTCATATGAGCAGCAGGGGTACTTTGACCACTATCATTGTTCCTTTTAGAAACAAGTTCTGGAATGGAATAGAAGACGAGGAGAGGCGGAAAGGTTGTAAGTATTAGCAACAGGCAGAATTTCTGTAGGTGTAGCTAACATCGGAGCGGGTTTGGAGCTTAACACGAGAGCGTACCGAAAATCTTGGAATCATATTTTACTTGATGGGTATTTCTGTTTTTATTCCTCAATGGGTCCATTTAGAACACTCGTAGCTTGTTTAAGGGGGCGGGGATTAAGTTGACCAGCTGACTTTGAGTCAGAAGCTCACAGCCAATCACAGGAGACAAAGAGATAGACAGGCGCCATCATCAGTGAGTCGGAACTCAACTCATGCAGCGTGCGAGTGAGCCACGACACCATTAGCGACTCTGTTTTCAATATTAATGATCGCATGATCGACGGGATCGGGTGAAATTGCATTTGAAAAGTTAGAAATAGTAAAAAGCCTTCTTCACATGCCAAAAAGGGGGAAATAATTCCTTTGTTTCATCTCCTGCTGAAATTTGCTCACCATCCATCCATCCATTTTCCGATCCGCTTATCCTCGCGCGTGGGGATGGAACCTATCATAGCCATCTTCGGGCAGTAGGCGGGGGACACCCTGAACCGGTTGCCAGCCAATCGCAGAGCACACAGAGACGAACAACCATCCACGCTCTCACTCACACCCAGGGGCAATTTGGAGTGTTCAATCAGCCTGCCATGTATGTTTTTGGAATGTGGGAGGAAACCGGAGTACCCGGAGAAAACCCACACAGGCCCGCGGAGAACATGCAAATCCCACACAGGGAGGCCAGAGCTGGAATTGAACCCGCGACCTCTGCACTGTGAGGTCGACGCCCAGTTTGCTCACTTGTAATGGAATTAACCGTCTCCAATTTTTATGGTTGTTTATTGACTTTATTATAAATCATCTAAAAAAAATCACACAAGTTATAAGATGTGCTTTTATTTTTTTGAGGGTAATACAGTAATGATTTACTTACCTACAATCCAGTCAGAATTCTGATCCCCGCAGATTGTGGCACACAGCTCACTGTCTGAATGACTCAGCAAAGGCTTGGGAGATGAAGATTTTTTTGTTTTCGTTTTAAGGCAGCTCGCTGTTGAAGAGATGTTCGTCTGCTTCACGGCTCCTTTTTATTCTGAAAAAAAAAAAAAATACAGTCTATGATGTGCTGTCGGCGTGGGTTTCGGGAATCCGCTGAGGCTGTGTGACTTTGCAAAGAAGTTTTGGCCTTCCTGACCGATGACATAATATGACAGTGTGACGTATTTTGTAGCGTGCAACATTGTCACAGAAGTGGCCCGATGATATGATTCAGCAGACGCCAGCTGCTATCACCGTGCTTTATGTTTGCACTGTGCTCATAAAAAAAAAAAAAAGAGAGACTGCGTCACATTGCAAGAGATTGCAAAAGTCTGCACCAGGATGACTTGTACATTTTGAAACAAATGGGCACCTGTCTCCAACAAAGAGCTCCTTATTTTACCATAACCATTAGTGAGTTGACAGTACTCGCCCAGCCGGATTTCTTCACTGCCAGCCGTTTTAGAGTATTTAACATTTGCAGGATACCGTGGTAAGCGGTTATATAAACGAACACCAAACGAGCAAATGAAAGAAGACGCCCATTTTACCCGGAAGAAAATAGTTTGATTCAATATTTGTGTCTTCTTTTACATGAGCAGTTGAGAGAAGAAGAAAAAAGATACAAAATGCAGCCGTACTGTGCTGACTTCATCACTAAAATGGGCCCTTGATATCCACTGGTGCTTGTTGCACCTCAGTAAAATTGTTTCCAAATTTGTAGAACTGCTCTTGATACTTGCCATCTTGAATTTACCGTGGCGCCATTTGTTTGAAGGATCACTTCAAAATTAAATGTGTGTTGTTGGGTTGAGTGAACGCTGGCGCGTTTGGCTGCCGCTGCTCAACCCGCATTGTGTTTTATTGTTTTTGTTCCTGATTGTAAAGTGTCCTTGGGTGTCTTGAAAGGCGCTTATAAATAAAATGTATTATTATTATTATTATTATTATAACTTTCAGTTTGGACACATGCGTTATTCTCCTCACCTTCAGCTTAGTGATTTGTCACTTGACAAATATTGCACTTGGTCGCTGTTTGTGTAGTGGTTCACTGCCATGCTGACGGCACGGGTTCATTCAATTCAATCAATTCCCATATCGAACAAAAATGGCTAATTTCAGCGGTTCAATTCATCAGATAACACTTTTCGGTAACCCAATTCCTACCTAATTTCTGGATCAAAGATATACAGTATTTGCATCAGTTCTTCAGAGTGTCGTCAAAATGTTGAATTATTATTTTATTAGTTATCCCGAAGCTATAATTGTGAAAATGCTAACAAATACAACTGTAACATCCTGAAAGGAATTGAGTTTGCTACACTATTTGCTTTTACTTGATTAAAATGCACCATCTGATCTCATACGTGTAACCACTAATACAAAGCGCCTTATCGCAATCCGAGATAAATGATATCAAGCAAGTAGCAGCAGTCCCAAACACGAACAAGGTTAACATAACACAAGTTATTCTTTTCGAAACAACGGCAATTTATTTGCTCTCGCTGGCATTGTTCTACAGGCCAGCAAGGGGTGAGGGTCTTTTTCGGAGAAAAAAAAAAAAAGCCACAGAAGAAAACGGCAGTATTTACATTGCGCTTTCCAAGAACCAAAATGTATTGTCCTCAACATGGCGGATGTTTAGAATTCCCCCCAAAATATTGGGTGTTTCCCATGTTTTGAAGAATTTTGAGGATAGTTTTCTTTTTGCATTTCTTCGACTGGATCTGACCTGTCCTCACCACTAATAGTCATGCACGCACGCATACATGCACGCGCACATTTGTGATTGCGCCCTTGATGGTATATTAGTGTCAAAATAATCAGGGCCAGCTGGGCCTTTTCTGTGGGCCAAAAACCCCCCCCCCCCAAAAAAATCTCTCATAAGCACGGACAAACATTTCAATCCCAAATTCTAATACTTGTTCCTTGAAATTGTGTTGATTTATTCTCGACAGTCTGTTCTTCTCATTCTTTTGGCTGCACTGCTTTTCAGTACTTGTGTAAGATGTGATTTTAGCATCTGCAGTGCTTGCCAATGTAACTAAAACTATATTCGCAATGGGACGGTTTCTCTCACTAATCAGATTTTAAAATGTTTCCTCACGGGGACAGACTGGCCGGGCTTCGAGAATGTCGTCACTTTCCCGCCCTCTGATTGGTCGAGACGAGCTTGATAGTTTACAGCCAATTTTAATAAGCAAAACATATCCGAAGGGATCTGTTCAAATTAACGCTTCTGATAATCAGCGTCATTGGCGAGTATGATGCATTTCATTTCGATGTGTCATATTTGATCGTTTAATTAGGTTAAGATCATTCTGAACAATTTCAAATGATGTAGTGGCGATTGTGTACAGTTAATGGTATTTTTTTATGGTAATTGTGTTTTTCATAATTGTGATGCGGGAGTTGACAGGCAGTAGAAACCGATGAGTCGACGAGTCAAATAGTTGCCTTAACTACGCTGTACCGATAGTTAAAGCTAAATCAAATCACTTTTTGGGGCATTTTGTCTTTGGCCAATTTGCAATGGACTTAGGACTCGTCCACCAACAAGGCATCTTTATAGTCTGCACAGGTCAGAGAGTAAAAAAAAATACCCAAACGTGTCGCTGTACAATACTGAGTCAACACTTCAAATATGTTTGCGTTCAATCCTTAACAAGCAGTCATATGGCAGCATATTTTGGAGCTACTAAAGTAGTACAGGTGGCCCGGTGGTCCAGTGGTTAGCGTGTCGACCTCACAGTGCAGAGGTTCAATTCCGACTCCGGCCTCCCCGTGTGGAGTTTGCATGTTCTCCCCGGGCCTGCGTGGGTTTTCTCCGGGTACTCCGGTTTCCTCCCACATTCCAAAAACATGCATGGCAGGCTGATGGAACACTCAAAATTGCCCCTAGGTGTGAGTGTGCCCTGCGATTGGCTGGCAACCGGTTCAGGGTGTCCCCTGTCGACTGCCCGAAGACAGGTCGGATAGGCTCCAGCACCCCCCGCGACCCTTGTTGAGGATATAGCGGATCGGAAAATGAATGAATGAATGAATAAAGTAGGACAAGAACAATTTAGGATTAAAAAAAAAAAAAAAATTCTTACACGTTTACCCAATAGGTTGGAAAAATGTGACAGCTCACCTTGTGCACAGTAGGGTGCCGTATTTGCTCCATGGTTGTGTGCTGTAATTTGGCTCATAATGCGAACAGTCACATCACGCCCACTGGCTTCTTTAAAAAAAAAAAAAGATTTTTAACAGTCACTGATGGTCGTCAGTGGTTGATTAGCTTCAGCGCAGGCTACAAGAGTTCACATCCCACTCCGTGATGGTGGAAATGTGAATGATTGACCGAGAGTGTAAGTCTACCTTTCATCCAAAGTCAAACTGCGATAGCCTCCGGCTCTTCGTATCGGATAAGTGATATAAATGTAGGATGGATGGCTGGATATGTTGCATGAACTACAATTTGGGGGGGAAACCAAACACCATCATTGGGGAATTATGCTTATGCCAAATACATTATTTTGTACATACAGTCAAACCTCGGTTTTCGTCCATAATCCGTTCCAGAACGCTGTTCGAAAACCGAAATTGTTTGAAAACCGAAACCACACTCTTTTTAAAATAAAAATGTTTACTGAACACGTCTGCTCACAATGGAAAGCAACACGAGGAAGCATGTAAGGAGGGCGAATGGTGCATTCAAGTGCGCTCAGTTTGTTCGAGAACTGAAATTTGTTCGTCATCCGAGGCATAAAAAACTCGAAATTTTTGGTCGAAAACCGAATTTGATGAGAACCGAGACGTTCGAAAACTGAGGTTTGACTGTATTTCAGCGGGCAACGATCCAGAGCCAATCACAAGCAACAGCTGCTGTTTGGTCCCTTACATGTAGCACAGTGTATGAAGTGCTGCCTCCACAAGTTAAAATGCTTTTGTGATTTAAGAACCTTTTTTTTTTATGGCCTCTTCTTTTTCATCACGCAGTCTGAGCTCCACTACCGCTAGTAGAAGCAAACTGTTACCCCTTCCCACCATCGCGCATCCACTTTTCGGCAAGATGATGAGAGGCAGGCTTGCGAAGCCTCTCTAGTTGCAAAGCTCGGGGTCCTCCCCTGGTTGCCATAGTAACAAAATCCTGATTTATTTATTTATTTATTTTTCCCACGAGGCAGAATCGGAGCTGGCTCATTTGCGCGAGACAGAGCTGACTTGGGGCAGAGTTTTCTGATGAAAGCGTGCCGCAGACATGAAATGGAGACAATATTCTAAATTGCCATCCAAGACTAAATTCTTCATTCCGTTGCAGTAGATTTAATGTCAAAGTTGTGTGGCATACAGGAGCTAGAAACTCGACGCAGAATCCCATAGGTCGCCTCCACTCATGTACTTTCCACAAATGTCGGCTTTTTGTCATCTTTCCCCGTCCTCGTCCATTTTCAAGCTCCGTAGAGCTGCAGAGAGAGCGCTGACCTTCGGAAAGGTCTTCCATATATTATTACAGCACCTTTCCCACGAGAACAGCTAAAAGTGCACACAAGGCGCACACAGAGCACACCTCTGAGTCCTGACATCCTTCCAAAACGGCAAGCTAAAAAAGGAATAGCTTCCTTCTTCTTTCTGAACGCTGTTAATGGCATCTCAGCAGGTGGTCATTCGTTCGAATGTGGTGAGTCATTCAAATAGCAGACGGGAGCGTCGTTCGCATGTATACGTCCTGGCCACCAATGTTCCGTTTGAAATCCACGAGCACTTCGGTTTCAAAGGGAATGCATCGGTATCATCCGAAATCAATGTTTTTATTCATCTCAAGGAAGGGGGCGGCCATTTTACCATTTGCCGTCGACTGAAAAGGACATCACAAGTTGCTCAGGGCGCGGGGTAACGACCAATCGCAGTTCACCGTGCGAATGTCACATGACAAAACTTAGAAGACAGGTGAGCTGCGATTGATCATTAACCGCGCCCTGAGGTACTGGGTTGTCATTTTATGGCATATTCCACAAAGGCAATATTCATCAGACTACAGTGTTTGATTGTAAAAAAAACTTTATTTGACTTCCTCTGTAATGTTATGATTGTGATTCATTACGCACACACACACACACACACACACAGAAACACACACATATTTCCAGCACTGTGTGGTTGTGGACACAGCCATCCTCTCAAATGTCAGCTTTAGCTTCATTCAGCTGTTTTCTTGCGCCGGGGGGGCTTCTTTCTCCTTCTGTTGAATTTGTGCTGATTTTGGAGCTTCAAAAAAAAAAAAAAGGTGCTTGTTCAGGGTTGCTTGTGCCTTTTAAAGCACGAGCAAGGAATAATTGGGTTCATTGCACCTTGCTTCCCCAAGTGTAATGTACGTCAACAAATCAGAAGTACTGTACGGTATGTTCATCAGTGAAAGATAGTAATTTTAAAATAAAGCAAATTTAACCCAAATACAGGAGACATTTAACCAGGTTGGTACAATTTATTAATGTGCAAACTAAGCACTAGTCTGTGTCCTAATAGTTGATTTTGGGTCCCACACATGAAAGAATGAACTGCTAGCCTCTAGTCCAGGGATGTCAAACATACAGCCCGCGGGCCGAAACCGGCCCCCAAGGAGGTTCGATCCGGCCCGCGGGATAATTTAAAAGTGAAAAAAAATGCATTAAAGATACAGAATGAATATTTTAAATAAAATGCATTTGTGGATTATCCGCTGTTTTGATCACAGTAGAAGACAACATTGTTTTGATCGGGGAAGAAAACAGCAGTCGCAGTCAGTCACCGAGATAGACCCAACGCAGCAAATGATATGAAAAGCGCCAATCCATGCTTCTTGAAACCAAAACAAAGGTATAATGTTAATGGTTTGGCCCACTTGATATTTACCGAGTCCGTATGGGCCCACAATGTGAAATGAGTTTGACACCCCTGCTCTAGTCCGTCAACTGTCCACCGTTCTTTCATCGGTCATCCTCGGAAGTTAAAATCATTCCAGACTGTGACTTGAATTTGGTCAAGGCGTTCTTTTCAGCGGTCATCCTGGCAAAGCCCACTCAGCACCACTTGCTGTGTCCCTCTTGTCCTCCAACCAAATGATTCAGCCTGTATGATGCTGCACATACAGCAGCTTTTGTCAGCATCAAAAAGATGATGCTTGTGGGTACCGTTGGTGACGCGATACACATATGCAGTGGAATATGACGTGGCTTCAGCACTCCAGTTCATGACCGTGGAAAGATTTTACAGGTCATATATATCCGATTTACTAGAGACCCTAATCAGAATCAGAATCGCCTTTATTGTCATTGTATAGCATACAACGAAATTTGGGTGCCACTTCTTAGTGCATTACGTAAAAAAAAAAAAAAGAATAAATATTATTTTTATAATATATATAAATAAATATTAAATTATATTATATATGATAAATTATTAAAAATATGTATAAATAAAAATATTATATAATTATTAGAATAAATAATTATAACAAGTGCGATACAGTTAGACAATGAGTTCTCAATGAGGGCCGAATTAATTCATGGTTGCCAAGTCGTGAGCCAAATTGTTGTTGATTATTGTTGTTTGTTTATATGCATTGGACCAGTAAGTATTGTTTTTTATGCAGATTGAATTGGTAGAAATCCATTCATGCACCAATAATGATAAGCCACAGGTGTCAAACACAAGGCCCGGGGGCCAGATCTGGCCCGCTACATGATTTTATCTGGCCCGCGAAAGCAAATCAAACTGTCAACTTCCACGATGCTTGCAAAAATCTCGACCAAAATTTAAAATTCTCCTATGTAATACAGTCATTCCTCGGTTTTCGACCATAATCCGGTCCAGAAGGTTGTTCAAAAACCGATTTGTTCGAAAACCGAAACCACGCTCTTTTAAAAAAAAAAATCTTTATTGAACACGTCTGTTCACAATGGAAAGCAACACGAGGAAGCGCCACTTCCTCGTCTACCCGAGGAAGCGTCACTTCCTCGTGTAAGGAAGGCGAGAGGAGTCAAATGGTGCATTCAAGTGCGCTCAGTTTGTTTGAGAACTGAATTTTGATCGTCATCCGAGGCATAAAAAAAAACTCGAAATTTTTGGGCGAAAACCAATTTGGTCGAGAACAGAGACGTTCGAAAACCGAGGTTTGACTGTAAATAAGAGACATACTGTAAGCATTTTATTGTAACCAAACCCCTCATGACAGTAACTTTAAAAAATAGTTGATTAAAACGTTATTATTGACTTTTTTTTCATTTGGTTTCAGTCTTAATGGCCCTCCAAGGGAAACGGTAATTAAAATGTGGCCCACGACAAAAATGAGTTTGACACCCCTGTGATAGGCTGTCCACTGTAGTAACCGCTGTACCTGAAAGGATTAAAAGTAGTCATATTATGATTATTAGTAGAGTTTGTCGTCACAGCAGAGACTGTATAGTGGAGCCTGTGTTGATGGATAGAAGAGGGGAAAAAAAATTACACCGTGCTGATTGTGTAGCAATGTAACCCTCAGTAAAAAGTTCAAGCTAATGAAGCGATACAGACAGCGCTCAGAATTCCCGCACGGACGTTTTTGCAACCACATCGTCTATCTAGAACAGTGATATCAAACATATGGGCCGCGGGCCGGGACGTTCGATCAGGCCCGCAGGATAATTTAAAAGTGAAAAAATTCATACGAGACACGGAATGACTACTTTTAACAAGGTGCAATTCATTGAGTATCGCTAGATCTGTTTATTAAATTGATTATTTTCCTAATGTTCTTGTGCTTCTTTAGACCAAAATAAAGGAAATACATTATTTTGGTTATTTATAGCAGAGTATGGTATAATTTTAATGGTCCGGCCCACTTTACATCTACCGGGGGTATATGTGGCCCACAATGTGAAATGAGTTTGACACCCCTGATCTAGAATATGCTAATAAAGACAAAAGAAATGAAGTACAATGCAAAATGGATTTGTATACTCTCTTGCCTGCTGCGTTTTCTTTCTTATGAATATTTAATATTTCTGGTTTTGAAATAGAGGAGGAATCCGAAAGAACCTGCAATTAGATTTGCTAGCTTCATAAAGTTTTTAAAACCGTGAGCTCGTTGAGTGAAATGGGAGGAGGGGGGGGGGGGCGCAGAGGACAAAGTAAGATTATGAAAGGCAACTTGTCTACATACTTTTTTTTTCATGGTGATGCTGCTACGTTATGTCAACCGTGAAAAAAAAAAAAAACGTGGCTGCATCTAAGATTGCTCATATGGTCTTTAAAATGTTAAACTGTGGATGATTTGAACATTTTAAATACCATATGAGCAATCTTAGGCGGCCCGGTAAGTGGTTAAACAGTTACGGGTTCGACAGCTCCGGCCTCCCTGTGTGGAGTTTGGTTCTCCCCGACATTCCAAAAACATGATGACAGGCTTTGTGAAATTGTCCCTAGCGTCGTCTCTGTGTGCCCTGCGATTGGCTGGCAACCAATTCAGGGTGTCCCCCGCCTACTGCCCGAAGACTGCTGGGATAGGCTCCAGCACCCCCCGCGACCCTAGTGAGGATGAAGCGGTTCGGAAAATGAATGAATGAATGAATGGGATGACTTTGACAGCTCATACTTTTCCTTGCAAATGAAGTCCTCCAGTGAATCTGGTCCAAACAGTCACCACTTTCCAATCCGTTGCTTCTGAGTGGCTTTTAAATTGTCTGCGTTAGGGAAGCCTACGTGAATTATTTCTTGATCTCGGAGAACCCATGTGTGTGTGTGTGTGTGTGAGAACGATAAATCCAGTCGACGTCCTAAATAATTGTCTGTAGGGAAGATCGCAAGCTTGTTCATAGGCCGCTTCTGACAGGCAAGACAGGGAACGAAATCTCCCACGGGAATGTTTAAAATGTTGGGTTGTCAACCAATTTCTGTATTCTTATTTTTTTCTTACAGTGCGCAGAAAGATAGAAACACAGAGGCACACCAGGATGCACACACAGGCATACACAGAGAGATGCAAAATTAATGAAAGGCTTTGCTTTCATTCATGTTTTAGCCAAGTATTGTATCTATTCATAGCGAGGGATATGTCGAGAAGTCACAAGTCCTTCACTCTTTTCTGTGCAAGCTACACATATGCAAAAGATAGCATCAAAAACAGAATTGAATGTATTTTCCTTTCTGATATCATTTTTCATGGGTGAGTAATTCGAATAAATATCCACCCATACAAACGTTTGTTTTTTTGCCTAATATTGTCCTTCCCACGGCCCCGCATACATTTTTGGAACCGTGTTTGGGTTTTCTTCCCCTACCAGATGAGCGACTCTCAAAACATTAGCCCCACGGATTATTAATATTTATCATTTACACATCCTGCCCTCAATTATTCTCCACAATGGGATGAGATTTTGTCTGTAACTGAAAAAAAAAAAAAAAAAGTGTTTATTTGGGGAAATGGGGCGTCACTCTATGAGGCATTCTTCAGACCTCACAAAGAATTTTATCTTATTTTTATTTTTAAAATTTTTAACTCTGCGAGTTCTGCTGCCTTGAACCCAATAGTTGAACTTGCGTTTAACTCCAATGATTCCTCCACCTCCTTGATGGTGACACGAAGGACTCCTTGTGACAGCGATGTGGAACACATCACGTAGACAGACCCAAGGCATCTCGATTAGCTTTCATTCTCACGAGAATTGGAATTCACTTCGATTAGATCCCGAACTAAGTACAGTCAAACCTCGGTTTTCGTCCATAATCTGTTCCAGAAGGCTATTCGAAAACCGAAATTGTTCGAAAACCGAAACCACGCTATTTTTAAAATAAAAATGTTTACTGAACACGTCTGCTCACAATGGAAAGCAACACGAGGAAGCGTCACTTCCTCGTCTACCCGAAGAAGCGTCACTTCCTCGTGTAAGGAAGGCAAGAGGAGTCAAATGGTGCATTCAAGTGCGCTCAGTTTGTTCGAGAACCGAAATGTGTTCGTCTTCCGAGGCATAAAAAAAATCACAATTTTTGTTCGAAAACCGAATTGGTCGAGAGCCGAGACGTTCGAAAACCGAGGTTTGACTGTACTTGTAAGCAGGTGCGCCGTAAATTAGGGGTGGAAACTGTCGTTATGGAAGATGGCACTGAGGAGAATTAGAAGAGCATATGACTGACAGAGAAAATCTTTTCAATATGCGTCATTGATGTGGTGGGTCCCACCCCTGCCTGTGTGACATTTGTTGTTTTCACACTATTCTTGTTTTGATCGGTGCACAAACAGCAGCTAATGTGCCAAACTAGATAAACAATCTACCACCAAATGTTTAAAATAGCCTAATCTTCCAGGAAGAAAAAAAAAAATCATCATTCATTCATGAAAGGAGATATTCGAAACATTTACTGTGATACCATTGCAAGCTGGCACGGATCATCTCGTATGAAAAATTGCACTAACGCTGTCAATCAAATGACGGCCGTATCTCACTGAGCAGCGAAGGTTAGCGAGTAAGTTCTGTTTTTTTTTGTCAGGGTTCGTTCAAGGTCGCAAACGCTCGCTAACAATTTTCATGGTCTGTCGAATGCTAACGTCTGGCGAACATATTTGCGATTCTTTGCGATTCTTTGCAACATTAAACAAAGTCTGACTCCCCCCACAAAAAAAAAAAACATTTGCACACATTTGCAAACCTTCACTGCTCAGTAAGATACGAGCTGCGAGTGTCCACTTGCGCAGCATTGAAGGCAGCGTTAAACAAGGACTGTGATTCAGACATGGAGTGCACTTTAGTGCTCTCGCCAGCACTTACGTAATAATATTTGATCATAGTTGAGAAACAACGCCGCCGATGACAGTCCTCGATGGACAAAACGGACACTCGTATCAAAACGGAGGAACAGTTTCCTCGAGGAAAATGTGCTTTGCCTCACTTTTTGGTTTGAGCAAAATTACAAACCAAGTACAAAAGGGATGAGAAATGAAAGAAAGAAATGAAGACTATGACCCCTCAGCCCCCAGCTCCTCCCCCCGTGTGCCCCACTATCATTTTCATGGTCCATTTGGCAGCGTTAAATCAAACAAGACATAAATTTAGCTTCAGGGGGATGCTAAGTAGGGAGGAAAGATGACCAGAATTTGACCAGTCTCCTAAATCATTGCGTTTCCCATCCTTACTTGAGCCGAGGCACCCAATTCACAGTAGACAAATCTCATGGCACAGGACCAAACAAAAATGTCACCAAAGTATGAATACTGACATAATCATTATCTTGTCTCAATTTCCTGATAAATTCAGGCTCTGTTTGAAATCTGGGCCTGTTTAATTGATCGCAAAGCTGATACACAGTACTCGCATGAATTTATTCGATAATGGGACCAATGGAAGAATATTCAATTGTTCTGTCTGTCATATATTGCAGGGATAGATGGGTGAAATAAGATTTTATAATTTTATGTCATTACACACAAGTGTCCCATCGCACCCTGATTGGGGGGTGGAGGGGGTAATGATATGATGGGTTCTGGCTTGGAGATTCAAATGAAGCACTTAAACCCTTTCATGCACCCTGTAACTTGATACAGTGAAACTCCTCTACAACGAAATCATGTTTGCAGCAAGAAATTTTTCACAACAGGGGGTTTTTCACTGTAGAAAATTTGATCTCAGATGTAAACACACACACACACACACAAACGTATGTGTACACGCACACACAAACGTATGTGTACTCTTTATTTTTATTCCAATAGTGCATAAGTATGAGCCCACATTTATTTGACACTTCATATCGTGGGTGTAGAAAGAAAAAAAAGGGAAAGAAATTGAGAAATGTATGATCAGCATTCACTTTCACTTACATCAATTTCTTGGATAATGTACAGTATTTTATTTTGCTTCCTCCGTCTTTCATTTTGATCACTTTTACCCTCTCTTCCAGTGTCAGAGCTCTTCTTGACATCCAAAGGTCCGATTTGTAGCCATTTTAGCAATGCAACGTTCTTGCTGCGTCTGAATCTACAATAACAAATACTTCCTGGACCCGGTTACTTTCCTTTCCACCATCTTACTGTCTCTAACTTGACCTCCCCTCGATCGCTACCCAAGACAGCGTTGCTCAGCTGATGTCATGCAATGAACTTTTAGCCAGCCACGGGACGCTTCGTCGTCCTCGATGGCCATAGTTAGCGCGATGGAACTCACCTTCTCTCTAATTAGCGCTCCAGTTAGCGTAAGCTTTTTAGCATGATAACAAGTAAAGCATTCCAGGAAACGTTCGTTTATTTGACTGTCCGTTGAGCCACAAGCAATATACTCTGAGCAGCTAATCGGATGCATTCCACTCTCTCTTCCACGGATCTACATACATAGATAGTGAGGTCCCTCTTGGCCAATCGGAGGCCAGGATGATGCTCGGTAAACCAATGGCAAGAGTAGCTATGAGTATGTTGCGTTCAGGAAACTCGGAGCTGTGTAAACCAGTGTGTTGGTTGCTTTTGCCATTTCCGAACGAAGCAGTAGAGGTCGCAGTTCGATTAAAACAGGGTTTTTTTTTCGTTGTATGGGGGGCAGGAGAATGGGAATGGTGTTAATGCATGAACATTTTTTCACATTAGGGGGTATTTTCGCCCATGTAGGTTTCGTTGTAGAGGAGTTTCACTGTAACCCCCAAAAGGGTTAAAGCAGCATTTAAAAAAAATGAAAATCTGTTGTAAAAAGAAAAAAAAATCAATATTGATGATAACCATACAAAGGAAAGCATCCTGGTTAGCGCTGATGAGATGTTTAGCAATGTACAGCGAGCACAACCGGAATGATAGAAAATGTATTTGTTTCTATTGGAACCCAAAACACCATTCATGGAGTTTGACGCCAAGGTGAGGTTTATCATTTTTGCACTCACCAAAGATTCTTTTTGCAAATGTTTGTTTTGCCGCAGATGGAGAAAGCGCAGCACTGAACTGTCGACCTCGAGCCTCGACCCCATTGTGTGAACAGCGAATGGGTCGCCCTCTTGCCCGGACGACAGGATAACATACCGTTGGTGATGAGGCTGTCTATAGGAGGTAGGGCGGGACAGTGACATCACATACGCTCAGCCCATGGGGAAGATGTGGGAGAGACACCCAGAATCTTGTTTGTTTTCACTTTGGGGGAAGCTGACGTGTTAGAGAACAGGAGATAAGGAAAACAATACATCACGGCCTGATTTCACATTATTTCATAACGTTAATGGAAAACGGACACCTGACAGACGGCTCAGTGTAATTCAAATGTACATTCTTGGCTTATTGCAAGTACAGAAGTTTCACCCCGGCGTGTTTATCGGAGGTGGTCCGTGCACAAGGCCGCGGCTTTCTCACGATTGCAGTTCCTTTCTGCATATTTCCTCCCCGCGGCAAGTGAAAACCTCAAAGGTGACCACGTCCGGCATCCATAAGTCAGCTGACATCGCAGACTTGCCGCGACGTGATGGCCATGCAAATCCAAACCAATATCCGTCGACAAATCTCTGCTTTCACAAAGATAATAAATACAGTGGTACCTCTACTTACGAAATTAATTGGTTCTAGAAGAAATTTCTTAACTAGACAATTTTGTAAGTAGAGTCGTTTTTCATGGAAATGCCCTAATTTGTTCCGAGACTCATATTTACCAGGACATAAAACTATAGGAAACCTCCTGGGCGAATGATGAGGACACTGCATTGACATCTATCTATCTATCTATCTATCTATCTATCTATCTATCTATCTATCTATCTATCTATCTATCTATCTATCTATCTACACACATAGACACATACTGTATACGGTAGACGTCCCTCTTAGCCAATGGGATGCCAGGAAGATGCTCGGTAACAGCCAATGGCAGAGCAGCTATAAGTATGTTGCGTTCAGGAAACTCGGAGCTGCGAGTAGCAAGCCATACTGTATTTTTAGCTTTCGTATCTTGAAATTTCTTTCGGAGCAAGAGGCAATATTTTCCTGTTGAGACATTTCTTTCTTAAGTAGAGGTACCACTGCAGTTCTTAGTTTTAATGGACCCTCTCGAAGAGGTTTTCACCGTTGGTAAAGCATGCGTTGATTGCCGACCAGTGCAGTGTGAAGTCTGCCGTTTGCCCCGAAGTCAGTTGGTCTGGACTCCAGCTCCGTGACGACCTTGAACAAAATAAGCGGCATCGAAAATGGATGGATTAAAAACAAAAATATTACATTCGCATATCATTATATATGTTGTGCAGGCATCACTCTCTCTCCCTATAGTGTTGACCACTTTGTCGATGACATACGGTACATTTCCTACCATGTACAAGTTGAAAGTAAACAATGAGGCGCGTGTTGTCTTGTCAGATAAGAGCACGGGTGACCGAAAGTTTATCGCAGGGACGGTCCGTTTTAGCGAACATAAACAAGAGCGTAATATCGTCGGCCAAAATGTTCTCTCCATGTTTGTCCTAAGTATTGTACTGTTCAAAAGGCCAGCAAATGACGTTTGATATTTGCTCACGTTTTTTGGTCATCTTGCCGCACGATCCATCCAGCAGATTCGGGGCAAATTTCCAGGAGATCGGCATATTTTCTTTGAACATAGTGTGAAACTCACCTACAGACTTTCCCAGAAGGTCATCAGGTGACTAATCTTATAAGCGATTCTTCTGTTTGATATTGTAAAGTGGATGCTTGCCTGTCTGAAAACACAGGAAAAGCGTCGAGATGTAGCTTGTATGGCAGACTCCTGAAATGACCAAAAGGAAGAGGTAGAGACGTTGTGTCCACTCTGGGACAATGGGAACAAACCTGTGTCGCGTCACGGCACAACCATTCATAGCACGCTGCCGTTTGGCAGGGAAGGGGGGGGTGGCGTATGGGGTGGGGGGGCTAAAGGTCAAACCAGTTCAGCACAGGTCGACTGCGAGCTGAGGCGCGACAACCTGCTCCTACTCGGAGCAAAAGCCGTGCCCAGCGTCAATACGGTGTCCTGCATTGTGCTGGCACCACCGTCTGCCTCTTCTGATAAGATCACAACGCTCATCAAGCCGCTCTCGTTAAGTTGTTGCTGGCACAAGAAATGAGCAAGGAAATCCCTGCGGTAATGCTAAGAACAATATAAAAAGTAACTTCGTTCGTAAAGGAACTGATCCGCATCATACATGTAAGATAGGATCACTATTCATTAGTATACACACATCTTGACAATTCATCTCTCGCCTTACATTTGACGTCAGCCCTTAACCCCATTCTAGGAATAGTTTGCGTTTGACCTAATTTGAATGGTAAAATCACTTTGTGGTGAAGAGCAACAATGGAAAAGCCGATGAAGTGGCCTATCCTCTCCGAGGTGTGTCTTTACGCGTACCAGAAAAGGATGTGGGCTGAGAGGTAAACATCGTTTACCTGGGAAGACTTGAAACAAGGGTCGCGGGTGAACTGGAGCTTAGTCCAGCTGACATGGGCGAGAGGGAGGCAACACGCTGGACCGATCACAAGCCACCGCTAACCTTTAAGCACAATTTCAGTGCAGTTTTTCTCAAATTGTGTTCGCACTGGAAAAAACTCACACCGTATTTTTTGGGGCGATGCTCAAGCACACCTAAATTGGGGCCCAGCATCCCTAAAATTTGGGAGATTTTATGTTATTTACCAGCTACAAAAGTGTCCAATCATATAGTCCTCCTGTGGGATGTAATATTTTAACAACAAAAACACAGCGTGTCCCCCTTGCCTAAAAAATGGTTTGTCATGTAAGTATCAGGCTTAAACCAGGAAATGGGGGTTCTCCCGCTCAATGCTAACACCCTATTATGACCACAATTCCTCACGGTTTCTGCATTTAGTCATAGCCTACCATTTATGTTGTTTTATAGGCGTCGCTAGACATTGTTGTCTAGGTATGAAAACATTTCAGGTTGTTAGGGACAGCACCTTTCTCCTCTGTTTGAGATGGAACGATAGCAGCTACGCTAGCTGTTATGTGCGTGTTCATTTTAAAGCCAAGGTGCGACTGACGGGCTTTGCATTATAACTCATTTTAGGACACAGGGAAACCGAGGGGTGCCTTTGATTTGAAATGTCCAAATTAGTGAAATTTATCTTGCCGGGAGTAGCAAACTCGTGATCTTAGAATCACCCCGAACCCTCATCCGTGTCATGGGTGACAATTATTTTAGAGGAATGATGTCAATCTAATGGATTTTCCTTTGAGGCTGTCATTGTACTGGAGTTCTTCATATTGTTCTACTGTCGCTTCTGATGTCTATTTAGACTTACCGGTAAATTAAAGTCCGATAAGTGCCATGTGGCTGTTTTCCCGGCAAAAGAATTTGGGTGTGTTTGTAACGCGGGTGCTCCTAACAGCACAATGACCACAAATAAAAAAATCTGCACACATCCTCCGTGTCTGTGTCTCTCCTGACTTTCTCCTGTGATCTCGCCTGTGACTCAAGCGCCTCACAAGCAGGAAGAGGAAGCGACATGTTGGATTGTGTGCAGGAGTCACTTGTACACTTATCAGAAAACCTCCTAACTACTTCTCTCCAGATGACACAATACATCACGGGACAATATAAATAGGTCCAATGACACAGGGGTGGGGAAACATTTCAGATTTATCTCATTGTCTTCTCCCCGGTTGTAATGAGGTTACATTGGGGAATGCGATCGGAGAGACGTGTCGGCCAGTTTTGCGGACAGTGGGAACACTGGTTTATTTTGTCAGCTGAAGACCCCCAAGGCGCTGACCCACACCAGGAGAACATACCGCCCGTTGGTCAAAACTGAAGCAATCAGAACAGTCTGTCCTCAAACTGATGAACAGCTAAAAAAAAAAATCCAGCATTGAAATTACTCATAACGAACAACCAAACCAAGTACAGTGAAACTCCTGTACAACGAAATCATGTTTGCAGCAAGAAATTTTAAACAATAGGGAGTTTTTCACTGTAGCAAATTTGGTCTCAGATGTAAACACACACACACACACACACACACACACACACACACACACACACACACACACACACACACACACAAACAAATGTGTACACGCACACACAAACATATGTGTACTCTTTATTTTTATTCCAATAGTGCATAAGTATGAGCACACACTTATTTGACACTTCATATAGTCAGTGTAGAAAGAAAAAAGGGAAAGAAATTGTGAAAGTTACGATCAGCATTCACTTTCACTTACATCCAGTTCTTGGATAATGTCTTTTATTTTGCTTCCTCCGTCTTTCAATTTGATCACTTTTACCCTGTCTTCCAGCGTCAGAGCTTTTCTTGTCGAGCTGCTTGACATCCAAAGGTCCATTTTGTAGCCATTTTAGCAATGCAACGTTCTTACTGCGTCTGTAACTAACAATAACAAATACTTCCTGCACTACTGCGCATGTGTAAACCAGTGTGGTGGTTGCTGTTGCCATTTCCGAACGAAGCAGTGGAGGTCGCTGTTGGATTAGACTTCGTTGTAGTGAATCTCGTCGCGAGGCAAGAGCAGAGAAAAATATTTCGTGTAACGCAACAGGGGGTTTTTTCATTGTATGGGGGGCAGGAAAGTGGGAATGGTGTTAATGCATGAAGATTTTTTCACAGTAGGGGGTATTTTCGCCCACGTAGGTTTTGTTGTAGAGTTTCACTGTAACCCCCCGAAAGGGTTAAAGCAGCATTTAAAAAAAATGAAAATCTGTTGTAAAAAGACCAAAAAAAATCAATATTGATGATAGGAGTTTCACTGTAACATCCATCATCCATCTGCTCAGTTTTCCATCATGTTGTCACTTTAGGCCAGGCACAATTCTCACTTTTGTCATAATTTGTGTTCTTGGAGTTAATTGCGGTCATATTTCTGTGTGTTTTTCATCATAATAATCAACCGGCGTTGAGCATTGACAACCAGTAGAAGACCAAACAATAGCGACCATATTAGTGTGACCGCATCTATCCATTCTCCATCCTCTCATCCTGTTCTGGGTCACAGAGACCTTGGGCGTATCACAGCCCCGACTACACCTTCAACTGGTCACCAGACAGCCTCATTTCATTAAAAAAAAAAAAAAAAAAAGACATTTTGGTAGGCACAGAGGCTTGCATGCTTGCCCCCCAAGTCAAGAGGTCTTGGATTTGAATCTTGGCACCGGCCTTCCTGTGTGGAGTTTCCTGCGTTCTTGTGTGGATTTCTTCCCGGCATGCCAGCTTCCTTCCACATTCCAATATCATGCCTGTTAAATTAATTGAAGACTGTAAATTGTCCATAGGTATAAACTGAGTGAGAATGGTTGTCTCCCCTTATACTGTATGTGACCTGTAATTGACTGCGGTGTAATCTGCCTCTCACCGTGATAGACTTCAGCTCATGACAACGCAGAAAGGATAAGCAAAACAATAAATGGATGAACAGGCATTTTAGTAATATTGCAACATTCCTGTCCTTGTTAGTGGTGGTATTGAGAGAAAGAATGTTGTTTGTTGTTTCATGAAAATGCCGTTCACTAAAGAGAAAAAATGTTTTTTACATCCAAGAACTATGTCATCATATACTTTATGTAAGACAGACCTACGCATGTGTTGTAATGGCGAATCAGCTCCTCTCTCAGCCACTCACTACAGCAGTAATATTAGCCATTCTTTGCAGAGTATAAAGAATATATGAACTCACAAGTCAGGTCACTTGTACCTCAAGGCACCACCGTACTATTTTGTCCTCTTGTTTGTATTTTGCTGAAGTGTGGATGCTCTGAAGCAGATGCCGGATTGTAGTAGGAGATATTCTGTGTTTTGTGTGCTGCGTTTGGCCATCGCGAGTACAACCACACACCATGTTGCGTTTTGAGTTAGGGATAATGTCTTTAATGGTTTCTCAGTTGTCACATGCTTCTGCCACTATTTGCTTTTGGGTTTGCCTGCTTGCACAGGAGTGCATTCCTAGTAACTTATTGCTGTCTCAGTTACAGTATTTACTTCCTTGTTGTAAGCCATAGGTGTCAAACTCAGGTCCTGGAGGGCAGCTGTCCTGCATGTTTTCCAAGTCTCCCCCTGTTGCAACACACCTGATTCAAATGAACAGGTTTAATGTCAGGCATTCGCAGAGCTTGCTGATGATCTGATCATCGTTCGGTTTGGCAGCCTATTGTGTTTCTGCTTTTTTGCAGATTATTTGGTTCTGACGTGGCATGGGCATCTGATTCGGATGCCCACTGGACACCCCATAGTGGAGCATAGCAACTCGTTCTACTAGGACGAACGTCAGAGGATGTCCCAACACTGCAAGAGTTACTTGGCTGGCCAAGTAACACCTCGGGATTACCCCGGAAGTGCAGGGAGAGAAGTCTTAGCTTCCCTGCGACAGTTGCTACCCCCGCAACCGGATCCCGGTCATGCGGAAGACAAACTCACTGTGTCATGCTGACAATTTTCTTCCACTTTGGTTCGTAAGTCAGTAAATATAGGAGACACTGCTCGATACGAGTCGTGTGGCACTTCAAATTACAATCCTAAATATCAATAATACACAATAAGGTGATGAAACGTGAGTCTGTAGATGAGTGGGCAGATAAGTAACTTTGTCAAAGAGAACTATTAACTGTGTTTTCTATCACATGTCCTGAGTTGAAAAAAAGGTGGTGGTTTTGGCCACAAAGGGTCCTTTTATAGTGAGCCTGTATCCATTTCTTCCAGCCCCTCTTTCACCTTCAGTGAATATGTGACCTGCATTGCAGGTTCAAAAGATTTACACCTCAGCATTACTTCACGACGTGTCGTGTGAATCATCGCTGCGGCACCTGCTGAAAAAAAGTGCCTCGAATCAGTCAATAAAGTGGGAGCTCTGCCTTTCATAAGAACCAATTAAGACTTCTACCGGGGACATCCTCTGTTCTGTAATACTTGATGTGCTCTGACACACACTCGAGCACGAGAATATAAAGACCTGACAGGACACAAACTGCTCCCTGGTGTTTTTAATGATGCATTAATGATGATGACCTTCCTACGTACGTTATTTCAATCGGCAAATGTGCAGCCAGCTCTTTTGTCTTGCCTGAGGGTTTGTTGCTTCTGTACACGCATGTGAGGTGTATATTTAGAATCGCCCTGCATAGCGGAGGGCATTGCGTGGGAGGATGAGTTACTTTGAACACAGTAATAAATAAAATAAAATAACCGCACATGCATATGGATGAGCACAGGCATAGTGTAGATGCACCTGTACATATTTGTAACGTCAGACTGAGAACCCCGCGTACTCATACACACACACACACACACACACACTACGAGGGAGGTAAACCTCAAATGCACTGTCACGCCCTGCAGAGGAAACCCCAGCTAGTAGACACGACTCCGCACAATGCTTCCCTGATGTATTATTCACCTCTTTGAAGCCCATTCTCCTTTTCACTTCAAACTCTGATAGTCAGAGTGCTTTGCAAGGGGCCACACAAGCACGTGGGTGTAGTGTGTTGGAGATGTAGCCCACCGTACGGATGGAACAAGCCCCGCGAAATGAAAGTGAGCTATTTTAGTTCATCTAGCGGAGCCTTTTAATGTGTTGCTTTCTCTTCTTTTTTTTTTTTTTTTTGGCAAGACATGCGGGTGAGAGAACACTGAGCAGGGGAAGCCCTCATCTTCTCCATCTCATCGGCATGCATGGATTAATTGTTCGCACGTATTCATTATTCACCTCCCACGGGCAATGAATTATTCAGCGCCCGTATTTCCACATGAGGACAGAAAAGGGGAAAATATGAGGAATGCCGTTAGCCTGAATTCTATCTCTTCCTCAGGCTAAGCCCCCCCAACCCACACCCCCTGCCACCCACCCCCCTCTTACACATTTTCACCACACCACTGTGAGAACAAATTGGTAGACATTACCCACCTCCCATTACTGTGAATGTTCTTGCTTCAGGGAGTCTGGGGGGGGATGAAAAAGGCCTTGTTTTGATGTCTCTGCTGAAAACCATTATCACGTCTTTCGAATTGTTTTGGGGGGAGGGAGGGGAGACCCATCTCTGGAAGTTTATGTGTATCTGCAGATGCCTCTGCTATGTACCCCTATACCGTGCAAGTGCCATCATCAAGATATATTGTTTTGGATTGAATGTATTTTTATGCAGTATTTTAACTGTCTTAGTATGACATGGTGGCGGCTGGTTGGATCTTACAAAATTGTAATTTTGTCATCAGGGATCATGTGATATGGTGTTTTATTTTTGGGGGATTGGCCGTTACATTTGCAACATTGCAATGCCGCCCACCCGCGGTTTTGATTTTGAATCGGAGCAAAACTTGTTGCAATCAGCCGCTCTTTAAAGTATTTGCGTTGTCATTCATTTACAGTGGTACCTCTAATAACGAAATTAATTGGTTCTGGAAGAAATTTCTTAACTAGAAAATTTTCTAAGTAGAGACGTGTTTTCCATGAAAATGCCCTAATCCGTTCCAAGCCCCCCAAAATTCAGACATGTTTTCGAAAGCATAAAAATGCATCAATTATGTAACAAATACACGTTACAATTAGATTATCGCACAACACATGAGAGATGTGCATAATGTAAAAACTAAGAATAAAGAATAAAAATGATGGTCATTCAAATTTTACCTGCGTCCTCATCATTATGTGCCCTCTTGAGTTCATGTTCTCTCTCAGAAGTGTTTTTTGCCTGCCGTTATGTAAAGAACTGATCCAAGGATGTTTGCTTTTGTCACTTTTAACACTTCTTCGAAAACGCCCAAGGCAAAGCGATCGCCCGACTGGTGAACACTCTTTCTGGGTGATTCACGACGACGCTGCATAGACACAGATCTATCTACACACATACGATAGAGGTCTCTCTTAGCCAATGGGATGCCAGGAAGATGCTCGGTAACAGCCAATGGCAGAGCAGCTATAAGTGTGTTGCGTTCAGGAAACTCGGAGCAGCGAGTAGCAGCCCATACTGTATTTTTACCTTTCATATCTTGAAAATTTTTTCGTAACAAGAAGCAATATTTTCCTTTTGAGGCGTTTCGTAACTTGAAAAAAGTTCTTAAGTAGAGCTACCACTGTATCTCTATTTGTGTAGTGCTCAGCGGACAAGATGTTCTGATTATGCCTTCAGCAAACAGGACATGAGCAAAGGCAAGGGGAATTTATTGATTCGGTGGCCTGCATGTAATCAAAAAATTATTCTTTCGTCTTTTACCTTTTATACTATAGTGTGTGTGACCAAGCCTTCAAGTCGTTCCAATACATGTTCGTTCAAACCCGACGCTGCCTTCTGCTGTGATGTTTGGACAAGGGCAGGAATTAGTATTGGAGTTGAAATCGATTGAGGTTCCGTCTGCAGCTCTCTCCTGATGTCGGACTATCATGCATCTTTCTCATTGTGGCCTCTCCCAGCCACTTGTACTCAACTGTTATTAAAACGACACAAGAGCTCAATTACGGTGTTGCTGCTCTCATTTGAGACATAAAAGTCACAATGAGACAAAAAACGTAGTCATTTGCATGATTCCGATATCCTTGGGCTCTGATGACAAATGAATGTCAGACATCTTACAACTTATTTCAATAATCTCAATGTCATATGAGTCCGAATGGATTGAAAGACCTAATTATTGGGTCCCCCTTTTCTTTTGTTCAGTTTTGTCGAATGTTAGCGTTGCACAAAATGTGACTCGATTCAACATGAATATCCGCTGTCAAAACAGGCGGGATGAAATGTGGAGCGCTTGAGACGAAAGCAGGCTCTTGATCGCAGTCTGCGTCTTGGCAGAGAAACGCGTTGGCAGTGGGGCACAGCGGGACTTCCGAAATGTCTTCCACTCAGTCGTGCATGCGCCCACACAATCAATCTGTCATAATATTGCATCCCCCCCGTCTCCCCAATGCGGCTATACCCGACCGGTTTCTGACACTGCTCAATACACGGGAGGGAAATATGTATACAGTATGTGTATTGGGGGGGGTGACATAATGAGTCTAAAGAAGTTTGAAGAGTTAACGCCACAATAGATACGTAATAATGCCTGTGTTGATAAGAAAAGACTGACCTGAAATGACAAACCATTTCCTGCATTCCTGCCCTCGTAACACATTTACACAGTCATTTATAATGTTCAACCCGTAGCCTAATCTGATGCGAGCTAATATTAGACACCTCATGAGGTTAACTGCCAACGACGCACTCAACGATGGGCTTATTTTCCAAACGGGTGAGAATGTGACTCGTATGCTTTCATTGCGTTTGATATTGAAAAGTGGCTGCTGGCTGAAAAGCTCACCGTAGTCGAGAAGCTCACTTCTTGATCCTTTTGGAGAACATTTAAGCGGAAGCGATGATACAAGAGCAGCCACTTGGTGGTCTCTTGTCTTATGAATGTAGATGGTGAAAAACGCACACTATATAAAGTGCGTTTGCAGAAAAAACATCACCATCAAGTTTGCGATTTTGTTTGTTCATGAATATGTGTCGCCGAGCAGTTAGGATGTCTTTCCCAATCTGTCGCCATTGCTTTCACTTCTCCCACTCAGCCACAAGCACCCATTAGCCAATCTACTCACAAAGCTATTTCAAATCAGCACTCGGCCACTTTTTAAAGCTCTCTTGCTCACTTGCTCTTTCGATGACTGTACTAGCGCCCTCATGCAACTTTTCAGCACTTCTTCGGAATGACCTCCCATCCAAGACTACGCCTGCCTTGTCATTTTTTTCCCCAGTACTCACCTCAGCCTTCTGTCCCCAACGACAAGGCCCCTCCCCCTCTTGTTTGCCTGTCCCCGTGGCTGTTTGTTGTTGTGCTGCAACTCCATTGCAGAGGGCATTTTGTTGTTGTGCTACCATTGGGTTGCGGAATATTATCTGTCTCTGAGCCAGGACCCATCCCAGGTCTTCAAGTTTTTTAAATATACGGAGCATCTGTGAAGTTGTTTTTTTTTTAAAGCTATTATTATAACCTTGCTTGGAACATATACACAATAATCAATATTTGAAAACAAATTGTCTAATGATCCATTAAGTTAGCAAAAATTGGAGCTAGCTATTGCTGCTGTTGTGCTAAGGACATGGCATGCACTTAACGCCTCTATTCAACCACCTATTTTCTGTCGCGTATCATCATTTGGTTCATGGGTGAACTGGAGCCTTTTTGCAGATCACCAAAGGCAACAGTAACTAATTACCGTATTGGCCCGAATATAAGACGGCCCTGATTATAAGACGACCCCCTCTTTTTCAAGACTCAAGTTTGAAAAAAGACTTTTTTAACACCAAATTAATTTTTATACCGAAAATTACAGTACATCTGAAACAAATGATTCTAACAATATATTTGAGAGAAAAAGCATGTTATTTTGCCTCATTCGAATATTAATATCTATAGATTTAAATGTGTAAACTAAAGTGCAATCACATTCATAAATGAATGGCTTCTGGTTTTTGAAATGTAAATTACATCAGAACCTCTCCTCAGCTGCCGGTTAACCTGGCCGATCTTCGACCCACTTTTCTCCAGATTGTCGCTACCTTTCTCCATTTTCCGTTGTCTCTTCTATTATTTTCTTCTCTTTTCTTTCCGCTATTTTTATTCTACGTGCTACCGCTATTTTTATTTTTTCTTCTTCGTGACAGGGGTTCGATTTGGCCTGGGGGGTCAAGTTCAGAATTCGCTTCAATGGTATCTGGCGCCATCTAGCGTCGTGAATGGGTATAATGTCTAGACCCCGAATATAAGATGACCCCCACTTTTTCAGTCTTATTTCAATACAAAAAACACCGTCTTATATTCGGGCCAGTACGGTAATTATTGTGGGGGTTTTTTCCTCCAATTGATGAGCTCAGAAGTATACCCACAAAAAAAATCTGTCTTTGAGGAAATGTTGTGATCCCGACTTTGTTGGCCTCTTTCCTCTCCCCGTTTTCTTGCCTTTGGCTGTTTGTGCCTCATTTCATCAGCTCCAGTCTGTCTGAACACCCTATACCACCACCAGTTTTTATTCTACAGTGAAGAAAACTAATTGGGAGTTTTTACTTGTGCATGTCTTCCTGTTTCTCTAATCCTCCTCCAAGTTCATTGTGGAGCTGTGCACGCCTGGTTTTTTTGTTTTTTTTCTTGGCATCTTCCCAGCTGTGTCTTGTTTTGTCACACTGGAAGTGTGAGTTAGTCCCCAGGTTTTGTTCACTCGCCAGTTCTTATTAATTGTCATATGGCCTGATTCATTTGAGTCACTTTCCTGTGTATACTGTTATTTTAATTTTAGGAGTTTTGCTTTTCCTGGAACTTTGCATTCATTTTTTTTTTTGGAAGGGGGGTGGCACTCGAATCATTTTGTTTTTCCGTTTATGACAAACAATATCTCTCTTGAACTCTCGACACAGTAGAGCTTTAACTTATTCCACCCAGACAAAACAATTTGCCTCATGAATTATAGAATTAGAATCATCACCGGAACAATTTAATTAAATTGTATCACAAAAGATAATGTTTGACTGACATTGAGACTGCTAAGTAAAAAATTATGTATTATTTTGGTTGTTGTTTGCATGTACTACATGGTTAATTTAGAGGAAATAGCTCTTGCTGCAACGCAGTCAAATAATGGATAGAGCAAGTCTGCTTTCAGTTCTGAGGTTCGAGGCTGAATCTTTTTTTTTTCTTATGAGTAACTGGTTTGAGTGACAAACTCCATGATGGCTAAAAACATTTTTCTTTTAAATGTGAAAAATAGAAGACTTGGTTTACTACTGTACTTGATGATGTCATTCATGCTGAGTCATGTTGCTCACTTTTTTCCTCTTCCTCGAGATGGCTAAGCAGGTTTGGGAGTGGTGCATGTGTAGGTTGACATTCACCTTCAGAGTAGAATATAATGCCGATTTAAAATCAATCTGTGATGAACCGACATGTTTCAATAATACAAGCTATACTATGTTTCTGGATCTCATGCATGGCTTATGAGAAAATTTGTGTGGGGTTATCAGATGGCAACATGTCGTCCAATTCTAAAATGACCCTGCGGTTCACCCAAGGTCAGCTACAGGGGGGCTCCTCATGAGGACGAGCAGTAGATGCTGTACAAGGATGAAGGGAAGGACAGTAAAGATGTCCCTAATGTAGTGACTTTATCGTCATTTAATGACTCAAAGTAGCCAGTTGTTAAACACAAATTACAAGGATAGCCCTTTTTGTTTGTCTAAAAGTGGCATGATTGTTGTGATCAAATTAACTTCCATCACAAAAGTTATACGCATTGTCTGCTTAAGTGAAAATGAAACCTATAGAAACATTAAGTAGTTCTTGTCCCTAAATTTGACAAGCTGAAGACAGACTGCAAGAGTGACGCACCAAGCATTGCCGTGTATGTTGAACACAAGGGAATCTAATTAAAAGCACCCAAAATAGTTTTTTTTATTTTTTATTTTGGCTCATTTGAAATGAATTGGTGGGAAACTGACTTGAAAGTCTTTTAGCACAGGAAATGAAAAGAGAAGTGACCATTAACCTTGCATTCATGTCAGCAAGATGTCACTCGCATGAATTGTTTAGATGAGATTGTCCCTGTGTGAAACACAAACCTGATTTAGAAGCCCTATAAATTTAATTCCACCATCCAGTCCCAGAAAGCCTGACTTGAGCTTACTAAAATATGTTTCACTCGGCGGCTTTGATTATCTTTGTGTTTACGACGGGTTTCCCAATATTCATATAAAACACTCTGGATTATATTAGAACGTCATGATGTTGATTTAGCAGGGGAAACAAATTCTTCAAGGAGGGAATCGCAAACAAAACTGTCAGACTTTAATGTCCAAGTAAAGTAAGCACAAACTCAGAAAGTACAGTAAGAGGCCAACTGTGAACCTCGCTATTCAATTAGGTCAGTTTCAAGAAGTTTATTGTCGTGCACTATCAACAGAAACGCAATGATTGACGTTTTGCAATTAAAATGACTTCCCGTCGATTAGAAGGGAGGCCCCCTACAGGGACCACATCGATAGCCCCCTTTGAAATATTGCTCACCGGTGATGGGACATTGTGATTCTCTGGGATTGGTCCAAGCGTGAACATTTGAAAAGGTTAAACACGTTCACGGATGTATATAGAATATTTAATTTATATCAATTGTTGCAAATAGATATTTACAGCAACCCCTGACAGGGAAAAGCTGAAAGTCCCTTTTTCATCTTGTTCAATCATTGTTGATAATTATTGTGTATCAATGTCTTCACATCGATGGTTATTATTCAATATTAATATGAGTAAATGTATTATTTCAAAAGTGTTTATTAAACTGGTAGACCTACAAATGAAATGACGTGTCGTCAGACATTCAAGGCACACTTTAACAGTCAAACCCCCATTCACACGTGCACGTATTTGGAGCACGAGGAGGACATGCAACCCCCAGACAGGAACCTCTGAATCCGAATTGGAAAGTCCGACCCGCAGAACCGTGGGGCAGACCCACTCTACACCACCATACTTCCCATTCCAGGCCAGAATAAGTCAAATTTTTAAACTTGAATTTTTAATGTATAATAATAGTTGAACAGGTTGAGTTCGAGCCATGATACGCGGGAGACATTAGAGCAGGCGACGTTACTTTCCATTCAGAAAATTGGCGATGCTTTTAGCTTTGTATTTGGCGCGACCTAGTGTCGAATTGAATTATTGCAGTCCGACTAAACAGATCAAATAAATCGGGAAGACGCCCAATGAGTCCGGATGACTTACTTTCTCATCAAAATTGTATTATCGTGACTTATTATGCGCCCCCCCCCATTACAGGGAAGAATAATAACTATAAAATCGGTCCTCGGTTTACGAGGTTTGTTTCAAGATAACAAGCGGCGTGAACTATATGGTGTAAGACCATACATTAAGAACATATCGCTAAATCAGACTGCCGTCGTTGAACTTACTGTTTTTCATGTCATTATTTAACATTTATGGCCTAGAAGTGTATTTAATACATATATGTATCATGAGTATGCTGCCGCGTGTGTTTCACGAAGAAAACAAACGTATTGCAATATCTATTTCTTGTATTTGTGTGACGTCATAGAGAGGGGAGGAGCCAGGTTGGGGAAGTATTGGCTCCGGTAGTTAGTCTGACTCTGAGTGTGGAGCGCATGAGCGTGAGTTGTGGCTAACAGCAACTGCTATGGATGTGTGTGTTAATTGCTTATTTTGTTTATTAAAAAGGACAGATTGCATCAGCGACTGCGTGCATCCTTCTTTCCGCTATTGAAGGGCATTACAGTATGTGCAATAGGTGCATTTACGTCCATTCACCGTTTTAATTTGTAGTCCCGGGCAAAATTCAAGAATTAATTAAAACGGCATCGATACACATTTCAACAGAGTAGAACTAACTTAAAAGGAGTTTGACACCATACCCGTTTTACCACAGATCAAAATAATTCGCAGCAGAGACTACGGTGTAAATGGATATTTTTCTCACGCAGTAATTAAATTTATTGAAATTAAATTGAAGTCGTTTCTTTTTCTTTTCTTTTTTTTTTTACCTATTAACGATCGAGGGACATCATTGACTCGTTCGGTCATTAGGATTTCAAACTCGCACCCTTAATACACAGAGAAACACGATGACGTCATGCGGTAGGACGGAGCTGGCTTGGGACGCGTAGAGTGCGGCTCGCCTTAATACACAGGCACAACACGACATCGTCAATTGTCAGATTCATTACACATTACATGGGGACGGGTTTTTCCCCACCCTCCCCCCCGCCCAGCCCTCGTTGCTTGCTGGATCGGAACCAGCAAGCTTGCTTGAGTGCTTGCTTATTGGAGTCATCTCGTTGAGTTGCATTGGGGAAATGTACCCAGAGGACACAATTCATAATTTCATTCAAAATAATGTTGTCATGGAGAAACCAAAGAGGTAACGTGCGCACACTTATATCACCGAGGGGAGGAAAAACGACTCTCTGTTTTTGTTATTTTAATCATCTAAAATGTTTTACATTACCTACATTGAAATAAATTAGTAAATTGAATAGACTCCATTTTATTTCATCACCATTTTTTTTCTTCAATGTACTTTTTGTATACTGATGACATTGTCGACCAATTGGAGTGATGGCGTGTTTAAATGTATAAATTTGGTTGGGCACACAGGTGGCTTTCTTGACAGTTTGAAGCTAATTTGGCATATTTTTAATGTATTTTGTTTGTGTGTGTGAATAATAAAAAATACTGAATAAATAGTGCCAGTTTTAATAGCAACGCTTCGAGAATGAAACGAGCTCGTTTTATTAAATGCTTACGGGTTATTTTTGGTGCTATTTTTTTCCAGGTATGTGTCCAGCTCAAGGCAAAATAACGTAACGACAACAGTAATTGAGCTGCAGCATCCAGCAAACTACCTGACAAAGTTCTCACTTGAATCAAAGTTGCCCGATAGTGAGTCTTAACAACACACCCATTGAATTGTGATGCATTCTTTCGAGTGTCGATTATTCTTTTCTCACCTACGTGATGTTTTCCAGTCAAACCACGTGTCAGGAATGTGTTTTGTACCAGCGCCTCAAAGAAGCCACTTGTGTCAGCGGGGTCATTTCTGCTCCCCGCTGGCCTCCCGGCAAAAAGGATGTTTACAGCTTCGACGATGGTGTCCAAGCCGCCACTTTGTATTGTTGACACCAACAAGGGGCACAAGGAGTTTCATAATAAACTCTCCGGACTTGTGCCTGTGTACATCAGGAAAAAGGTATTTTCATATAGAGAATATTTACCAGCATGCAAAAATATATTGGAATCATGTTTCGGATAGATTGAAAGTCTACTTTTTAGAAATGTGATGGGGTTTTTTTTCATTATTTTTTTTTTTTTATTGAAGGATTATGGTGAGATACCCGCATATCTACTGCGGCGCAAAGGAAAGCACCCAAAGTCTCTGGATGAGAAAAGTATGATTGAGGTGACGAAACCAGAGGAGCCGGAAATCGAAAACCTGACAGAAGAGGAGTGTCGTGAAATCATTGAGGTAATTGATCACAATAGACGTAAAATGCCAGATTTTTCAAGCATTTTCTTTTACATGATGATGTTTGCAAAGCAGATCAAACATCATCTTGCAGATTTTGAAATATGCAGGACAAACATAGTACAGTACAATAATATTACAAGTTTGCGTGTGTTGGATTTTGCGAAAAAAAACCCATACTAAATGTTGTTGTACTTCATGTTGGTTTCTTGGTAGTCAGTTTTGTGCCATCCTTTGTCATCATGGGTGTTCATGCGTAGGAAGTATCACAAAATCACATGGAAGAAAACAAAAGACGCTTGTGGAATTATCGTTTTAGAAGACGCTCACTGAGCTGACATCTCACAAGATTTGTGGTCATTGTTCATGATGATGGCGGTTTGAAGTCCCACATTTTGTTTGACTTTTTTTTGGGAAAGCATTCACCTTTTGAGGCTGCACTGTGTTACCACTGTCTACCAAAACTCAGTATAATTGAATATATAAAGGCAGAATAATATTTATTTATTTTGAAACTCAGACTGTGGAGGTTGATGTGAGATGTGGCATAAGACACAAACCCTGTGTGTCACTTTTTCTTTTTTTGCTATGTTCAGCAGTAATATTTTTTTTTTCTCCACAATCCTAGGACCTGAAGAAGAAACTTGGAAAGCTGAACATGTCCTACCAGCGCCTCCCATTTGTCATAGACACGCCGATGTTGAAGAACCGTAAGATGCGACTGGAGGGGGAGATGCAACAGCTGGAGTCTGACATCGAACTCCTTGAAACATTTGTTTTCAACAAGTAGCGCAGGAGCCCGCCCCATGTCTTCACCAAAATGAGCACGTGCATGCCAGATTTTTTTTGTCTCTTTCCGTGCCTGCGCGGGTTTTCTTCGGGTACTCCGGTTTCCTCCCACATTTCAAAAACATGGTATGACAGGTTACTGGAACACTCTAAATTGTCCCTAGATGTGAGTGTGAGCGTGGATGGTTGTTTGTGGACCCTGCCTACTGCCCGAAGACAGCTGGGAAAGGCTCCAGCACGCCCCGCGACCCTCGTGAGGATAAGCGGATCAGAAAATAGATGTGTAATATTGGTATTCCCAACGAAGGGGTTGCATCCACTTTGGGTCAAGTTGTTGATTTTGGTGGAATCCCATTGATATAAAAGTGAAATGACGTTGACTTTCTGACCCGTTTCATACTCTACCCACACCGAACTTTCCAGTGACATCCATTTTTAAAAATTCGATGGGCAAAAAATTTGAATAAAGTTGGTCCTCTGCAGCCATTTTGGCTGTAGAGCAGCGGTGTCAAACATACGGCCCGCGGGCCGGATCCGGCCCGCAAGGAGGTTTGATCAGGCCCGCAGGATGATTTAAAAGTGAAAAAATGCATAAAAGACACGGAATGAATATTTTTAATAAGGTGCAATTCGTGGAATATCCGCTAGGGGGGCACACCGTTTTGATCAGAGGAAAAGACAACATTGTTTTGATCAGAGAAGAAGACAACAGCAGCCTCAGTCTGTCACTGAGACAGACCCAACACAGCAGACGCTATCAAGGACACGTGAATACTTTATTCTTTGCACATATAGCATTCTCCTTAGTTTATAAGGTGTAGGCAGGGATTACATTTGGATTTTATATCCTCGCGTAAATGGTTTAAAAATTCCTTTCTTTATAAATCTCGTTTAATCTTAAAAGTGCATTACTATATTTTTCAATACCAATTACTTGTTAAGGTTTTGTGCCTTTGTACAGTCAGTGGGATCAGTTGCAATGCATATATGTGAATGATTAAAGTAAATTACACATTTGTTTAAGGAAATCCTAGGTGCTTCATGAAATATTCTGTAAAAGATATGTTCATTAAATTTCAACATTTTCCAAGTGTTTTTGTGCTTCTTTAGACCAAAACAAAGGAAAGACATATTATTTTGGTTATTTATAGCAGAGTATGGTATAGTTTTTAATGGTCCGGCCCACTTGACATCTAACGCAGCCGTATGTGGCCCACAATGTGAAATGAGTTTGACACCCCTGCTGTAGAGGCTATACTAAGTTTTGGTCAAGTTGGTGTATTTGGTGGACTCGCAGTAGCACCACAATAAAATGGCAGTGGGTTTCTCAATTGTTTTACACTCTACAACTTTGCCAGCTTCCAAATTTTGGAAAAAAATCAATTGGAAGAAATTTGTTTTGTAATGGCTTACATAGCTATTTTGGTTGCAAAGGCTATGCTAACATTTGGTCAAATTGGTGATTCTGGTGGGCTTGCCATAGCCACAAAAGTCAAATAGCATTGATGTTTAGTAAGGCGTTTTTAGCAGAGAAAAAACAACCATGAAAAGGAAGGTGTTTTGAGCCCCCAAAAAACGGCCATTTTTAACCGAAAAACCTACCATGTATGGTAAGGCGTTTTCAACTGAAAAAATGACAATGTATAGTACATTTTTTTAACTGAAAAAATGACCATGTACATAGTAAGGGGTTTTTAACCGAAGAAACGGATGGCCATGTATGTAAGCTGAAAAAAAGTACCATGTATAGTATGCCGTTTTGAACGGAAAAAAACGACCATGTACAGTAAGGTGTTTTGAACTGAAAAAAAAGTACCATGTGTACTAAGGCGTTTTTAGCCCCCCAAAAATGGCCATGTATAGTAAGACATTTTTAGCTGAAAAAACTACCATGTGTGGTAAGGCGTTTTTAACAGAAGAAATGACCATGGATATTATGGCATTTTTTGAACCGAAAAAAACGACCATGTATAGCGTAAGGGGTTTTTAACCGAAGAAACGGATGGCCATGTAAAGTAAGGCGTTGTTAGCTGAAAAAAAGTACATGTATATTAAGGCGTTTTTTAGCCCCCCCAAAAAAACCATGTATAGTAAGGCGTTTTTTGCCCCCAAAAAACATGAAGCACTCAATTTACCGGTCGATCTACGTTCCAACCCTCATCTATGGTCACGAGCTATGGGTCGTGACCGTAAGAACGAGCGGCCGAAATGAGCCTTCTCCGCAGGGTGTCCGGGCTCTCCCTTAGAGATAAGCTGAGAAGCTCGGTCGTCCGGGAGGGGCTCAGAGTCGAGCCGCTTCTCCTCCACATCGAGAGGAGCCAGATGAGGTGGCTCGGGCATCTGATTCGGATGCCTCGTGAACGCCTCCCTGGTGAGGTGTTCTGGGCATGTCCTACCAGGAGGAGACCACGAGGACGACCCAGGACACGCTGGAGAGCTGGCCTGGGAACGCCTCGGGATCCCCCGGGGAGAGCTGGAAGAAGTAGCTAGGGAGAGGGAAGTCTGGGCTTCCCTGCTAAAGCTGCTGCCCCCGCGGCCCGGCCCCAGATAAGCGGTAGAAGATGGATGGATGGATGGTATATAGAAAGGGGCTTTTAACCAAAAAAACGACCATGTATAGTATGCCGTTTTTCACCGAAAAAACCGACAATGTAAAGTAAGGCGTTTTCAACCGAAAAAATGACAATGTGTAGGAAGGCATTTTTAGCCTGCCAAAAACGACCATGTATAGTAAGGCGTTTTTTGCCCCCAAAAATGACCATGTATAGTAATGCGTTTTTAACCGATAAAAGGACCATGTATAGTAATTGTTTTTACTTGAAAAAAACGACCATATATGGGAAGGCGTTTTTGGCCCCCCAAAAAACGACCATGTATATAGTAAGGCGTTTTTTTGCCGAAAAAAACGACCATGTATAGGAAGGCATTTTAGCCGAAAAAAAACGACCATCTAGAGTAAGGTGTTTTTAGCCGAAAAAAACTATCATGTATAGTAAGGAGATTTTGGCCGAAAAGAACAACCATGTATAGTAAGGCGTTTTTTGCTGACAGGTATAGTAAGGCGTTTTGAATAGCTGAATAGTGTCGAGGTGCATATCTATAGCAGCTCCACCATGGTACACTGCTTAGTGTGTCGACTTAACACTGCAGGCGTACAGGGTTCAAATCCAGGTCTCGACCTTCCTCTGCAGTTTGCATGTATAATTAGGCTTTTTCTGATGGCCATGAATGGTAAGGCTTTTTACAAACGACCATGTATAGTAAGGCATTTTTCGCCGAAAAAAAACACCATGTATAGTAAGGTGTTTTTGGCCCCAAAAAAACGACCATGTATAGGAAGGCGTTTTTTGCAGACAAAAACCATGGAAAGTAAGGTGTTTTAAATAGCTGAATAGTGTCGAGAAGCGTTTATAGAAGCTCCACCGTGGTCCACTGGTGAGTGTGTTGGCCAAAATTTTGCAGGGGTGCAGGGTTCAAATCCAGGTCTCAACCTTGCTCTGCAGTTTCCATGTACAATTAGGGTTTTTCTAATGACCATGAATGGTAAGGCTTTTTTCAAACGACCATGTATAGTCAAGCGTTTTTAGCCGATTAAAATCTGAATGCATAGTAAGGCGTTTTAAATAGATGAATAGTGTTGAGTTGCATTTATAGAGCTCCACCGTGGTCCACAGGTTAGTGCGTCGGTTTAACAGTGCAGGGGTGCAGGGTTCAAATCCAGGTCTCAACGGTCCTCTGCAGTTTGCATGTATTGTTAGGCTTTTTCTAACGACCATGAATGGTAAGGCTTTTTTCAAACGACCATTTATAGTAAAGCGTTTTTAGCCGACAAAAATCACCATGTATAGTAAAACGTTTTGAATACCTGAAAAGTGTCGTGGTGCATCCATATCAGCTCCACTGTGGTCCACTGGTTAGTGCATTGGTTTATCAACGCAGGGGTGCAGGGTTCAAGTCCAGGTCCCGACCTTCCTCTGCAGTTCGCTTGTGTAATTAGGCTTTTTCTAATGACCATAAATGGTAGGGCTTTTTTCAAAAGACCATGTATTGTAAAGCGTTTTTAGCCGACAAAAACGACAATGTATAGTTAGGTGTTTTTAGCCAAAAAAACCCGACCATGTAAAGTAAGGCGTTTTTGGCCAAAAAAACCGAGCATGTATAGTAAGGTTTTTTTTACTTGAAAAAAACGAACATGTATAGTAAAGCGTTTTTAGCCGAAAAAACGACCATGTATAATAAGGCGTTTTTGGCTGAAAAAAACGACCATGTATATAGTAAGGCGTTTTTAGCCGAAAAAACGACCATGTATAGTAAGGTTTTTTTACTTGAAAAAAACGACCATGTATAGTAAGGTTTTTTTACTTGAAAAAAACGACCAGGTATAGTAAGGCATTTTGAATACCTGAAAAGTGTCAGCTCCACCGTGGTCCACTGGTTAGTGCATTGTTTAATTAGGCTTTTTCTAATGACCATAAATGGTAGGGCTTTTTTCAAAAGACCATGTATTGTAAAGCGTTTTTAGCCGACAAAAACGACAATGTATAGTTAGGTGTTTTTAGCCCAAAAAAAACGACCATGCATAGTAAGGTGTTTTTAGCCGAAAAAACGACCATGTATAGTAAGGCGTTTTTGGCCGAAAAAAACGACTATGTATAGTAAGGTTTTTTTTACTTGAAAAAAACGACCATGTATCGTAAGGTTTTTTTACTTGAAAAAAACGACCATGTATAGTAAGGCGTTTTTAGCCGAAAAAACGACCATGTATATATAGTAAGGCGTTTTTGGCTGAAAAAAACGACCATGTATATAGTAAGGCGTTTTTAGCCGAAAAGACGACCATGTATAGTAAGGCGTTTTTGGCTGAAAAAAACGACCAGGTATAGAGTAAGACGTTTTTAGCCGAAAAAACGACCATTGATAGTAAGGCGTTTTTAGCCAAAAACCCCCCACCATGTCTCGTAAGGCGTTTTTAGCCGAAAAAAACGACCATGTATAGTAAGGTTTTTTTAATTGAAAAAAACCACCATGTACAGTAAGGTTTTTTTACTTGAAAAAAACGACCAGGTATAGTAAGGCGTTTTGAATACCTGAAAAGTGTCGTGGTGCATCCATATCAGCTCAACCGTGGTCCACTGGTTAGTGCATTGGCTTATCAACGCAGGGGTGCAGGGTTCAAGTCCAGGTCCCGACCTTCCTCTGCAATTCGCATGTGTTATTAGGCTTTTTCTAATGACCATAAATGGTAGGGCTTTTTTCAAAAGACCATGTATTGTAAAGCGTTTTTAGCCGACAAAAACGACAATGTATAGTTAGGTGTTTTTAGCCAAAAAAAACCGACCATGTATAGTAAGGCGTTTTTAGCCAAAAAACCCCCACCATGTCTCGTAAGGCATTTTTAGCGGAAAAAACGACCATGTAAAGTAAGGCGTTTTTGGCCAAAAAAAACGAGCATGTATAGTAAGGTTTTTTTTTACTTGAAAAAAACGACCATGTATAGTAAAGCGTTTTTAGCCGAAAAAACGACCATGTATAGTAAGGCGTTTTTGGCTGAAAAAAAACGACCATGTATAATAAGGTTTTTTTACTTGAAAAAAACGACCATGACGCAAATCGGCTATCACTATTTATCATCGTCACCAAGTCCTTGGTGTAAATACGTACAGTGTATGTTGCATCGTACAGGATCAAGATAAGATGGCTGGAATGTTATTTTTTATTTTGAGGAGATAACTGCTGTATATGCCTCAGATTTGTTGTTGTTGTTGTTGTTTTTTTTTCTATTCACGCGTACAGTACATATAAAAAAGTATATTTAATGGTAGGCCCTATAATGGTAGGGCTGTAAGGTTTTTTTACTTTTTTACTTTTTTACTTTTTTCACTTGAAAAAAACGACCAGGTATAGTAAGGCATTTTGAATACCTGGAAAGTGTCAGCTCCACCGTGGTCCACTGGTTAGTGCATTGGCTTATCAACGCAGGGGTGCAGGGTTCAAGTCCAGGTCCCGACCGTCCTCTGCAGTTCGCATGTTTAATTAGGCTTTTCCTAATGACCATAAATGGTAGGGCTTTTTTCAAAAGACCATGTATTGTAAAGCGTTTTTAGCCGACAAAAACGACCATGTATAGTAAAGCGTTTTTTGCTGAAAAAAACAACCATGTATAGTAACGCGTTTTTTGCCGAAAAAAACGACCATGTATAGTAAGGCATTTTTGGACCAAAAAAACGACCATGTATAGTAAGGCTTTTTTGGCCGAAAAAAACGACCATGTATAGTAAGGTTTTTTTACTTGAAAAAAACGACCATGTACAATAAGGCGTTTTGAATACCTGAAAAGTGTCGTGGTGCATCCATATCATCTCCACTGTGGTCCACTGGTTAGTGCATTGGCTTATCAACGCAGGGGTGCAGGGTTCAAGTACAGGTCCCGACCTTCCCCTGCAGTTCGCATGTGTAATTAGGCTTTTTCTAATGACCATAAATGGTAGGGCTTTTTTCAAAAGACCATGTATTGTAAAGCGTTTTTAGCCGACAAAAACGACAATGTATAGTTAGGTGTTTTTAGCCAAAAAAACCCGACCATGTAAAGTAAGGCGTTTTTGGCCGAAAAAAACGACCAGGTATAGTAAGGCGTTTTGAATACCTGAAAAGTGTCGTGGCACATCCATATCAGCTCCACCGTGGTCAAATGGTTAGTGCATTGGCTCATCAACGCAGGGGTGCAGGGTTCAAGTCCAGGTCCAGACATCCCCTGCAGTTCGCATGTGTAATTAGGCTTTTTCTAATGACCATAAATGGTAGGGCTTTTTTCAAAAGACCATGTATTGTAAAGCGTTTTTAGCCGACAAAAACGACAATGTATAGTTAGGTGTTTTAAGCCAAAAAAACCCGACCATATATAGTAAGGCGTTTTTGGCTGAAAAAAATGACCATGTATATAGTAAGGCGTTTTTAGCCGAAAATACGACCAATTATAGTAAGGCGTTTTTAGCCGAAAAAACGACCATGTATTGTTAGGCGTTTTTTTACTTGAAAAAAACGACCATGTATGGTAAGGTTTTTTTACTTGAAAAAAACGACCATGTATAGTAAGGCGTTTTTTAGCCGAAAAAACGACCATGTATAAGGCGTTTTTGGCTGAAAAAAACGACCATGTATATAGTAAGGCGTTTTTAGCCGAAAAGACGACCATGTATAGTAAGGCGTTTTTGGCTGAAAAAAACGACCATGTATAGAGTAAGGCGTTTTTAGCCGAAAAAACGACCATTGATAGTAAGGCGTTTTTAGCCAAAAAACCCCCACACTGTCTACTAAGGCATTTTTAGCCGAAAAAACGACCATGTATAGTAAGGCGTTTTTGGCTGAAAAAAACGACCATGTATATAGTAAGGCGTTTTTAGCCGAAAAAACGACCATGTATTGTTCGGCGTTTTTAGCCAAAAAAAAACCCCACCATGTTATAGTAAGGCGTTTTTGGCCGAAAAAAACGACCATGTATATATAGTAAGGCGTTTTTAGCCGAAAAAAACGACCATGTATAGTAAGGCGTTTTTTGGCCGAAAAAAACGACCATGTATATATAGTAAGGTTTTTTTTACTTGAAAAAAACGACCATGTATAGTAAGGTTTTTTTACTTGGAAAAAAACGACCATCTATAGTAAGGCGTTTTGAATACCTGAAAAGTGTCGTGGTGCATCCATATCAGCTCCACTGTGGTCCACTGGTTAGTGCATTGGCTTATCAACGCAGGGGTGCAGGGTTCAAGTCCAGGTCCTGACCTTCCTCTGTAGTTCGCATGTGTAATTAGGCTTTTTCTAATGACCATAAATGGTATGGCTTTTTTCAAAAGACCATGTATTGTTAAGCGCGTAAGCGTAAAGTGTTTTTAGCACATGTAAAAGTAAGCGTTTTGGCCGAAAAAACGCCCAAAACGATAGTAAGGCAGGCGTTTGTTAGCAGGTATTTTTGGCGCGAAAAACGACGACATGTATAGTACGAAACCGTAAGACGTTCATATCGTAAGGTTTTGCCGTAAGGTTTTTTTACAAACGGAAAACGTTTTTTAAAAGTGTCGTGGTGCATCCATATCAGCTCCAAAACATGGTATAGGGCTTTTTTCAAAAGACCATAGTAAAGCCATAGCTAAGGTAACGCGTTTTTAGCCGAAAAAAACGACCATGTATAGTAAGGCATTTTTGGACCAAAAAAAAAACGACGACCATGTATAGTAAGGCTTTTTTGACCGAAAAAACCGACCATGTATAATAAGGCGTTTTGAATACCTGAAAAGTGTCGTGGTGCATCCATATCAGCTCCACTGTGGTCCACTGGTTAGTGCATTGGCTTATCAACGCAGGGGTGCAGGGTTCAAGTCCAGGTCCTGACCTTCCTCTGTAGTTCGCATGTGTAATTAGGCTTTTTCTAATGACCATAAATGGTATGGCTTTTTTCAAAAGACCATGTATTGTTAAGCGTTTTTAGCCAAAAAAAACGACCATGTATAGTAAGGCGTTTTTCAGCCGAAAAAAAACGACCATGTATATAGTAAGGCGGCTTTTTGGCGAAAAAAAACGATGTATCGTAAGGTTTTTTTACATGTCCTTAAGGCATTTTTACCGAAAAAAAACGACCAGTATCATAATATAGGTTTTTTTTAGCCGACTTGACTTGAAACAAACGACCATGTATAATAAGGCGTTTTGAATACCTGAAAAGTGTCGTGGTGCATCCATATCAGCTCCACCGTGGTCCACTGGTAGGGCTTTTTTCAAAAGACCATAGTAAAGCGTTTTTTGCTGAAAAAAACAACCATGTATAGTAACGCGTTTTTTGCCGAAAAAAACGACCATGTATAGTAAGGCATTTTTGGACCAAAAAAACGACCATGTATAGTAAGGCTTTTTTGACCGAAAAAACCGACCATGTATAATAAGGCGTTTTGAATACCTGAAAAGTGTCGTGGTGCATCCATATCAGCTCCACTGTGGTCCACTGGTTAGTGCATTGGCTTATCAACGCAGGGGTGCAGGGTTCAAGTCCAGGTCCTGACCTTCCTCTGTAGTTCGCATGTGTAATTAGGCTTTTTCTAATGACCATAAATGGTATGGCTTTTTTCAAAAGACCATGTATTGTTAAGCGTTTTTAGCCAAAAAAAACGACCATGTATAGTAAGGCGTTTTTTGCCGAAAAAAACGACCATGTATATAGTAAGGCGTTTTTGGCCGAAAAAACGACCATGTATAGTAAGGCATTTTTGGACCAAAAAAACGACCATCTAAAGTAAGGCGTTTTTGGCCCAAAAAAACCGACCATGTATAGTAAGGTTTTTTTACTTGAAAAAAACGACCATGTATCATAAGGTTTTTTTACTTGAAACAAACGACCATGTATAATAAGGCGTTTTGAATACCTGAAAAGTGTCGTGGTGCATCCATATCAGCTCCACCGTGGTCCACTGGTAGGGCTTTTTTCAAAAGACCATAGTAAAGCGTTTTTTGCTGAGTATAGTAACGCGTTTTTTGCCGAAAAAAACGACCATGTATAGTAAGGCATTTTTGGACCAAAAAAACGACCATGTATAGTAAGGCTTTTTTGACCGAAAAAAACGACCATGTATAATAAGGCGTTTTGAATACCTGAAAAGTGTCGTGGTGCATTCATATCAGCTCCACTGTGGTCCACTGGTTAGTGCATTGGCTTATCAACGCAGGGGTGCAGGGTTCAAGTCCAGGTCCCGACCTTCCTCTGTAGTTCGCATGTGTAATTAGGCTTTTTCTAATGACCATAAATGGTCGGGCTTTTTTCAAAAGACCATGTATTGTAAAGCGTTTTTAGCCGACAAAAACGACAATGTATAGTTAGGTGTTTTCAGCCCAAAAAAAACGACCATGTATAGTAAGGCGTTTTTAGCCAAAACCCCCCCACCATGTCTCGTAAGGCATTTTTAGCCGAAAAAACGACCATGTAAAGTAAGGCGTTTTTGGCCAAAAAAAACGACCATGTATATATAGTAAGGTTTTTTTTACTTGAAAAAAACGACCATGTATAGTAAGGTTTTTTTACTTGAAAAAAACGACCATGTATAGTAAGGTTTTTTTACTTGGAAAAAAACGACCAGGTATAGTAAGGCATTTTGAATACCTGAAAAGTGTCAGCTTCACCGTGGTCCACTGGTTAGTTAGTGCATTGGCTTATCAATGCAGGGGTGCAGGGTTCAAGTCCAGGTCCCGACCTTCCTCTGCAGTTCGCATGTTTATTTAGGCTTTTTCTAATGACCATAAATGGTAGGGCTTTTTTCAAAAGACCATGTATTGTAAAGTGTTTTTAGCCGACAAAAACGACAATGTATAGATAAGCGTTTTAGCCAAGAAAAACGACCATGTATAGTAAGGCGTTTTTAGCCAAAAAAAAGGACCATGTATAGTAACGAGTTTTTGGCCGAAAAAAACGACCAGGTATAGTAAGGCGTTTTGAATACCTGAAAAGTGTCGTGGCGCATCCGTATCAGCTCCACCGTGGTCAACTGGATAGTGCATTGGCTCATCAACGCAGGGGTGCAGGGTTCAAGTCCAGGTCCTGACCTTCCTCTGCAGTTCGCATGTTTATTTAGGCTTTTTCTAATGACCATAAATGGTCGGGCTTTTTTCAAAAGACCATGTATTGTAAAGCGTTTTTAGCCGACAAAAACGACAATGTTTAGATTAGCGTTTTTAGCCAAGAAAAACGACCATGTATAGTAAGGCGTTTTTAGCCAAAAACCCCCCACCATGTCTCGTAAGGCATTTTTAGCCGAAAAAACGACCATGCGTTTTTGGCCGAAAAAAACGACTATGTATAGTAAGGTTTTTTTACTTAAAAAAAACGACCATTTATAGTAAGGCGTTTTTAGCCGAAAAAACGACCATGTATAGTAAGGCGTTTTTGGCCGAAAAAAACGACCATGTATAGTAAGGTTTTTTTAGCCGAAAAAACGACCATGTATAGTAAGGCGTTTTTAGGCTGAAAAAAAAAAAAACGACCATGTATATAGTAAGGCGTTTTTAGCCGACAAAACGACCCTTGAAAAAAACGACCATGTCTAGTAAGGCGTTTTTAGCCGAAAAACGACCATGTATAGTAAGGCGTTTTTGGCCGAAAAAAACGACCATGTATAGTAAGGTTTTTTTACTTGAAAAAAACGACCATGTATCGTAAGGTTTTTTTACTTGAAAAAAACGACCATGTATAGTAAGGCGTTTTTAGCTGAAAAAAACGACCATGTATATAGTAAGGCGTTTTTGGCTGAAAAAAACGACCATGTATATAGACCATTTATTGTAGCCAAAAAACGACCATGTATTGTAAGGCGTTTTTAGCCAAAAAAAGGCCGACCATGTATAGTAAGGCGTTTTTGGCCGAAAAAAACGACATATGTGTATAGTAAGGTTTTTTTACTTGAAAAAAACGACCATGTATAGTAAGGTTTTGGAAAAAACACCAGGTATAGTAAGGCGTTTTTGAATACCTGAAAAGTGTCAGCTTCACCGACTGGTTAGTTAGTGCATTGGCTTATCAATGCAGGGGTGCCAAGTCCAGGTGCAGTTCGCATGTGGCTTTTTCTAATGACCATAAATGGTAGGGCTTTTTTCAAAAGACCATGTATTGTAAAGCGTTTTTAGCCGACAAAAACGACACTTTTTAACGACCATGTATAGTAAGGCGTTTTAGGTATAAGGCATTTTAGAAAAAAACGACCAGGTATAGTAAGGCGTTTTGAATACCTGAAAAGTGTCGTGGCGCATCCGTATCAGCTCCACCGTGGTCAACTGGATAGTGCATTGGCTCATCAACGCAGGGGTGCATGTCAAGTCCAGGTCCCGACCTTCCCCTGCCTTCTGCAGTTCGCATGTATTAGGCTTTTTCTAATGACCATAAATGGTCGGGCTTTTTTCAAAAGACCATGTATTGTAAAGCGTTTTTAGCCGACAAAAACGACAATGTTTAGATAAGCGTTTTTAGCCAAAAAAAACGACCATGTATAGTAAGGCGTTTTTAGCCAAAAACCCCCCACCATGTCTCGTAAGGCATTTTTAGCCGAAAAAACGACCATGTATAGTAAGGCGTTTTTGGCCGAAAAAAACGACTATGTATAGTAAGGTTTTTTTACTTAAAAAAAACGACCGTTTATAGTAAGGCGTTTTTAGCCGAAAAAACGACCATGTATAGTAAGGCGTTTTTTTACTTGAAAAAAACGACCATGTATAGTAAGGCGTTTTTAGCCGAAAAAACGACCATGTATATATAGTAAGGCGTTTTTGGCTGAAAAAAACGACCATGTATATAGTAAGGCGTTTTTAGCCGAAAAGACGACCATGTATAGTAAGGCGTTTTTGGCTGAAAAAAACGACCATGTATAGTAAGGCGTTTTTAGCCGACAAAACGACCATGTATAGTAAGGTTTTTTGGCCGAAAAAAACGACCATGTATATAGTAAGGCGTTTTTAGCCGAAAAGACGACCATGTATAGTAAGGCGTTTTTGGCTGAAAAAAACGACCATGTATAGAGTAAGGCGTTTTTAGCCGACAAAACGACCATGTATAGTAAGGTTTTTTGACTTGAAAAAAACGACCATGTGTATAGTAAGGCGTTTTTAGCCGAAAAGACGACCATGTATAGTAAGGCGTTTTTGGCCGAAAAAAAGGACCATGTATAGTAAGGTTTTTTTTACTTGAAAAAAACGACCATGTATATAGTAAGGCGTTTTTAGCCGAAAAGACGACCATGTATAGTAAGGCGTTTTTGGCTGAAAAAAACGACCATGTATAGTAAGGCGTTTTTAGCCGACAAAACGACCATGTATAGTAAGGTTTTTTGGCCGAAAAAAACGACCATGTATATAGTAAGGCGTTTTTAGACGAAAAGACGACCATGTATAGTAAGGCGTTTTTGGCTGAAAAAAACGACCATGTATAGTAAGGCGTTTTTCGCCGACAAAACGACCATGTATAGTAAGGTTTTTTGGCCGAAAAAAACGCCCATGTATAGAGTAAGGCGTTTTTAGCCGAAAAAACGACCATGTATAGTAAGGCGTTTTTGGCTGAAAAAAACGACCATGTATATAGTAAGGCGTTTTAGCCGAAAAAACGACCATGTATTGTTAGGCGTTTTTAGCCAAAAAAACGACCATGTATAGTAATCGTTTTTGGCCGAAAAAAAAACGACTATGTATAGTAGGTTTTTTACTTGGACCATGTATAGTAACGCGTTTTGGAGCCGAAAAAAACGACCAGGTATAGTAAGGCGTTTTTGGAATACCTGAATTGGTTGCCAGCCATCGTATCAGGGCTCCACAGAGACGTGGTCAACATAGTGCATCCACGGCTCAGCACTCATACCAGGGACAATTTAGAGTGCCCGACATCCCCTGCAGTTCGCATGTGTTTTGGAATGTAAAACGGTAGGGCTTTTTTCAAAAGACCCATGTAAAGCGTTTTTAGCCGACAAAACTCCACACAGTATAGTTAGGTGGCCGGAGCCAAAAACCCGTACCATGTATAGTAAGCCGACGTGCCAAAAACCCCCCACCATGTCTCGTAAGGCATTTTTACCGGGCCGCCCACGACCATGTATAGTAAGGCGTTTTTGGCCGAAAAAACGACTATGTATAGTAAGGTTTTTTTACTTGAAAAAACGACCATGTATCGTAAGGTTTTTTTACTTGAAAAAAACGACCATGTATAGTAAGGCGTTTTTAGCCCAAAAAAAGGACCATGTATAGTAACGCGTTTTTGGCCGAAAAAAACGACCAGGTATAGTAAGGCGTTTTGAATACCTGAAAAGTGTCGTGGCACATCCATATCAGCTCCACCGTGGTCAACTGGATAGTGCATTGGCTCATCAACGCAGGGGTGCAGTGTTCAAGTCCAGGTCCTGACATCACCTGCAGTTCGCATTTGTAATTAGGCTTTTTCTAATGACCATAAATGGTAGGGCTTTTTTCAAAAGACCATGTATTGTAAAGCGTTTTTAGCCGACAAAAACGACAATATATAGTTAGGTGTTTTCAGCCAAAAAAAACGACCATGTATAGTAAGGCGTTTTTAGCCAAAAAACCCCCACCATGTCTCGTAAGGCATTTTTAGCCGAAAAAACGACCATGTATAGTAAGGCATTTTTGGCCAAAAAAAACGACCATGTATAGTAAGGTTTTTTTACTTGAAAAAAACGACCATGTATAGTAAGGCGTTTTTAGCCGAAAAAACGACCATGTATACTTGAAAAAAACGACCATGTATCGTAAGGTTTTTTTACTTGGAAAAAAACGACCATGTATAGTAAGGCATTTTTACCTGAAAAAACCGTGGTCCACTGTTAGTATAGTGCATTGGCTTATCAATGCAGGGGTGCAGGGTTCAGTCCAGGTGGCAAAAAAACGACCATGTTATAGTTAGGCTTTTTAGCCGAAAAGACGACCATGTATAGTAAGGGCTTTTTTCAAAAAAACGACCATGTATTGTAAGGCGTTTTTAGCCGACAAAAACGACATTGATAGATAAGCGTTTTTAGCCAAGAAAAACGACCATGTATACTAAGGCGTTTTTAGCCGAAAAAAAGGACCATGTATAGTAAGGCGAGTTTTTGGCCGAAAAAAACGACCAGGTATAGTAAGGCGTTTTGAATACCTGAAAAGTGTCGTGGCGCATCCGTATCAGCTCCACTGTGGTCAACTGGATAGTGCATTGGCTTATCAACGCAGGGGTGTAGGGTTCAAGTCCAGGTCCTGACCTTCCTCTGTAGTTCGCATGTTAATTAGGCTTTTTCTAATGACCATAAATGGTCGGGCTTTTTTCAAAAGACCATGTATTGTTAAGCGTTTTTAGCCGACAAAAACGACAATGTATTAGTTAGCGTTTTTAGCCAAGAAAAACGACCATGTATAGTAAGGCGTTTTTGGCCAAAAAAAACCCCCACCATGTCTCGTAAGGCATGTATAGTTAACGCGTTTTTGGCCGAAAAAAAACGACCATGTATAGTAAGGCGTTTTTGGCCGAAAAAACCATGTATAGTAAGGCGTTTTTGGGAAAAAGGACCATGTATAGTAAGGTTTTTTTTACTTGAAAAAAAACGGCCATGTATCGTAAGGTTTTTTTACTTGAAAAAAACGACCATGTATATAGTAAGGCGTTTTTAGCCGAAAAGACGACCATGTATAGTAAGGCGTTTTTGGCTGAAAAAAACGACCATGTATATAGTAAGGCGTTTTTGGCTGAAAAAAACGACCATGTATATAGTAAGGCGTTTTAGCCGAAAAAACGACCATGTATTGTTAGGCGTTTTTAGCCAAAAAAAACGACCATGTATAGTAAGGCGTTTTTGGCCGAAAAAAACGACTATGTATAGTAAGGTTTTTTTACTTGAAAAAAACGACCATGTATAGTAAGGCGTTTTTGGCAGAAAAACGACCATGTATAGTAAGGTTTTTTTACTTGAAAAAAAGGACCATGTATAGTAACGCGTTTTTGGCCGAAAAAAACGACCAGGTATAGTAAGGCGTTTTGAATACCTGAAAAGTGTCGTGGCACATCCATATCAGCTCCACCGTGGTCAACTGGTTAGTGCATTGGCTCATCAACGCAGGGGTGCAGGGTTCAAGTCCAGGTCCCGACATCCCCTGCAGTTCGCATGTGTTATTAGGCTTTTTCTAATGACCATAAATGGTAGGGCTTTTTTCAAAAGACCATGTATTGTAAAGCGTTTTTAGCCGACAAAAACGACAATGTATAGTCAGGTGTTTTTAGCCAAAAAAAACCGACCATGTATAGTAAGGCGTTTTTAGCCAAAAACCCCCCACCATGTCTCGTAAGGCATTTTTAGCCGAAAAAACGACCATGTAAAGTAAGGCGTTTTTGGCCAAAAAAAACGACCATGTATAGTAAGGTTTTTTTACTTGAAAAAAACGACCATTTATAGTAAGTTGTTTTTAGCCGAAAAAACGACCATGTATAGTAAGGTTTTTTTACTTGAAAAAAACGACCATGTATAGTAAGGCGTTTTTAGCCGAAAAAACGACCATGTATATATAGTAAGGCGTTTTTGGCTGAAAAAAACGACCATGTATATAGTAAGGCGTTTTTAGCCGAAAAGACGACCATGTATAGTAAGGCGTTTTTGGCTGAAAAAAACGACCATGTATAGAGTAAGGCGTTTTTAGCCGAAAAAACGACCATTGATAGTAAGGCGTTTTTAGCCAAAAAACCCCCACCATGTCTACTAAGGCATTTTTAGCCGAAAAAACGACCATGTATAGTAAGGCGTTTTTGGCTGAAAAAAACGACCATGTATATAGTAAGGCGTTTTTAGCCGAAAAAACGACCATGTATTGTTAGGCGTTTTTGGCAGAAAAACGACCATGTATAGTAAGGTTTTTTTACTTGGAAAAAAACGACCATGTATATAGTAAGGCGTTTTAGCCGAAAAAACGACCATGTATAGTAAGGCTTGAAAAAAACGACCATTTTAAGGTTTTTTTACTTGGAAAAAACCGAAAAAACCGAAAAAACGACCATGTATAGTAAGGCGTTTTTAGCCGAAAAAACGACCATGTATATAGTAAGGCGTTTTAGCCGAAAAAACGACCATGTATAGTAAGGCGTTTTTAGCCGAAAAAACGACCATGTATATAGTAAGGCGTTTTTGGCCGAAAAAAACGACCATGTATTGTAAAGCGTTTTTAGCCGAAAAAAACGACCATGTATAGTAAGGCATTTTTATTTTTAAAAAACCACGATGTATAGTAAGGCATTTTTAGCCGAAAAACGACCATGTATAGTAAGGCGTTTTTAGCCGAAAAAACGACCATGTATAGTAAGGCGTTTTTAGCCGAAAAAAACGACCATGTATAGTAAGGCATTTTTAGCCAAACAAAATGACCATGGTTTTTTTAAAAACCTTACAAAAAATGCCTTACCATACCATTCGGATTTTTTGGGCGAAAAACGCCGTACTATACTTGGTCGTTTTTTTAGGGGGGCCAAAAACGCCTTACTATACATGGTCGTTTTTTGGGGGCTAAAAACGCCTTACCATACATGGTCGTTTTTTTTGGTCCAAAAACGCCTTACTATACATGGTCTTTTTTTTCGGCTAAAAATGCCTTACTATACATCGTGGTTTTTTAAAAATAAAAATGCCTTACTATACATGGTCGTTTTTTGGGGGCTAAAAACGCCTTACTATATGTGGTCGTTTTTTTCAAGTACAAACGCCTCACGAATCATGGTCGTTTTTTTCGGCTAAAAACGCCTTACTATACATGGTCGGGTTTTTTTGGCTAAAAACGCCTTCCTATACACAGTCGGTTTTTTCTGCCAAAAACGCCTTACTATACATGGTCGGATTTTTTCCGCTAAAAACGCCTTACTGTACATGGTCGTTTTTTGGGGGGGCCAAAAACATCTTACTATACATGGTCGGTTTTTTTTTCAGCCAAAAACTTCTTACTATACATGGTCGTTTTTTGGGGGGGGCCAAAAACGCCTTACTATACATGGTCGTTTTGGTTTTTTTTGGCCAAAAACCTTATACATGGTCGTTTTTTTTCAAGTAAAAATGCCTTACTATACATGGTCGGGTTTTTTGGGGGGCCAAAAACGCCTTATATACATGGTCGTTTTTTTCAGCCAAAAACGCCTTACTATACATGGTCGTTTTTTTCAAGTAAAAACGCCTTAATATAAATGATGGGGGTTTTTTTTGGCCAAAAACGCCTTACATGGTCGTTTTTGTTGGAGAAAAACGCCTTACTATATATGGTCGTTTTTTGGGGCTAAAAATGGCTGACTATACATGGTCCTTTTTGGAGGCTAAAAACGCCTTACTTTACATGGTCATTTTTTTCCGCGCAAAACGCCTTCCGATACATGGTGATTTTATTGGCAAAAAACACCCTACTATACATTGACGTTTTTTTCTGCACCATTAAGTAGGACATTAGCATTGCCATCTTGGTTGCTAAAAAAACAAAAACAAACAAACAAAAAAAGACGACACTGGATGTGCATTTAAATAGTGTGTATATATATATATATATATATATATATATATATATAAATGTATACAGTGTTATTCAATAAAAGCCACTAACGTACATCTTATTCTGAAGTGTGGCGTGGTCTCAACGACTTCTTTACACTCACTCGGTATTAAGTGCAAATGTGGGGGGGGGAGGCTAATCATCAAAAGCAGAAGAAATGACAGCAATTCCATGTTTTTCTACTGCCTACAGAGTAAACAGAGTTGAATGTGGAACATACTTTTGAAAGTACACAGTGCACCGGTCGGACAAAAGCCAATCTCCATTGACTGCTGCAGCGCACGATAGCCATCAGAAGGAACAAACCGAACAAAAAACATGAAAGGCACTTCTGCAAAGTGACTGACGAAGAGGAAACACGTGATTCAAGTCTTGTGTACAACCCCTAACAAAGAAAATGTCTAAACAGTGCAGCCTCATCTTTCATGAAAACACGTATTGGAATGCCTAGTCTACAATGTGACATGCATAAAATTAGTAACAACATTTTTAATTGTGACAGGTTGGATACATAACATAGCAAACCTATCCGAGCGTAGAAAAGTACAAATATGGAGTTGGTTGCCTGGAAATGAAGGAGGGAACTTGATGCCTCCTCTGTTTGATGCCCCTTTCGTGAAGTTTTGTTGTTTGCTGTGCTATGAGGTCAGTATCTCTTGGTCAGTTTAACCCAAGGCACATGTAAAAGACCAGTCCCATCAGCTTGTTACATTTTTTTTTTTTTTTTGCAATGAAAAGACATGATCAAGCAAATGTTATGTGTAAATGTTTAGTGAACTTGTCCTTTTGCATTCTGAGAATGTCACCTGCTGTTGATTGCATCACTTAGTGCCCAAGTCAGCAAACATTGATTGACCTGCCATAGTCACACACACAAAAAAACAAAAACCTAAATGAATCATTCCTATAGTATTGTGTCCTAGCTGACCTTCTGAAACAAGGCACTGACAGCTTACAAAGAAGCAAACAAGAGACTTGAAAGGATGTTTCCCGAAATTTGTAAGGATAAGCGGTCATAATAGGCATAGCTGTGGTGGTAATGAGTTACTCAGGTTATCGAGGGTTGCAAAGGAAATCGAGGTAAGTCAGCTGTTATACCGAAGAGACGTTTTTGAATGTTGATCATGAGCACCGCAGAGCAGTCAAAAAGGTTCACGCGATAGTCCCCAGTTGCAGTTATTTCAACAAGGCTTTTCTCCTTTGTATGTTAGGCTGTTGTCAGCACTTGTGATCCTTTTGAGGCATATCAAGTCACTTGGGTGTTCACATTAACATGTATGCAAAATATATACATCAGAAGATAAATATGGTCATCATAAGATCTCTCACTTGGTCCAGTGTTAGTGTGTTTTTGGGTCCATCTCCAGTCAAATGTCATTTTAAATGGTCCGTTTTGGTCTTTGCGAGTAGGTGGCAGTGCTGCAGGTGGAGAATCTTAACCCTGCTCTGAGCTCTCGGTCACTTGCACAGAAGAGTACATGGGCCCAGATGTCTGTCGCGTGAAAAAGGACGCAGCTCTTTTGGGCTTTAAGCATTTGATTTCTTTTCCTGGAGAGACAAAAAGAGAGAATAGACAAAAGTTGAAGGAACTCTTGGGATGCTGACTCGTCTCTGCAATGTGATCGAGGAGGAAGACTCACCATTGTCGACATAGTTTATGGTGTTAAGCGAATGGACCCGGCTGCACACGACGCTGCTCTGCCGGCGCAACATCCCACGTCGCCCCCGCGTCCGTGCTCGTCGCCGTCATCTTTGCCAGAGGCTTGTTGTGACCGACTTGAATCGCCATCTACTTCTGCAGCAGCTCCTCCCTCAGACACTGACCGAAGCTCCACGCAAAACTCGATGAAGCCACTCATGAGCTCCGCCTGACCAACAGATGTGCAACATACAGTTCAGCCGAGCCTCCATTTTGTGTGGCCCATGAATGCGTCACCTACACATGATGAAATCAAGACCTGACAGGAGGATGTAATGGAGGGATAATTATGCAACACCTCACCACCACTAACACATATTTTGGAAAAAAGAAAAAGTAAAAATGTGTAAAAGTGGTTAAAATCATTGCGGAATAGGTGATTTTTAAGAAATGAAATAAAGGATTGGAGGTCAGTGCAGCTGTGTTACATCTGTGTATAAAACACACACACACATTTTTTTTTTGGTTTGTTTTTAAACTTGTGTCTGCTTGTGTTTGACATCAGTCAGTACGTTCAACACCGATTGAAGTCTGGACTCAGCCAGCCATTACATAATGATGGACCTGGACAAAATTAATCAACATAACATACTTACTTGTTTGGAGTAAATTTTCAGCAACTTGTTCACCGGAGTACCATCTTCGTCGCCATCAAACTCAAGCCATAAGATGTGCGAGTCCCCTTCCTCCTCGGGGGAGCTGTGGTCCCAGGAAAGCTCATAGAAGCGCAGGCCGAGAAGCACGTGCTGCAACGACATATATCCAGGAAGAGTCAGTGTTACGGGTGGAAAATGGAAAGTGCCGTATGTATTTCACGAAGTAGACAAACAAAGAGCACCCACTTTGTCCTTGACGTCCATCACATAAACTCCCTCCAGCGAGATACCGACTGCGACAGCTTTGCGTTTGACCCTCTGTAGGATTCCATGGGCAGGTTTGTCAATCTCCCCATCAAAAAAAGCACACCTGTTTGAACAGTTCCTAAAGTTGTCAATTCTCTGAGATGTCACCATTTTTTTTTTTTAATGAAAGGATCTCTTACCCATAATAAGGAAGAGAGTGACATGTTCTCAGGTACTGATGTATAAGCTCTGAGTCTTGCTGACAGTCTCCAGATACGTTGATCTTTCGGTACTCTTCCAAAAGACTTTGCTCCAACCCTGCCTGACGGCTTGACTTCCCTCTCAGCGTGGAGAATAAACCTCCACTCCCCATGGCCACATGTGCCGGGAGGAAAGACGACAGCTTCTTCTCTCTGCAGGTGGCCGAATACAGCATCAATGATGGAACACTTTCATGGATATTTTCATATACAGTATAGTATTCCATTAATAACATACATACATATAATTTTTTAGGCAAGTGCATAGGAGTACAATCTTCTGAGTGTAGGGAGAATTGCACTACCCAGTGGGGAAGTGGAAAAACTACAGTTTTATTAACTATTTGTGACACAAAAAAAAAGCTAAACCTTACAAATATAAACTGAATACTATTTCAGCCTGCGTCGAGAGTTAAGTATTATTATCTTAAAAACACACAATTATTCCAAAAATTCCCGTGTTAAAGTGATGTGTCAGGCCTCTAATATTTTAGTGCCTCAATCCCACCCTCAGAAAGCATTACAGTGAAACTCCTCTACAACGAAATCATGTTTGCAGCAAGAATTTTTTCACAACAGGGGTTTTTTTCACTGAAGCAAATTTGAAACAGGAAAGTGGGAATGGTGTTAATGCATGAAGATTTTTTCACACTAGGGGGTATTTTCACCCATGTAGATTTCGTTGTAGAGGAGTTTCACTGTACTGTAGGGAAAAAGATAATCCATTGATAATAGTGGAATGATGCAGTGGTGAGTGCACAAAAAGGCAAACGCTCCTCCTCACACAAAACGTGTTGGCCTTTTTCCAAAATGCCTGTGAATTTCCATCACGGGGCCTAAGGGAGTGTGCGGGTTCTGCAATTAGTTTTCATGAGCGGCCGACCGTCTGTCACCACTTATATAGCCCTAACACTAACTCCATGTGCATCATCATGTTAAAAAAAAATACCATGTCATGATCTTTCATCACAAAATGTACCTTTGTGTATGCAGCGAGATCCAGCTGTACTAAAAGAGTATAGGAAAACGACGTTTTTTTTTTTTTTTTACAACAATACTTAACTATTTAAATTGAGATGTGTATCTGTGTATCGCTTTCACCCAGTGCGAGAGGCAAGTTGCAATTGATAATCAGATTTGGGACTCTTCAATTGGCTGGCCACTAGCACGGATTGTACCCTAATCAGATGAATGAACATTATCTGCGTTGAGGGATAGGAGATGAGTACATTCAAATGCAAGTGTGAGGTGGCATTTCTGAATCGTGACAAAAGCAGAAAAGCCTGAAAATGTCTGTTGAATGCTAATACCCCAGCCTTTACTTACCGTATAGCAGAGGTCAATTTCTGCCTTTCCAGGCCTGTCCCCTCATCAAGAGCAAGAGATAAGGCTCCAAGAGAGGCCCAGTGTTCAGGGTCGCAGGGGTATCGTCCAGCGATGATATTGTGCTTGGCTTCTTCATATAAAAGTCGTAGCACTCCCTCATCTTCTATCTGAAGAACATGGTTGTGATTGATTGAACAGAAAGAGACATTAAAACTGAATCGTGTTGCTATACACGCTGATTTTAATACAAAAATAAAACACACACACACACACACAGACACTTAAATCCATCCATCCATCCATCCTTCACTGGGGATAAAGACCAATAAGTACCTGCAGCTCTTTAAATTTGGGATAAAACACGTTCCGACGATACTGGAGGCAGGGCTCATCTGAAGAGAGAAAAGGGGAAACCCTTGAGTGCATGAAGGTGAGGTCATATTGTTGAGTGAATTGGATAGACTTGTCATACTACTATTACAAAGATTTAAAGTCACTTTTTTATGTATCTATATTTGAATGTAAAAATTCTGAAACACATCCACACTATTAGACCCCCCTTTTTCATTCTCAGCATGAAATCACATTTCAAAATGTTCACAACATCAGCATTTAACACAAGACTAAAAAAAAAAAATGAAGGCTTCGGGCCCAATCTTTCACCTTGTGAAATGTCTTCCTCTGAGGCTTCCGTGAAGCGATACAGCAAGTCTTGCCACTGGCGACACACCTTGTACGGTCGGTGCCTTGCCTTTAACTGCAACTCTGTTGAAGAAAACAAGAGGCACACAAGATAATCGGATACATTCTTTGGAAAGTTCCTGTGTGTAGGAAAATTAAAAATTACAAAAATTCTCAATTTGCATTTCATTTTCCCTCATATGATTCATAAGTTATAGAGTCTTTGTACAGCATGTAGGTATGTCTTCACAGTACAGACTCGGTCAAATTAGGAGTTCAAGATAATTGCATTTGTTGACTTGGTCTCCTCTGGCTGAAAGCTAGATTTTAGTTTTTGTTTAATTTACAAGAACTCAGCTATTAGTGAGTCTCAAAATTCTGAATTCTTGTTCTTATGCTCACTTAAAAATGGTCGATTGGTTAGCGTGTGGACCTCACAGTGCAGAAGCCGCGAGTTCGATCCCGGCTCCGGCCTCCCTGTGTGAAGTTTGTATGTTCTCCCCTGCCTGCGTGGCTTTTCTCCGAGTACTCCGGTTTCCTCCCAAATTCCAAAAGCATGCATGGCAGGCTGATTGAACACTCAAAATTGTCCTTAAGTGCAAGTGTGAGCGCGGATGGTTGTTTGTCACTGTGTGCCCTGCGATTGGCTGGCAACCAGTTCAGTGTTACTGCCCCAAGACACCTGGGATGAGGCCCCAGCATGCCCCAGAAAATGGATGGATGGATTAAAATAACATTGAAAAAAGGCAAATGTTCTGTAAATTAAAAAAAATGAAAGTGAGAACAGAGCTGACATGGATGTATGTACGTATGTACAGTATGTATTTGTTACCAAGGAGGGGAGAAGACAGCCAGAATGCAAAGGCATCCTGTGCAGATTCAGGAACATGAAGAGCCTCTCGAACAGAACGACCCAACTCCTGCACAGTAACATTGCCGAGCCCTTCTAATGATAAGTGTACCGCGCTGTCACCAAACAGGTATATGAGCACATCTTGAGCTGGGAGGAAAACACAGTTACGTATAAGATATATCTCCTGATGAGTATTTCACATGATGATTTATACATTGCACATACAGTGGGAGAGTGTAGCAGAAGAAGCTACACTTCCTCTTTGTGAGTGGTCATCTGACGACTCTGGGGGGAAGCTACACACATCTCCTTCCATCTCAAATCTGAAACACAAGGAGAGGTCTTGAGTTAGACTCCCACACGCTAAAAACCTGTGTGCATATCAATGCATTATTTAAGGCAGGGATTCTCAAACGTTTTGAGTCAAGTCGACATCCTTCCAGCAGAGAATTGTTTCGCCCCCGCCTAATAATACCAACGCTAATTAAAAATGCCGTTCGCTGGAGGCGCATTACCGTAATGCAAAGTACTAACAATCCCTGTGGCGGCTGGCTTGACCTCAATTTTGCGAGGGAAGGCTGACCTGACCGCAGTAAAAAGCTTGATGTATGCTATGACGATTAGTTGTGCGATGACGTTATTTCAAAGCAGGGAAGCACCCTTTCCAGTAGATTAATTAACTTATATTTCTTTGACTGTCGACATGGAGACGGAAACAAACACCCCGGTTGAGTAATCATAACTTGTTGACGTGGATTTATCGTTTATTCTCAATGTGTCACTGCTCGTCTGCCCATCAACAAGGGATTCCACAGGACTTAGTTCATCGCCATCATGCTTCCAGCTAACTTGTGCGAGGCGTTATTTAAGGCCGGCAACAATGGCTAGCGAGATAAACATTGGGAAACGAATTCTACAGAGTATGCCCATAAACGGTCACACAATTGTTCAAGGATGAAGCATTCAGACACAATCAATTTAAGGTTTCTAAACGAGGTGCCAAGAGAGTACAATACAGTCTTTTCATGTTACTGCAATACCATTCACGCAGCTGGTAGGCCTTAGACTTAAAAAAGCAAACAAACAACAACAAAAACAACATTAAAACTATTAGCGTTAATGATGTTAGCATGCCGCCTAAACTGTTAAGTGCTAGTGGAAGAGCAATATTTCGTAGTGGTCGACCAACCTGTCAATTTGAGTGTAGTTGTTTCTCCACTCCTCTGTCGTCTGTGGGCATGAAGTAAGGTAGCTTAAATCATTAGACACTTACTCATACCACTCATTTACTACCTCGCCGACAGCTTGTCTTAAACTAGCTTTCCGGACAAGCACGATTGTTACCGAGCGCTCGAGTGACGAACGAATCGTTTTTTTCTGAACGGCTCACGACTGGGCGTGACAGCGCCGTTCAAACGCCAAAAATCGTGTTCAAAACTGTATTTAACAGAACACGTTACAACATAACCCGAAATAAACGTAATAGTGAGCGTTTTTAATGGAATGATTCAAACGTAGACTAAATTGGTTCGGAAATGACGAATAGAAAATAGTGTCAGATTGCTTCCGGTAGGCAGTGGACATGACGTCATATATCACATGATCCCTACGTCACTGCAGCTATATTTATGCAGTCAAATGAAGTAAACCGATATAGGGGAGAAATCTTATACAAATACTTCCTGTAAGACTCTTTTAAAATGGATTATCTTCTCAGTCAAAGTGGACTGTTCACTACGCACCAATATAGAATATCTAATTTATAAATATTGAACTTTACTGTACATTTGGGTTCAAATTAAACAAACTTTCATAATAAATTTAATAATCATTCTTGTAATGTATTCCATTTTACAAGCAGAAATAATATTTTATTATTCCAAAAACAAAGAAAGCTCTCTGTATATTATTTGAAATTTTTGTTTAAAATCCCCTGGCTTCTTTTTGTTTAAATGTTTGTAATAAGTACTCACGTTCGTTTTGTTCTGTTTTGTAACTGATTTATTGTGAATTGTTCATTGACCGACCAGTAAGACGCAGTCAAAGTGGAACTACGCACCAATATAGATAACTGTACATAAATACAATTTTTAATTTGTACATACAAAAATTTCATTGAGCTAACACATATACTGTACATACAAAAAAAGCTTATCAGAGCAAAAGGAGTGTGCAGTGTTGCACATCTTCAACTCGGGACTAGTGGGATCTGGGTAGATTGAAATTGACATAAAAAATAGAGGACAAAATCTTGTATCTCTTTTGGAGATTGTAAACTGGAATTCGGTCAGTACAGACTACCAAACATGTTTTATAAAAGCCTTTTTAATCAAATAGGTATCAATTGTCTCCAATTAATTAAACCATAAAATAAAGTCAGACAAGAAAAAAAAACACCTAACTCAAATGTTTAATGAATGACCGGTGAGTCCCCCAATACGTACAGCACATTTAGAATTGTTATTCCCCATTAGGAAATACAACTCATTTCGATTTATTTCATTACAGTACAGTATTATTGTTACCTTTATTTACAATGTTATACGACAACACAATACAGTAAGAAGAATTAGTTCTGTAATGCAGTTACAATTGAAGACTGCAAGGGCAGCAGGTGTCGTATTAACAAATGAGATTAACAGGTCTAACAGAGGGGTCACTTTAGAAGACATTCTTAATGGCTTCCAATGCATTACTGAAGTAGTTTAATCTGTTTTGTTTTTTTTAATCCCATTGTTCACCATTACAGGAGCCAGACATAATGCATAATTTAATGGTGCATGACATGTCTGATAGTTTTAAAAAAGGACATTTTAAATGAAATTGAAATACATTTGAATTATACCTGTCAAAGTAACAGTGGGAATAAATGAGTCTACTGTATAGTAGGACATTCAAATTTAAATTCTTCCTGTTATTCTACTTTCCCCCCACAAAAATACATGAATCAGTACTTTTTTTTGTAATGATGATTCCAAACCACTGTGCTATGGCACATCTAGTTATAAATAATGTATCTTTATTCATCTATCCATACCAGAGACTTATAGTGACAGCCAGAATAATTAAATGCACGTCCGCTAGATGGCAAAAATGACCTGTGTATTATATTTATTATTATTATTATATTTTTGTGACAATTTTACTTGGTGGTGTAATGTGTGTGCGGTGAGCCCTGGATCATATACTGTAGGCTAGGAGAAACTAAAAGTATTTGTGGGAGTAGAGCAGAAGGGAATCACAAATATAATGATCAAAACTGACTACAGTGGTTGTGTGTGTGTGTGTGTGTGTGTAAATGCAAAGAAATACCATGTACATAAGAGACAAACATTAAAAAGACACATTCTTACATAAGTACTGTATATTTTGAAGTTCATTATTGTTTCAATTACTGTAGTGTGGTTGACAAAATGAGCAAAATACATGTTTCTTCTCTATATTCTGCTGCAAGGCATGCATTCAATAGAGAGTGCATAGATTCACTTTATACAATTTGGAAAAGAATGTGAAATATTTTGACGTATTTTAATTTGATGGTCCACTGGAAATACAAATTCTATCCCCCACCCCCCCAAACAGATTTTCACAATATCGTCTCCTTCTTAAAATAATGGGCAAAGTCATATTTTGACCCCCCCACCCCACACCCACAAACCCCAAATTGTTTGCCCTTAACGTCTTTTCAGGATACTGACCATTTCTGCTAAAACCGGCTACATACTAAATTAAACAAATCATTTTATTTGGTTCGATTCTTCATGTTTCCTGATAAAGCAAAAACATGAATGATAAATAAATAAAAAAATGACATATGCCACAATTTTAGGAAGGAGACGATATTATTCAGGATTTTAATGTTTTTCATTCCCTTCGTAAAAAGTATATACAGTACACATGCGTGACCAACCCCGATGTTTAGGAGGAAGCTGCGGCTGTTGTGCCTGCAGGAGTGCCCTCCTGCACCTGGTTTTTCAGCAACAGAAACTTGAGAACAGGATCAAAGTACTCCATGAAGGTCTCCTTCAGTCCCTTCTCCAGTAAGTATCCTTCAGTCTCAATTTCTGTGTTCTCTTTTCCCGCCACAGCCTCCATAGCGGTCTGCAGGAAGCGCAAACTCACCAGCACGGAACCCTGGGAATGAAGAAGCATCAGGAATAAAAATGATCCTTTTTGTGCATGACAACAATCAAGCACCAACTCTACACGCTTTATTGCCAGGTGTCCTCTCTCGAAATACCTGCAAGAGGAAGACTGACAGTACTCCAGCCCCAATGGTGTTCATCAGGCCCATGTAGTAGTTGACCAGGGCCTCCCTGCAGCCCCGCAGGTAGATGTTGAGTTCCTCTGTTTCATACTCATAATTATAATGAGCGGAATTATTGGTGAGGTGATACTGGATGCACGGTCGGGGAGAACTGGGATTACAGCAACTGAATGGGACGCCGTCGACCAAATATCGGCCATCCACATTGCTTTTGACGCGCCTGGGAAAATGAATCGTTTGCTGATTATCCATTTCATCCATTGCGTAATGCGTCTCACACACACACACTATGACTTACACTTTCACTTCCTTGGAGTTGAAATCAAGGTAGCGGTTGCTGATCCACTGGACCTCAAACCAGTCCTTGTGGTCGTTGTTTCCACAACACTGAAAGTCCATCTGCAAGCGATCAATGTTCTGCTTCTGGAAGCAGCGTCCTGGGGTATCTGTGTCTTTGTAGAAGCGGATGCCATTTCTCAGGCCCACCTTCAGAGAAGACTCCAGATTGCCTTTCATCGCATAGCTCATGATGACCGCTAGCAGCATGAGGACAGTGAAGAAACAAGAGACGGCAAAGTAGGGCTTCAAAAAGGTCTTCCAGCGAGGAAATCGGCCAGCGTCCAGGGCATCCTGACAGATCTTTGATGCAAAGTAGTTGATACCCAAGGAGGCCAGACCAACTATCAGGAGGGTGTTGGGCACGATATGTATGTCTGCATTATCCATTACCTGTACGAGAGTCACATAAAATAGAGTGAAATTACAGGACTCCAAAAGCCACCATACTCCAGTTTATAAATTCAAGACTGTTGAGCATAAATCAAACCAGAAAAAGAACTTTTTTTGGTCCATATTTCTGGTTTGAGTTAAATGTTTATTTGAAAGCTTCCACGTTTACAATAGTCGGTGGATGTTTCTCAAATAAAGTCATCCTGTTAAAATTCATTATGTATTGGATGGTGTGCATATATTCAGCTGTAGTTGCGCATTTGAAATATATCAATGCAAAGTATACTGTAATTAAAATACACGTGAAAAGACAAGAGAAAACCGATCCTGTTAAAGTTGAGGGATTAATGTGATTAAGATGATCAGGATATGGCTCATCAGATAATGAGTAAGGATTCAAAGTGGGTCACTGATCTCCACATTTGAAGGACAAGATTTTAATGTGACATTTAAATTAAGCTTGGTTGACATTTTACCCTTTTTTTTTGTTACAATTCCTATATCAGGTCAAAAGCTTATCCCGACCTGGCAAATTCTGATGCGCGTGATATTTTGTCCAATGGAAGTAATAAAATTAGCACTTCTACAAAAGTTTATGGTTTCCCGTGTTAAGCGCCGAAATGTCAAAAACACAAATACTGCAATGTCGTGAATCAGATACAATAAATGGCCTACCTCTGCCCTCCTGCGTAGCTCTGCCTTGAGGATGCACCCAAGGGTGAAGGTGACGGCCCCAGCTACTGTGGCGCACAGGAGAGGAGCCACAGTCCCTGAGCCAGCTTTACCCTTTTCTGAAAGGGGAACTTCATCTTCATCACCACCATGGTTGCGGCGGAGGGCTCAGAGTCTCACCGGGGGGAGTAGGGGAAGGAGAACGGCGACAGTACGCAGGGACGAGGCTGTTCTCGTCTGATTGGTTGAAAGAGTAAGAAAGCGGAAAATATCGAGATTCAAATCTGCAATTTGAAAACATGCAACTGCAACAGCAATGGAACTGATGTAAGAACAAACTAAGATAGACCAGATACAAAAATAACGTAATAATAATGTAAGAACAAACTAAGATAGACCAGATACAAACATAACAAGACATTGGTGTGAAATCTTTGAGGATCACGTTTCCAAAATGCTACACCTAAAATAACACAATTTACAAGCATTAATGCATTCAAATTCACCTTAGTTGTTTCCCCAAAAGGTGCTGAAAAAAAAGTCCACAAATAAGCAATCGACCACTGTGTAGCTCCCAGGCTGCCACACAGTGGATTTGGCAAACCTGAATGCTGGGAGCATCCTAATGCTAATGCCCGCCTATCCTATTAAACTGGTCAGGGAATCCAGGCTATTGTCTGCTCAGCATCCATCGTACTCAGAGGGCGGACAAAGTTGACAAAGTGGATTTGAGAACACAAGACACTGATGGATACAATGAGCCATTACGTGACAAAATGTGAATGCACACTGTACCGTACTGAAGAATGTAGCCTTGTAAAGGGCAAAGAACCATGCTCTGGAGTTAGTTACACCCGAGTCAAAATACATTCTACATGGCTCACTATACATGTGACTTTTCAAGAACTCTGTGATTTCGTCGGCCAGTCAGCAAAAATCAGTAAAAACCACATGTAACAATTTTTGGGGGGAATTCTTTCACACATTTGACCATTTTAAGACCCAATTTTCATCATTTCAGGAACAAGAATTGACAGTCTCTGCATCATTGAACACCAGCAGAAGCCACCTATTTTTTTAACCTATAGTATGTGGAACCTTCTATTCATATCAACATGACTTCTGTGAAAACATTCGATAAAACAACAAAATTGTTGCTATTCGCAGACTTCGAAACACCACTGCATAGAGAAAAACCAAAACAAAACATATTTCAGAATATCCATTAACAATACCTGACGCACCCGTGCAGGGTCAGGGGGGTGATGTATCTCAGCTGACGCGAGGAGAGAGGTGGGGTTGTCCTTTTCAGCTCACCGGTCGATTACAGGGCTGACACAGTAGCACAAAGGGGAATTTGAATCTGTTCACAGAGAATGGATAAAAGCAACAAAAAAAACAAAAAAAGGCACATCACTTGTCCATCACATTCCAAATCAATGTTTATTAGTATCTTTATTTGTGGTATTGGATTACTTTAATGACATAGCCAGAGCAGATGACTTATCTGGTGCATAATTCTCCTGACAGGTAAGGTATCGTTACTATGACAGAGGAAACATATTTGCACAGAAAAACACCAATGTTTTCATTTCTTCAGTTTGCATTTATACAGACTATCGACAAAAATACAACATACAGAACAAAATGCTCATCCTGTCACTTATCATGCTTCTAAATCCCACTTTGTATCACAATTGGACTACCGGTACTTATTTACAAGCGTCTTTAAGGTATTTTAGCATTTTGCTTCACTTTCAGTTGGTGCGGCGGTCGTCTGGTTCGCACTTCCACTTCACAATTCAGAAGTCGAGGGTTCGATTCCAGGCACCAGCCTGCATGTATGTTCTCCCTGTGCCTGCATGGATTTTCTCCAGGTACTTCGGTTTCCTCCCAAAGTCCCAAAACATGCAAGGCAGGTTAAGGGAGCACTCTAAATGGTCTCTCGGTGTGATTGTGAGCGTGAATGGTTATTTGTCTGGGTGTCCCCTGCGATTGGCTGGCAACCAGTTCAGCTGCCCAAAGACATCTGGGAGAGAGTCTAGCACACCCGCGGCCCTCGTGAGGATCAGCGGATTAGTAAATAGATGGATGGATGGATGGATGCTTCACTTTCAAAGATTTTTCTATACAGTACATGAATTGCACATTCAAAAACACAATGGGATTTCAACAAAGCAAATAGGCCATATTCATATTTTCAATTCTGCTAAACGGACTGGAAAGGAAACAACCTAGTTAAAGTAAACTGCATATTATTAGGAATACACGTGCATTTGTCTTTATGCTCAGTTTAAAGCTGTCCGTGAATCTGATTAAATGTAGACTTTTTCAATTTGAGACATTGCATCACTGTGACCTGCATTAACCCCAAACTTGTCAGCACAAACCAAATTGAGTTTTATTTCTGGTTCTTATTTGCCTTGCTTGTTCTTCTGGTCTGGGTGTTGCGCTTGGATTTGAGCTCAGGATGTGTGAAGAATTTTTGGGGATCACAGTTGTGTTTGCTCCCCTCCTAACACCTCCTCCGCAATCCCTCCTGTCCAGCCGTGCATTTCCGACCTGCTCTGAGATATTCCTTCGCTGCGCTGAGGCTCACACATGAACTGATTGAGCATCTGTTCGACATACTGCAGACTGCACGGAGCGCTATCGACCTCTGATGACCTTCCATCCCTCTTGTTGTTTGTTCTCCAATGATGAATGATCTCATTATCCATATCGTCACTCGCTTCATCCCCAGAGTGGTGGAGGTCCATCATGGCCTCCGTGCCTCTTAGTTCCTTCGGCATTTGATGGCAAGCTAGCGGGATTTCCTCCAAGCTCGCTGACCTGATCAGCATGGTCGAGCCGAGGTTTTGACTGGCGGTGATCTGAAATGTGTTCTCACATGTCATACTTGAGAGGCAAGCATTGGCTGGTGGGGCAGGTAAAATCTCATTGTGGATGGTGAACTGGAAATGAGGTACCTGCAGAGGTCGGGGAGATTGATATCGGACAATTTCCTCACCACCTGACTCGCTGTCTCTGTCCGTGTTTCCTTCCCTGTGCATCCATGCTTGACTTCTGTTTGAGCCTGTCAGTATAATTCGTGGGATCTCTTCCCCCATTTCTGACCAGTCAGACTCCTCCTCCTCGGGAACCGAACCCAGGCATTGTTCCTGCCCTGAGGCCTGGACCTTTTCATAGTTTTGGCTGTCCATGAACTGGATTGGAGGAGGCGCCAGAGGCAGCATAACCTGACTGATGGCATCATCCAGATGAAAATGGTCATTGGTTTTGTCGAGCGCAGAATTCACCTGAAAATGAAATTAAGCATTGAGTGCAAAGGAAGCATTTCGACACATTTACAATATAATGCCGCATTTAAATTCGACCTTAATGATGATGATAATACCGTATTTGCCCGAATATAAGATGGTGTTTTTTGCATTGAAATAAGACTGAAAAAGTGTGGGTCGTCTTATATTCGGGGTCTAGACATTATACCCATTCACGATGCTAGATGGCGCCAGATATCATTGAAGCGAATGCTGAACTTGACTCCCCAGGCCAAAGTGAACCCCTGTCACGAAGAATAAAAATAAAAATAGCGGTAGCATGAAGAAGAAAAATAAAAAATAGCGGTAAGAAAGAAAAGAGAAAAAAATAATAGAAGAGATAACATAAAATGGAGAAACGTAGCAACAATCTGGAGAAAAGCGGGTCGAAGATCGGCCAGGTTAACCGGCAGCTGAGGAGAAGTTATGATGTCATTTACATTTCAAAAACCAGAAGCCATTCATTTACGAATGTGATTGCACTTTAGTTTACATATTTAAATGTTCATGTATTGAAATTTGAATGAGGCAAAATAACATGGGCGTCGTCTTATAATCAGGGCCGTCTTATATTCGGGCCAATACGGTACTCAGTTTTGATTGACTATGGCACGAAAGTATTGATATGTTTATTATGGTGCGGTTTGCAGTGGTGAGAGCACAGAGTATAGGGACCATTTTCCACCTCTCAAAAATTGACGCGCCTCTTAATATTACAGTCATGTGCGACATCACTGCAAGCTTCAACCATAAAAATATAATCGTTGAAGAGATAATATTTAATTTAGAGCCTGGTTTGTGTTTTGCACATTCCAGCACCACTGTGATGCTGAATAGGATAAGCGGTACAAAATGGATTTATTGACAGTTCTCAGACAGTCTTGAAGGCAAAAAGAGAGTCGAAAGCTGTCTGGATACAGTCCCATACAGCTCTTGCTTTAGCCCACGTTACATTGTGCAACTGTACCGTGTCTACCGAATTTACCAAGGCAAAATCTGGCTTATTGTTTTTATTTGCACCTTAACGGTTAGACATAAAAATGAGAACCAAAGAAGAAAATAGAAATACTGCACCACCCCCTTTATGTCCACTGAAAGTCTTTAAGGTCTTACATGTAATGTGTCCGCATTATTGGCATATTTTGCACCAGCCAGTTGTTCTGTCAATGCTGAAATTCGTCGGCTCAACCTCTCGCGCTCTCCTTCCATGCTCTTTGTCTGCCAAAAAGGTGGTATGAATAAAATGTCAAAGTGCATGGGACAATTCATATTTGGAACAAAAAAAAAATTACCACAGAGTTGAGTTTTTGTTCCAACAGGCTATTTGTTTGTTGTGTGGATGAACAGTTCTCATGGAGTCTAAGAACAAGACAAAGGAAACAGAGAGCTCTCGTTGACACAAAGCTTTCCAAATAACAGCGGGCAGCTGTCATCTGAATGTTTACATTTTAAAACTCTCCGTGAGGTTGCTCAGCTCCACACGCGTCCTCTGCAGCTCCTCTTCCAGAAGCTTATGGCTGTTTAAAAATTCTCCAAAGCACTCCATCTGGACTGCTGACTTCAAAAAACTCTGTTGAAGACCTTCGTGATCTTCCTGCAGGATCCTGCAAGGGCAAATGAGACAGACGAAGAAAAACATGCGATGTATCGGCATGTTTGCGTGACCTCTTATTCACTGGCTTGTCCAAATGCTTACACTTGCGACACCAAGCTCATTTGACCACACTTACATAATCTTGTCCACTTCATGTGTTGGTTCCTGTATTGAGGAGAAGGAGGAGGAATACACTCAGAAAGACATCGCTCAAAATAAGCACTTAAGAGAAGCAAAAGAACTGTCAATTAGGTCACGATTCCCAATCAGAGTGCGATGAGAGATTATCAGAGGTATAAAGTGATCCAATTTCACTTGACTAATTCGGTACCAGCTGTTTTCAGACCCTTACATACCTTTAAAAAATATATAAATAAGTAGCTGGGATTGAATGTGTGGAGTCTGAAAAAGACATTTAAATGTCTTTGAGAGTGTTTTTTTTTTTTTTTGACAAAGAAATATATCTTTGCTCATCTATTTAAGTGCGCAACCTGTAATGACCGACAGAACAATTCCCATCGATGGCAGATGTCGAGTATCCACCTATTGCCATCCATCCAACAGATTGCTTCTTGCCAATCTGTCCTCTCTGTGTTGACTAAAAACAGCCCCAGATTTCACACTGAGTCAATTTGTGACTACAAACCCGTACTGTGTTTTATTGTTTTTGTTCCTGATTGTAAAGTGTCCTTGGGTGTCTTGAAAGGCGCTTATAAATAAAATGTATTATTATTATTATTATTATTATTATTACATTGAGACCAGATCAGCATTATTTTTTTAGTATTCTTACTTTTGGTAATATTTTTATTTGGTGGGGTGGCATGATGATTTCTTTTTTCTTTTTTTTTTGTGTAAAATGGGTGCTTTGGCTCAATTATGGTTGGGAGAACCCTAAAGTGTAATGTGACAGCAATTAGATGCACACTGAGCAATCAATATGGGGTGAAATTATTCAAACCCTTGCATCACCCTATAATCAAGCAAGCTGAACATGGAAAATATTGATTTGACTTTTAGGATACAGCAACAAAGGGAACTTAACCCTTTCGTGCACAAATCATGATAACCTGTAACCTGATAAGCTGTCCACTGTAGTAACCGCTGTCCCTGAAAGGGTTAATCAATGAGTGACTTTATAGGGGACTCACTGGAATTCGGAAATTCCATTTGAACCCCGGGCAAAAGTGAACTTTCTAGAGCAGGGGTGTCAAACTCATTTCACATTGTGGGCCACATACGGACTCGGTAGATGTCAAGTGGGCCGAACCATTAACATGATACCATACTGTGCTATGAATCACCAAAATCTCATCTCTTTCCTTTGTTTTGGTCTCAAGAAGCATTGATTGGCGCTTTCATATCATTTGCCATGTTGGGTCTATCTCGGTGACGGACTGAGACTGCTGTTTTCTTAAAAAAATGTTGTCTTCTACTGTGATCAAAACAGTGTGCCCCCTAGAGGATAATCCACGAATTGCGTTTTATTTACAATATTCATTCTGTGTCTTTAATGCATTTTTTTTTTCACTTTTAAATGATCCCACGGGCCGTATCGAACCTCCTTGGGGGCCGGTTCGGCCCGCGCCCCGTATGTTTGACACCCCTGGACTTTCTAGAGCATGGTACGTTGTTTTACAGGATGTTGACGGCATACTTGCGGTATTGATGGGCCGGTGAAGTCGGTTTGTTCCTCATCTCGACCGGAAGGGCTGGTCATCTTCTTTGTTGAATCCAATTTGCAGGAAAGAACTCCCTTCTTCTGGTGTGGAGGCAGACTGGCAGCAGATTGTCTATTCATGTCATTGTGTTTAGCCTCATGTTCCGGCTCATTTTTGGAGAGGCGTTTGTTTTGATGTGGCTCATGATGACTTGGATCCCCATGGGGGTTTTCATGGGTGCGACTATGGTGGCCTTCATGCGGGTGATGACTATTTGGACTTTTGTGGTCGCCCTGGTGATGCTGACGGTGAGCACCGGTATGATCTCTGCTGTGGTGTTGGCTGTTTGGACTGTGATGGTCTCTGCGCTGGTGCTGATGCCCTGCACTTTGTTGTTCTCCGTGACGATGTTGATGCAAATTACTGTGGTGATCCTCACGGTTCGGACTGTGGTGAGCTCCATAGCGGTGCTCTTGATAGGAATTCTGGCTCTCTTTGTCATCAGGTTGGTACACGTCCTTGTGGTCGTCGCCGTGTTGATGCTGATGGTTGGGACTATGGTGGCTTCCGCGTTGATGATGTTGATAACCTGGCCTATGATGGTCTCCAAGTTGACCGTGTTGGGCTCTCTGGTGAGGACGGTGCCCTCCATCTCCATGGACACGCTGCTGGATCCCACTGCGTTGATCTCCAGGATGATCACTGTGAGGACTACCGTGGTGATGTTGGTCCTTTAAACTGTGATGCTGAACATGGTGGTCTCCATGGTGATGTTTTGAGTGTGGCTTATCGCTTTGGTCACAGCTGAGGGCTTGGTTTCCGTGACGCGGTGTGGTCGGGCGCTTTGTATTTAGTTGATTGCTACGTTGATGATCTTTGCTATTGCGAATTTGAAGAGCGGAGCCTCGGTTGTGGTGCTCTTCACGGCGAGGAGCATTACCATGGTTGTAGTTTCCATGGAGATAGCGGGAATGATGTTCACCCTGCGGGTAAATAGCTGGGTCATGGTAGTCGGTGTGATGGGGCTGAGTTAAACTGCTGTAGCGGCCTCCGTCGCGGTCGACCTCGTGGCGATTGCGGGGAGAACGTTTGTCATGACGATAACTGGAACTGTCGGAATCTCCATGATTGGGATAAAAGACAGGACTGTAGCATCTACGATGATGATGAGGACTTTTGTCACGGGGGTGTCTGTGATGACTCGGGCTGTGATGATGACACCGTTGAATATGATCTTGGTTCCGACGGTGGTGCCGTTTACCACATGGTGATCGCGAGCAATGCTGAGAAGTTTGAGACCACGACGGATGTCTTTCCAAACAGCTTATGTCAGTGCAGCTTCTGGGGCTAGCTTGCATGTGATCGGGTGAGTCCGGAGAGCGGTGACTACGGTGGTGGTGGTGGGACGATTTTGACTTTGAAAGATGCGCATGAGAAGACCGGCGGGAGTCAACCGAGTCGGCGCTGACGGGCCGACTCCTCTGCTGTCGGCTCCTGTCTGTATTGATCTCAGACTTACTGGATCGAACAGAGGTGGGTTCTGTGCTGTTTGGTTTCTGAGCATCTGTGACACCCAGCGTGGTGAGTCTCATTGGGCTGAGCACTTGTCGAGTGATCTCATTGAGGAAGGCGGAGAACTTCATTTTCTCCTTCATTAAATTCTTTCTGACTTCGTTTTTTTTCTTCTCCCGTTCTTCCTCGTTTGCGTGCCCCTCCTTTTCTGGGGGGCGAGTGAGGGCCTCCATCGATTTGGATTTGCGGAAACTTGCACTCTCGTGCGTCTTCTTCTGGGTGCCTTGTTTGGCGCCGTTGTGAGAAGACTTTCCCTCTGCCCGTTTCTGCTTACCTACATGACCCTTGCTACCAATCAAAGGCGCTGTGTCGTCTCCATCTTCGCTGTACTTCTCATAAATGTTTGTACAAGACTGGGAATGTTGAGGCCTCCTAAGGAGGAATTTGTCTGAACCTTCGCTGCTGCTCTCGGATGACAGACTCGAAGAAGATGCCGAGGTAGAGGAGGAGTTGGATGATGAAGAACCCGAAGAAGAGGACGCCGTTGCTGATGAAGAGGAGAAAGTAGATGAAGAGGAATCATATGAAGATGTGAAAGAAGTTTGTGAAAGGGAGAGCCGGCCATGGTTTGGCCTCTGGCGGTAACGATGAGAATGATGTTGATGATGAGGGAGGTGATCGCTGAGCAAGCTGTCCTCCGCTGTTGAATGAGTGCTATTTCAAAAATAGAACACGGGTTTTGAAATTATTATATTAAAAAAATAATCATTGAAAAATTTGTCGACTTGGAAATTAATAGCAAAGTGCGGGCTGTGTGTAGTATAATTTACTCACTCTTGGTCATCTTCATCTGACTGACGGACCGTCTGCTGATGATGATGCAGGTGACGGTGATTTTGTTTGGAGTGATGGTGGTGTTTCATTTTTTGTGATTGGGCATCTGTTTTTTTGTTCTTGACTTTCTGTTGAGGGTCACACATTTCTCGTTTTTTTTTTTTTTTACCTAAAAATCGTCCGTTAGCCTGATAGAAAGGGTGAAATAATTAGTTGTCAGGTGGAAGCCATTTCCGCAAATTGAAATGAATTTTATAAACATTCAACTTTTTTTCCCCCCACAAATTTACAAACATCGCTCTGCTGCAGAAAACAATGAACCATGAGAAAGGATTTTGCAAACACTACACATGCCAACAAGTCATTAACTTCAAATAAATAACTTCGACCGAGTGAAGATGAATTCACTTTTTTGTATGAAGATTCAATTACAAAGCAGTCACGGGGTTCTGAGATGAAGCAATTCGTTTTCTTTACTCAACTCAATCAACCAATTCATTCATACATCTACTGTGTTTACTTACAGTCACGGAGCAGCCACCGGGATGAAGCGCAAAGAGATGTTCACTGATACCAGAAGCTGAATGACATTGTGTGTCATTCCCTTTCCATTTGAACAGTGAGGCGTGACACACACACACACACACACACACACACACACACACACACACACACAATTCAATAGTGTCACCCAATCACATGGGTCAGTTGTGAGGGTAGAGGAGCGCTTTAGTAGCACAGAATGAGGAAAAACTGGTTATCTATGAGACAGATTAAAAAAAAAAAAATCACACAACACATTAACATCACTGTTTGGATGTCAAGATGATGTTTCAGCAGTGAAAAGCATCATGGGAGAAGAAAGGAGTATAGCGTGCAAACAGCAATGTATGAATGTGGCAACCTATTGATCAGGATGCCCCTATTATGTCAGTGCAATTGGCAAGCTAACACTCAAAGTTAGTGAGAAATGCATTGAACTCCAATAGAATGGCAACCCAACCATAAAACGTGGCATTAATTAAAGCGGCAATGTTGAGTAAAACCCAAAAGGAATTTACCACAAGCCTTGTGACAGACAAAACAGGTACGCATTCTTTGTCACTCTGCAGAAAGTATATTAATAACCACCGCCAAAGGCACCTTTCCCTGCATCAATGGAACATGGCTCGGATCCACTCGATATCAATGGGAGAACCTCCAGTAACGGTTTGGCTAATGCAATGGAAAATTGGAAGAGCTAAACAAAAGAACCCATGCGGCGCAAACATGACGTACTTGTGAATATTCCTAACTAGTCTTGCCTGGGGTTCTTAGAAGTCAAACCACAGGACAGCATGAGTCAATGCTTCATATGATCGAATGCATAGCACACGATGCAGCATTCTGGATATGGTGGATTATCGAGAGACAAACACCGTGGGGTATCAAACATCTGTACACTCGTTCAAATGCCAAGTTTTAGTGATATTAAAAAAAAAATGAGACCGGTGTCATTGCTAAAAATTTTCCATCATTAAATAACCTTGACCACTTGATTGCATTTAAAAGACACACACACAAATAAAGCAACTCAGGCAACTTAATTCCACTTTTTTCATTGAGCCGTAACACATTGGCTAACATGCTTCTGGGAAATTCAAGTGTGTTTTCCAAATGTTGAAACCAGGGTTGAACCATTTGGCCAAACTTGCAAAAGGTGCGTTTGCTGCAATCGCCACTAAAACACCAAACGCATTGTACCTTCTGTGAAGCATGTTGGTGGCAGCATCAGGATTTGGGGCAGTTTTTCTTCCGATGGAACTTCAGCCTTTGACAATGTGGGCCGGGGGAGGGAAATTATAAACAGCCAGTGGACAAAACCTTTAGGCTTTTGCTAAAAATAAAAAAATATGTCAGGAACAGCCTATTCAAACATCTGAAATTTATTTGGGGTTAATGAGAGGCAGAAACCCATTTAACATTTCCTCTTAAAAAAAATACATATAGGTCAGAACTGCGGTACAAGATTGAAATGATTTGTCTCGGTCTCTCACTCTTTTTTATTTTTTTTTAACATGACAAAATCCTGGCATTTGGATGGCAAATCCAGAAAAGCAGTGAATGAGGGATTTAAAGCAGCCTGATTAGCTACGCTTCTATTAAGTTCAATAAATTCCCGCAGAGGACATAAAACCCTGGATCTAACAGACTCCACTCTCTTGTTCACCACAGTGAGTTAATTCCTCCATGCTGGTTTGACCTCCTCGTCTTGCCATAGGATAACGAACAAAATATTCAGCGTAATTAACTGTCACTGGTTCATAATTTTAAATAATAATAATTTTAAAGCTTGGATTGTAGCTAAAAGAAGAGCTTTTGGAGTGTTGTTGCTCTTTTTGAAGTGGTTAATGAATAGGCACCACAATGACAAAGTTCTGCAGTATTCCCATTTAATGGACAATCAAAAAAAAAAAAAAAAAAATAACCCAAAAGAGCAGAAAGATGAACATAAATGAAGTATTTAAAAGCACTCCATTTTCAATTATATGTTCATAATTAGGTGTATTTCAACTCCAGTTTGGATGAGCTGCACTTTTGCAACTAATGTGGAAGCGTTTTGTTTTTTTACATTCACAATTATATACATCATAGTTTAAGATTCCATAATATTTGCTATTGGTCAGTCTACTGGTAAATATAAATATTGCTTCCATCAGACCTATTCACCTGAATACACCTTTGTTGGTCCTTAATGGGAAGAACTTTCATGAATGATGGCCTCCATTTCTCAGTTCCTGGTGGGTAAATGTCTCTCTCTGCTGGCCAAATCGTGTACTACAGTATATGGGTTTTCTACACAAGGTTGGGTAAAAATTGGTAATCAATGCCTGATTTCAGTTTTTGCCCACACGGATGTGTGGGTTTAGAAGAGGATCTAAATTTGGGTCTGAACCAGCTGAGGCACGTCCAAGTTTAGCCATTATGATAATCAAAGTAAAGAATCCCAGCACACCAACCAAAAGGAACATGAAGACCCGCTGTTTCCAGGTCAGAGACGTCCGTTTTGTGCCTGTACAGTTCCTGAAAGACAACCAACCCAGAGTCCATGATACATTAACTACAATAGCTTAAAATAGCTAGAGAATCCCATACTACGGAACTTACTTGAGAATTCGCGCAAACCAGCCCAATGTTGGTCGTCGTCTGTACTTGTCATCATCAAAGTCAATCTGTGTGACAGAGCTGTTGTCCCTCGTGTCATAGATCTTTCTTGGCGATGACCCTGAAGAACAATATTTTGTATTAATTGCTAATATAAAGTACCGCAGGATTAAACCAATTACAAAAAAAAACCCCCGCTAATGAGTGAGACAATGGCTGGATCCTCAGATCTTAATGCATAAAGGAAGGTTGCACACACAATGACACACTGAAGAAAATAGTATAATCTCATTGGTGAAGAAAAAGAAAAACACAAGGCGAGTAGTATTTCAGACACTCATTTTTTTTCTCTCTTTACCTGCGTGAATAGTAATTGTGTCGCATGTTGTGTCTTCTGGAAAGTTGACAACCGAGTGATCTTGACTATGCGTATCCCCATTCTTATGCGGAAGCCCAAAGTTGTCCCCTGCTGGGGATGAAACAGGCGCTTGGCTGAGGCTGGCATTGTGGGAGTGGCTGTGGTAAATGTGACTTTGTTCTTGTACTGTAACCGCAAAGAGAGAAAGGGAGTGGACCAATCAAGAAATTAAAACTGCACACACAAAGGGATGTGGACTCACCATCAAATGAGGACCAGTCAGTGTAGTCTGTAACATCATTTGCTGTAACTTCCTGAAGGATATCGACTGACTCGTCAACCTGGATTGGATTATGAAAATATACACACTGTAGTATGGACACATCATAAGGTGCACAGAAGTATGACTTGAAAAAGATAATTTCCACTCAATTGAGTCAAACCATATCTACGATGTTGCTCGTGATGAAAAATGCATTTGACACTCCCGATTTAGCCTTCAGTTAACCTGACAAGCACGTTTTTGGACTGTGGCAGTCGCCGGAATCCTTCGCATGAACGGTTAAAACATGCAACCTCTACACATGAAAGCACGAGACTAGAATCAAAGCCAGGCCCTTTAAACTCTGTGGCAATAAACACATTTGAAATTATATGGAAATTGTTTTGAATATTTGATTGATTTCCCATCTCAACGTGATGCAGTATATTTGTACATTGCTGGAAGGCAAAATGGAGTTTTACAATCGTTGTACAAGCTTTCATTAGAAGGTTTAGAAGGTATGCCTAATGGAGTGGCTCATGAGGGCATATTTCATCCACATACAAATGAAAACTCAACATTTCATTCTCAGTTAATATAGTGTACTCTGTAGGTCCTACTCCTTACCAGCGGCAACCCTAAACCCGCTCTAGCCCAGTTAACAGACGACAGCTGCTCTTTAAGCACATCAGCAATCGGGCTGGCCAGGTTGGAAGGGGGAAACACTGGACCCTGACAGCTGGGACACTGGTAACCCGCTGGCGCCGTATGGAGGGGCAGGTGGGATGCCAAGTTGTTAAGACAGGTCCAGTGAAAAACATCTTGGGGGGGCAGAGGGGGAGAAAAAAAATCAACGGAACGGTCACACAATTCAATTCAAATAATGAGGAACATAGCAACGTGAATGATGCTTTAGGTTGGTGCAATACAATGTAAACAGCTAGATATGAATGAGTAGTAGCAGATTTCATTCCCACATTATTGCTTTTCTTTCACACATCTCAAAATGGTCTGCTACTGATGTAGATTGAAGAGGACAGAAATTTCACCATAGCAGATGAGTCTGACGGTGTCTTCAGCAATCAGCAGATTATTGCACAGAGGACAGTTTGGATTATAATCGCTGTCCTGAAGCCATTGCAGATATGACTGTACAATGCACTGAAAGGAGCACAGGGGAAAAAAAACTCATGATGTAATTATGATGATGAATATGGAAATGTTTATGCATCCTTTTTTCTACCACTGACCTTGTTGTGGTTGGAGACGAGGCAATGCTCGCACACATTTACACGATGCTCAAAGCAGAATAAATTGGTCACTTTTCTCTTTGGACACTTGCACAGACCCATAGCCCCCTGTGGGGAAAACAGAAATGTCATTTTCCCCTCACCAACATGCAGCGAACATGGTAACAAAACTTAATTCTGCACTGTTATTGACATTGTCAGACAGGTGTTCGAATGCAGTGCTCAATGTACAGTATATTACTTCGGTACTACTCTAATATGGTGTCATGCTGCAGCACTATTCAATCTAATCTTCAAAGCAAATATTTTAAATTATCCTTTTGCTCTTTCAAACAATTACCTTTTTGATTTTAAATCAATCAAATGAAATATACTGACACGGTTAACATAAGACATATTGCATACCTTGAGTTTTATTATACATTTTAGTAACTGCAATACTTTACTTTAGTCTGACGAGCAGTTATCAATCAATGGCTACATATTAATACAACGTTCACATCGCCTAAGCTTCGCCAGCGTTTACTTGCCTTAGTTTTAAATGTACCCAACGTGTCAACGTGACATTTAGGCATTGGCTCCTCAGACAATGTCTACTTAGCATGCTAAGTATGCTAGCTAATAGAGCAGAAGCAATCCAAACGTTAACCGTCAACGGCAAATTTACCTGTAACACAGACTTCAATCAAGTCCCGGTGGCTTTAGGGAACGTTGTAAGGATGACATTCACTCTGTTTTATGTGGAAATCTGAAAGAACGAATGATGCGAGGGAGCTGTCATGAATAAACTTCCTGCTTCTGTTTTTGTGCCACGTCTCTTCCGCTTTGCGGCCACTTCTTTTTTTTTGCATGTCAGAAGAACGGGCGCCACCCATTGCCGTGGAGTATACAGTGCGTCAAGTGACGAGTTTTTTTTCCCCCGAAAGGATAATGTAAGACAATTACTCGAGAAATTCTGCGTGAATGCTTAAGAGCTGAGGCCGCACTTAAATGCCGTAGAATTAAGTGAATTGTTTCAACGTACATTGAGCGAAATGCAGTATGTTAATGTGTAAAATGTGGAATTTTTGGAACGTGTGATGGAATTTGGAAAATAATTCCCAAGATGTCCTGAATGAGGTTAAAATTGGCTCCAGCATGCCCAATACCCTCCTGGAGAATTGATGGATGGATGTTTAGATTAAAGGGGAAAAAATTGTGTGCCTTTCAAGTTTTTCAAAAACAAAACAACTCCCATTTATTATTCCAATGAGTTCGTGCTGATTTTTGCTCAGACATACGGTCATTGTGCCAGGGATGACGCTATACAGGGCCAAGGGAGTTTACTACCCTGTCAGAAATCTGTGTATCCCCAGCAAAGCCCTTCCAGCATTTTCTTTTATATTCTTAAATAAATGTACCGGATACATTATTTTCTCAGACCCCCTTTAGAGAAAATAATCCCTCTGCATTGTGTCATATTGTAATCCCACGCAGAACAACATCTCTTTATGATAAATACTGACTACAGTAACAAAATATGACTACTGTACTGTGTCACAATTGTATTTCGGGGTTCCGCCAGCAGATGGAGGACCTACTGGTTCATCAACGTAAGAATGGCCTGGACAAAGAATATGCAAAGGATATACATGTTGGTTTTATCCTTAGCACACATAGAGAGTTCCTTTCACCCAAAAACATCTTTTCATCACAAAACAGTGGTTATAAGTTTCTATGCTGATGTTTTTTTTTAAATGGGTGATTATTTGAATGTAATTAATCCGCTTGACTTCATTTACATAAGTTAATGTGATTGAAGAGCCTTTTTTTTCTGGGGTAACATTTCATCTTCTGATGGTTATCTCATCATGGAAATAAATTGATCTTTGCTAAACGTGGTATGTTCATTTAAACCGATGAGATTGTGGTAATGAGCAACATTTCTAGTCACTCCAGAGACCTGTGCCTGCCAAATGTCCAAAATGTAAATGCAAATGAGGGGAATGAGATAGTGAAGGATTGTAAGTATAGGAAATGATGGTCATAAAAACACTGGAACATCCCTTATAGACACCTCGGGTGTTGTAAGAATTCAAACAGCGTTGCTTTAAAAGGAAGGGATCATAACATCTTGGACAATTGCAGCCATTATTAATCCAAATGCTTTTTTTCCCCCAGAATGAAACCAAGAAATGCCTTGCCACATGTAGATGCAAGCTTTTATATTTGTTCAAAATAAATAACGAATTCCAAATTTTAAATGACATTCATCAGATTTGTACAAGTAGCAATGTTTGGGGAAGGATTACATTTGCACTAGAGAACCATCTCAAGTAATTGGATAAGAGATAAGATTTTTCTTTTCTTTTTTTTTTTAATCTGAGGCCAGATGAGCATGAATTAGAAGTGGAAGGTCAAGGACACATAAATCAGTGACAGCTCTAAAGGGCATCTGTAAAGCATTTGAACTATCAGATGGAAGGCAAACGTGAAGACAAATGACACCAACACTGGAGGACAAATGAGCCCTGCAGCTGTGGCAGTTGGGAGTGAAGCGCAGCGATCAGATAGGTTGTCGGGTTGGGACAGAGGGCGGGGGACTAGATAGAGGAGTCAATGACTGATTGGTCTGGCTATTATCGATCAGTTATCAGCTCTATCTACGAGGCTTATATTCAAGCCTGCTTCATGCAGCCTTGAAATCTGAAGTAGTATTGACACACAAAAAATGATCTGTTATAGCGCTATGACATACTGAAAAAACGGGGACAGCAGCAACACGGAACGTGAACCAAGGAGCATTAATGACATCGGTAAAAGTGTCGGAGACGCAAGATATTCCCCATCCCTGGCACCCATGGGGCTTGTCAGATGGGTATGAATGGCTATAGCAGGGGTGTCAAACATATGGCCCGCGGGCCGGAACCGGCCCCCATGGAGGTCCGATCCGGCCCGCAGGATAATTTAAAAGTGAAAAAAATGCATTAAAGACACAGAAAGAATATTTTAAATAAAATGCAATTCGTGGATTATCCGCTAGGGGGCACACTGTTTTGATCACAGTAGAAGACAACATTGTTTTGATCAGGGAAGAAAACAGCAGTCTCAGTCTGTCCCTGAGATAGACCTAATGCAGCAAATGATATGAAAGTGCCAACCAATGCTTCTTAATACCAAAACAAAGGAAAGAGATGAGATTTTGGTGATTTATAGCAGCATGGTATCATGTTAATGGTTCGGCCCACTTGACATCTACCGAGGCCGTATGTGGCCCACAATGTGAAATGAGTTTGACACCCCTGGTCTACAGCACAGGTGTCAAACTCAAGGCCCGGGGGCCAGATCTGGCCCGACACATCATTTTATGTGGCCCGCGAAAGCAAATCAAACATGTCCACTTCCATGATGCTTGCTAAAATCTCGACCAAAATTAAAAATTATCATATTTAATATATTAGAGAAATATTGTACCCATTTTCTTGTGATCAAACCCCTCATTACAGAAACATAAACAATTGTTGAATAAATCGTTATTCTATATATTTTCAGTCATAACGGCCCTCCAAGGCCCACGACAAAAATGAGTTTGACACCCCTGGTCTCCAGGAAGGAGGTACACAGGCTCATGAACACTGAATATACCCTTCTCACCTAAAACAAAGGTCTGTTTCACATTGTTTATTTTCTTTTTTCCTAATCGATATTTCATTTTTATTATGACCATTTGTATCCTGCCGCATCACCGGACTGACATAAGATTACGAGTCGTGAAGGTTCCTTTTACTGACAATGGTGATAAAATCGCTCGTGATTTTGATTAGTTCAGAAAATTGTTTGCCGCCTTGGTGCGTATCAATGAAGGGCCAAGAGAAAGACTCGAGCAAACAGCAGAGTGTAAGAGTAGGCCCGAAGAAGGGAACTGCAACCGTGGCTAAAGCGAGACCCCCTGATGGGTCAAGGAGAGTATTGAATCTGACAGAGACAAATGGAGTGTGAGAGACAGAGAGAAAGAAATTCAGACATGTGCCTGCTGACCTCAACTGTTTTTTGTTTTTAACAACTAATCAATACAGGCAATTGTGTGTGTGTGTGTGTGTGGTTGTGCACACGGTACACTTATTTGTGCCTCTCCCAATAAAGATCAGAAACTGTGACATTACCTCAGCCCTGCCTTCCTGCCCCAACCTTTGCACATGCTTCTATTTAATTTTGTAGCCCGTAATCTTATAAAAGACGGGAGAGGTCCGATGCACTTAGACCGGCCTAGTCAATTGCGCTCAATGACCAAAGTGGCAGATAAAACATCACTGTTTCACAATAACGCGAGCCATGACAATTCCTGACACTTTTTCAAAGCAACGATTGATTTGGTTATTTCTGAAAAAAAAAACTGTTCACTCCCAAGCAAATAAACTAGTCGGAATGATTTGTTTTCAAGCCATGCTTATATTTGATAAAGGCGAGGTCCAAACAATGTACACGGAAGAGCAAGAGCTGCTCTGGGCTGTTATCGTTTCTTCGGATTGAATGTAATCACCGTAAAGTCGCAAAGGGGGCTTCAATTTACGAGACACCAAATCTACACGTTAAATCAACGCTCCCCACGCACCGAGTTCCTCCTTGAGAATGCCACAACACTTCTATGAATATGTCAGAGATATTGCGGGGAACCTTGGGCGGAATGGTAGCCACCCTGCCTGTAATTGATTGCTAAAATAATGGAACATAAAACAACACACTGCAGAAACACTTCAAGGACAGTCGGTTGTGAACCGTTATTTGGTATTCAGGCTCTGAGGGTAACAGAAAGGGCATCGAGGTCACATGTGGTGAGAATTCTACCCCCCCCCCCCATGTTTTTTAAATGATTCATTATGCAATTAAATCAAAGAGAAAGCGGTTCATTCAAAAATGGCACATGGGTGGTTTGAACTGTTGCCTTTATGATGCCACTATGGCGTCACCTCCCAAGCAGTTTGGCTTTTATTGGATCTTACATCATGTTCGGACGGACTGAAGTTTAATAAGCTTGCAAATTCAACAGTCTAAGGATTGGTTCAGGGAAATAACGGATAGAAACCACTCGGGGAAATGGCAGATGGTTTCTAAAATAAAGAAGAAAGCAAAACAACCAGTAGCATATCATTATTATTATTTTTTTCTTATTTTAGGGGGTGAATGTCAGAGTTGTGCGCATATGCTGTTGGGGGATTCCAGTGCAACTAAACAAGGAGAGCACGTTTTACAAATTTTATTGAACCGAAAGAGCCATGTGAGCGTGAAGAGATACCAACAACGGAAAGCGATGCGACAAAAGATTAAAGGAAAAAAGACGAAAACAAATAAGTTAGGTGGACAGAGCCTCACTAGAACAGGCGCAGGGTTTGCTGTGGACAGAGATGAACATCTGACCATCATATCTTTTTATTATTCCTACATTTTATTCTTTTACACGGACTTATTGGGCACAATTGAGGGACCGTTTACATGAGACAGATGATGAATAAAAAAACGTGTGGTTTTTGTAAACTGTCTATATGACAAATGCAATTAGGAACCTGAGAACAGGCTCCATTTCAACCATAGCGTGTCCATGCGTAGAATCAAATTATCTTTGAAAACAGGATGCGCATGCACTAAATGTTCAGCATGACAATGCATAAGTCCAAACAACAATGAGGGAACACTCGTTTTGTTGGGTTTGCAGTCTTCTGATTCTCGTTACCCCTCTCTTAGGAGTACCTACATTTAATGAATCACAGAAACAAACTCTTTTCAATATCCAATAGGATCAGGGCTCCAATTTTAACATTTAAAAAAAAAAAAAAAAAGCTCTGTTCAGCACATTGTTAATGGGGCTACCGTTCATTCTTCCCGCTAAACCCCGCACACACATTTGTCAGCCGCTTCTCCTCCATAAATGGTGCCATTTATGTGGACCACATGCTTGTGTGTACAACACAAAATGAGGCAGATGTCGGAGAAAATGCTTATACCTGTGCGGGAAATGAGGTGGTGGCGACATTACAGGAGTCGCAATTATGGTCACAGCTGGGCTGATGCCTATAAGACACAAGGACATATCAACCTGCAAACAACATAAAATATGCAATACAGTGCTATAAAATGACAAAATGTTTGCGATAAAACAATACCATACCGGCAAAATATATACAGTCCATGCAAAGAAGTTATTGTATTTCATCAAATGAAGTGAACGCAATATCGGCCCTGGAGCAATTTTGCAATCAAAATGTAACATTTGGCACTGGTGTCAAAGTCAAGGCCCGGGGGCCAGATGTGGCCCGCGAAAGCAAATCAAACATGGCAACTTCCATGATGCGTGCCAAAATATGTAAAAAAATAAAATAAAAATTCTCATATGTAAAATAAGAGAGACATTTTCAGCATTTTGTTGGTGCTAAACACCTCATGAAAGTCACATAAACAATAGTTGTGCATAAACTGTTATTCTTGACTTATATGATTTCAGTCACCCCTGGTGTAAAGAATGGTTACTCAAATTTTCCAACATTTCATAAAATAATTAATAGAATAAATACAAATAGATACAGTAGACATAGGACAGGAAGAAAAAAAAGAGGTATGACTTAGTTATTCAAAACAAAATAACAAGGAAGACGGGATTATAAAATAAAAAAACCTTTAATGAATCGGCCCAGCGCTTTTTTTTTTTCTCATTCCACAGCTTGTTTTAATTCACTAAGCAGTGACATAATATTCTAATAAAAGATTTCTTTTTACCTTGGTGGTGTTTGTGTTGTGCCCAACAAATACTGGAATCATTCAGTGGCATGAGAGTCATTTGCAAATACACACAAAATGAACTGCAGTGGAGCCCCGTATACTCGCTGTTCGGCACTATGAGAGATATATATATATATATATATATATATATAAATTCATTTATGTTTTCGCGGCAATGTTGTTTTAATTTTCCACTGCATTTATAATGGCTGTAATGACGCTAATTTTTGCAAATAGCGGGGGTCCATTGTACAATAAAACGACTGCAGAATGATTCACTACATAACAGTTAAGTATACTTTTTTATTTTTTTTTTTAAACAAAACTCAAAATTACAATCCCATGTCATTGGGATGTGACAAACACACAGACAAAACCTGCCGTACAGTCACTTGCCTCCATTCTTTGCGACGGCAACTGCTGCAGTTTTCCTGTAACTGAATTACTGTGGCGTTATCAAACGACTCTCCAAGACCCCTTAAAAACATTTTTGTTCCTTGATCCAATTGTAAAGTAGCTATTCACTCAACAAAACGTAGTACCCATCTAAAGCACTGTTTCAGTCTTTGCGATTGAAGAACTTGAACTGAACTTATGATTATCCACAAGTGGTTTGTGCTCCATTGGATTTTGGGTATCTAAGGAAATAACAACTCAAGATAATTGAAACAACAACACACAATTAGTCTGGGAAAAAAAGCCGAATAAATATTTAGGGTTTAAAGCAGCTCTTACCTACTGAATCCACAATTGAAATGTCCCTAACCCTTACCTATTATTTGTTTCCATAATTATCAACGCATAACTGTACTTTTATTATCCCTCTATGCGCAATATCCTGGGTTGGCCTCATTTCAACTGACATATTTTTCATTTCTAATTTCCTGTTGGGTGTTTTTTTTCCTCCTCACAGTACAATAAGATTTATAAGAGACAGTTTTAAATTGTCAGTGGTGTTGCCAGAAATAGGTTACTTCGCTACCCATTCTTCAGGTCACAGTCACTTAAGCTCTCACGTGACTGACCGTGGCAAGAGGATATTCTTCCCTCTTTGAGAGTAAGATGTTTGAGACAGCAACACACATCTCGCTAAATGGACAAACATAGGGAAACAGCGCCATGATATCTGCAGTAAAGTCATTTTTCATACCAAACCCAATACTAGAGTTTTGGTTTTTTTTTTTTTACTTACTGAGAACTTACATGAGAATGTGACAAAAGATGAACAACCCATTCTTGGACCTATTAATGTATAAACGATCGATTTTCATTATTATTTTGCATTTCGACAAAACATTCCCAATTTTTTGTTTACACAAGAAGCCTCCAGGCATATCCAGAGTTGTAATAATGGATTAGAATGTACTCCATTTCGCTAGAAGAGACCACGTACACAATGTTTAAAATATAAACTTAACCGTGAATAGTTTTCAGAATGGAAAATTTGTGAAAATGGGGCATATTCACCATGATTATTTTGTATTTTAACGAGTCTTTTTGCCAGAAAATACCAATTTGACAAATACAAACTCATGAACTCCAAATTTGGCCACGGGTATCATTTTGGCCTGAACTGTACCGGAGTTAAAAACGTAAAATAAATAAATTAAAAATCCACTCTTCTGCGAAGACACTCTGCAATATGCTGAATTGTATTTGCGGAAGGGCCTGGCTCACAATCTCAATAATTGTTCATCCAAAGCTACAAGGAGAGACCTAAACATACCATGATAAATTCATCCATCCGTCCATTTTCTGATCCGCTTTATCCTTACAAGGGTCGTGGGGTGTGCTTGAGCCGATCCCAGCTGTCTTCGGGCAGTAGGCGGGGGACACCCTGAACCGGTTGCCAGCCAATCACAGGGCACACAGCGACCAACAACCATCCGCACTCACGCTCACACCAGGGGACAATTTTGAGAGTTCAACCAGCCTGCCATGCATGTTTTTGGAATGTGGGAGGAAACCGGAGTACCCAGAGAAAACCCATGCAGGCACGGGGAGAACATGCAAACTCCACACAGGAAGGCCACTCCACTGTGAGGTCAATGCACTAACCACTGGACCACATGGATGGCCCCGAACATAAATTATCAATTCAAATGATCAATTCAAAATATTCCAAAATGTCACATGTACCAAAGAATAGTTGGTAATCCAACCCCTAATTGATTGAGTGTGGCATCCAAAGGCTTTACTGTATGTAGTGGACTTCCACACAGCAATCACTTGCTGTCATCCAACTGCTTTTTGTGGGAAGCTTCCTAAAGACTAAGTAATACTGGTAAACAATCATTTTTCAATGTTCTTTAATTAAATGGTGCTTGGTTGGAATGCACACGTTGGTCTTGAAGGGCTGCAAATCTAATTAACTTACGGTGCTCTGCGGGGGAATGTTTGTTGCCATTACAAACTGTTTACGATGCTTCTCAGCACCTGATTCTCGCTCACACCTACGATGAGCCTGTGGCTCGGGAATAAAATGTCGGCGACGGTTGTAAGGCAATCAAATTAACGTTGCCCAAAAAGTTCAAGAAGGAAAATGACTAAATTAAACAAACTGAAACACTTTGGTGGCATTTTATTCTTCTTTAGTTCTTATAGTTTGTGTTTTTCTTGCTTTGAAGTGGATTGAAGTGTTTTGTTTATCCAAGCCAAATACATTAATATGATTCATGTGACACAAGTAGAGATGACACTAATGCACCGGATTTCTCATTACATTGCTTAGTGTGTACAAACAGAGGAGAAAATATAGCCATTGTCACTCACACACAGTACAGTCATATGCCATTAAAAAAAAAAGACAAATTGTGTGCATTCTACCCACAAAAAGAAAGAAAGTGGTTCACAACTCTCATTATGTATCCATAAAAAAAAACGGAATACATTTTTTTTGCAATTTCTTTTCAACCCGTATTCAACTAAATGCACTACAAAGACATTTATGAGATACAAAGAGATGAACGGGAGAGTTGTTTTACAAACATTCTCTCATTTTTGAATGAAAACCATTTGCGATGAACAAAGTTTGCCGCCACATTTACAAAATGTGAGTTAAAACTCTTCCATGCAAAGCGAAAGCCAGAAACGTCGCTGGCTTCGCTGGACTGATGCAAAATGGAAAAGTGTGTTGTGATCGGATGGGTACACATTTAAAACTGTTTTAGGAGACACTGGACATTGTGTTCTCATGGCCATTAATGCTTAAAGGTACGCAGAGGTTTTGCAGCAACGTATGCCGCTATCCACGCAACATCAAAGCCACACTCTGTGCGTGTTACAAGAGGATGGCTTCATAGTAAAAGACCTGCCAGCAGTCCAAACCTGTATCCCACTGATAATATGTTATGCATTGAAAGAAAAACATCAAGCAAGAATGCTTCAGCATTGGTGGCCTTACTTCCTAAACGCATTTCAAAGCGAAAGCATGTCCCAGCTTTTTTGGAACATATTGCAGGCATCAAATTCAAAATGAGTGAATATTTAAACTAACCAAAATAAAACAAACAAACAACAAAAAAAAGACCTGACAAAGTTGATGAGTTTGAACATTGAATATCATGGTTTTGCTTTCAATTGAATATAGGTTGAAAAGGATTTACAAATCATTGTATTTTTTTGTTTAGTTTTTATTGCAACGTTTTTGGGGATTTGTAATTGATTCGATTGGATATTGCCCCTCATAACACAACGATGAGTATTTGTACAAATAACTTCATTTGTACTTGCTGACTTTGCTTGCACAATTATTTTCCATCCATGTTCGAATTACCAAATGATGGTGAAACGTCCAGCTCGCCCTCAAAGTCCCCCAGCATTGTCTCAATTTGAGTTCTTCATTCAAAGTGAGGAGTCTCACACTTCTCATACAGACAAAACGATCTCTACTCAGCGCCGTTTAAAAACCTCACACGATTGTGGTTGCCGCTGGTTCATTGCAGTATGTTTGTACTTTTGTAAAAATGCATCCACGAATCGTGATATTTTTTTTTCATTTCCACAAGTCGTGTCGTCGTAGGCATCATGTGAAATGACAATGTTGAGTGAGAACAAAAGATTAGAAAACCTTTATTGATACCATCTGATGTCACACAAATCCATTTGATTTCACATCGACAATTTATGCAAATTTATGGCACCCTTCTACAAATTCAGAGAAAAAAAATAATGGTGTGACCGTGGGTATGGTTATATTTATACAAATGATCCAAAGGTATGTATTAGGGATGGGCATTTCTTTGATCAACTGTTGGGGGTACTCAATAGTTATTTTATCATCAATTCAATGGCATGATAGAATCTCTCTTTCTGAATGTTCTGTACATGTTTTTCAATAACTCTCTTTCTCATATTGACAAATACAGCCATCGGAAGAGTTGTCCTATAGTGTGAATGTAGCTGAAACTCCCCACAGTTGGTGGCGTTTTTCTTCTTTACACCATAAACAATTTTAGACTTAATCAATGGCAGCCCCTGCTCAACAGTAAATCCATTAGTAAGCACATTTCTCTTTTCGAAATGAAGAAATATCAACATTCTTTTCAATAGAACGATCCAGGCCAGTGAATTGCTATTTCTAGCTTTTGGGTGCAAGTAGAATGATAAATTGCTCTGACATGTTGTCGGAGTCCACAGTAAAACTGTGGTAGACAAACAATCAAGGAAGCACAATTGGTTTCCCCTTGGAAAGTAACATGGTAGTAAACAACATTAAGCCCGAGGCCCAATTCACAGCAATTTGTGAATGACAAACATATTGATGCATGGGTGAACTTCATCATGACAAAGCTATCAATTCTGTGTCTTTTTCAGTGCCCGGAGAAGTAACGTTACCCGCCATCGTATCTCTCATTACATTTATTCCCCTTCTTTCCTAAGTGCTAATACATTTTAAGTGCCACTCGCTCATAAAAATGTCAAATCGAGTCTTTTACCCTCCCAAAAACAAACACCAATAAACCTTGCTTATCACACCCTCTTTGAACGACTCCACCCGTCTATCCACTTGCTTGCTCGTGGCTGTAAATCCAATGCCATGCCTCATCCCCCCCCCCCCCCCTGATTTGTTTCATACAGGAAGCTTACAAGAAGTCCCCCCCCCCCCCCAGGTAAATTTGTTACTTTCAGAATATGGATGTCTACAGGTGAAGTGTAATCAGCAGAATTCCCCAAATGCCTAATTGAAGTTGATGTTTTAGAGGTGTAAAAATTACATACACTATACTGTAGAAACCCGGAGACTTTTTTTTTCTCGTTAAATAAAATAATTCACTTTCGCAAAAGTGTTTTTCATAGATAGTGACAAATGTGAGGGTGTACAGGTAAAAAAAAACATTTTGGTGAAAATACACACACACAAAATAAAACATGAATAAGAAGCTGTGCAGCATGGCATATCGACAAATCAAGAGTTTAGAAACAAAGAACATACAAGCCAATCAATACCAAATGTAATTATCTACACATTGTGTCATCCCATGACATTAGTGCAACACACTGACGCTTGAATATGAATGATCTGCGATTTGACCAAGGTTGACCAGTGACAGAAAGATCTCCAACCTACCCAAAACTGAACAAGGTAATGACAAGATTAACTTTAAGACAAGTGGTTCTTTTTCTTTTCTTTTTTTGAATTAGAACAATTCACAGCTTTACAAAGCCCTTTCCCTGGATAGCTGGTCGGGCACAACGATAGAATTGAGGCTTTTGGAACAATGATTGGATCAAATCTTATAACTAACTGATGCACGAAAAGGAGATGAGAATCGGAAATGTCTCTTGAACGTAACTTCCATTTGGATAGCGGCTGCTGTTTGAGAAACGAATAAGTCAGTCTCCACTATCATCCCAATCTTTCCACAGTGTTATACATTCTTTGCTTACATGTCACAGAGAGGGAGCATACACAATTAAAACATACATGGGCCATTACTATGATGTCAAGAAATGGTCCACTGTGTTACACAAAGGATATTTTGTCTGCTCTCTGCAGTGAATTGTTCTCGCACAGTTTCAGGTCCGGATAATCCTATACTGTATTTCCTAGTGCAGAAAACCACAGGTAATATGGAATGGGAGACCAGAAGTCAAAGGCACAGAAGGGTGCTTCTGAAGTTGTCGTGTGGAGGAAATATTGTGCATCTGAGAGAGTTTGCCAATGATTCTGTGGTCAGGATCTGGTGCAGTACATCATGTGTAACTGTAGTCTATATCTGGGATTTCTCCTTCTCTATAACCCCTGTTGGTGCTTTGCCTTGCATTGGACATGTGATTGGCACCTTTGTAGAGGCCAGTGCCATTCGATGGGAATATGGTATGAATGATGTAATCCTCTTGTAGGGGTTTGGGCTGCATTGGCTTGCAAGCTGCCATTGGTGTCATCTGTAACCCCGGACCGCGGATCTCTAATATGGTATTGTCCTTCTTGGTTCCCGACTCAATGTAGTCATCATAATTCTTGCTTTTGCGGGAGCTTTTGCGAGTGTAATGGTCTCGGGAACACAAGTGACCACTCCTGTGACCATACCAGCAAAAGATGGCAAAAATAAGTGCCAAAGATACAATTGCAGTCGCTCCACCAATAATCCCCGTCAGAGGCAGCACAGTCAAAGGCAGCGAATGATCATCTTCGTCTTCCTCCAATGGACTAGGATCGGACGTTTCAGCTTTTGCACACACCTGAGCTTCATCGCCGTCAGCTTCTCCTGGAATCCCCTCTTTAGTCTCCGAACTGGCAGGCATGGGCACCATGCAGATGATGTAGCTTGAGCGTGGTTGCAAGGAGGTCAGCAGATATTCCCGGCGATCGCCCCGGACCAAAGTCTCTGTGATTGAGCCCATGGCATTACCGACACCGAGCCGGAGCCAACTGAGCCTGAAGGACGAACTTGGCTGTGCTACACTCCAGGTAACACGGACACTATTATGAGAGAGGGGCTTAACATTGAGAGCCAAACTCTTTCCGACACCACTGCTGCTGAGAGTGTAGTCCAAGCCAGAGTCAGGGAGTCCCAAACCGGGTCGCTTTGACCGGAGGGTGAAGAGGGACCCCTGCGGAGGTGTGTTGGTGGTAGAACCATCTCCTCCACCAAGACCTGCTCTGTCTTTAGTCCCAGCTGACCTCACCACTTCACATTCCTCCATCTCAGCCGTCAGGTCTTTCAAGGCCATTTCTCGAACCCTTTCAGGCCCATGGCAGGTGAGACCTCTCACTGTGATTGAGTTCCCACGGGCATGTAACCAATCATATAGCCAACGTAGGTTACAGCCACAGTGCCAAGGATTACCTCGCACCAGGAGTTGACCTAAGTTATCCAGGTCTTTGAACAGTCCCCGCGGCAGAGTTGTTAGGTTGTTTCCAGAGAGGTCCAGTCTTTGTAGCCTGCGCATGCCATCCAAAGAACCTCGGGGCATGTGAATCAGGGCATTCTCCTGCAGCGAGAGGCGCTGGAGATGGGCTTTAGGAAGGTTGACAGGCGGGGTCTGGAGGGAGTTACGGACTAAGGACAACTCTGTCAAGTTGGAGAGACGTGAGAATGTGTCATCGGCGATGCGCTGATTTGCCAAAAGATTCCCATCCAAAACAAGACATCTCAATGAGCTGAGACCACGGAAGGCATGTGTCGGGATGGTGGAGATCCGGTTGTCGTCCAGACGGAGTTCTTCCAGCGAGGCAGGCAAACCTGAGGGAATGCTGGAGAGGTGATTCCGGGAAAGGAAAAGTAGGCGCAATCGCGGGTTGTCGGCAAAAGCCTGATCCTCAATGCTGACGGTGGAAATAGAGTTGTCGTCCAAGTGCAGCTTCTCCAGAAGGGGCATCCGTGCCAGAGCAGTACGAGGAATGGTGCGGATGTTATTGTCTTGCAAATGCAGCTCACGGACAGATGGTGGCAAGTGCACGGGGAATTCATCCAGTTCGTTATCATAGAGGTAGACGACACGTACGGTGAGCTGGCGTTCCAGGGAAGTAGGAAGGCCTGGGTTATTTATCTGGTTGTTTTGAAGGTAAAGGACCGATGCGGAAGCAGGCAGTGAGGGGATGGAGCTCAGGCCACGATCATTGCAGTAGATAAAGTCTTCATCGCATCTACACACAGATGGACAAATGGCGTCTTTTTCGGCAACGTATCCTTGTATCGTGGCCGCGGTGAACTCAAGCACACACGCGGCCATTGTCAAACAAAGAAAAAGCAATGGCAGTCCAGCCTCCAATTTAACAACACCAAAAGTTGCCATGATGGTGAGTAAAGGGATTGTTGATGTTGTGGACTTTTTGTTTTAAGCCTCAAACTGCTGCAGTGAGGTGGAATCCAGTGACCTATAAGATAAAGAGAAATTACAGTTAGCAACAATGGAAATAAAAATAAATACTGATTTGTTCTCACCTGGAATAAAAACTACAAGTGAAACATCTAAACTAGTGACAAACATTTTGTACGAACGACACCATTGTTCATTTCATCAAACATCTGTCGCGTGAATAAATCGCCTGTTTGCGGAGTTCCATCATCATTGTGCCAAGGATTAATAGCAAAGTAAACAAAGATAAGAGCACAGTTAATAATCATTTTTCAGAAGGCCACCTCTGCAGTCATAAAATCGTAGTTTAGTTGTCAGGCTTGCTATTGTATATCATCTGACAAATAAGGTATTACCTTCCCCGATATTGAATTGGATAATTCATTGTCACATCATTTTTATATTCCGTTAGTTTCAGTTCCCTTCAAATGCCGCAATATTCTTCCTTCGCCCCACTTCCACTCTTCCACGCTGT